>JAOPSE010000015.1:90038082-90467736 GCA_029449295.1 Zea luxurians | reverse complement strand
GACAGCTTCGTCAACAACTTCATTAGCAATTTTAGTCATATCTAGCGCTTCCTTCAAGGTCGGGTCGGCTTCTGGGTTGTATGGTTCCAGTGGCGGTGAAAGTTCAGCTACATCATAAAATATGTTTGTTAATCCCGAAGCTAAAAACGAATTCCGAAGCTAAATCTCAGTAAAGGTACCTATAAGCCTCGCACGCTCGGTAGCTTCTTCAGCTCGTTTGGCTTCTTCTTGAGCGTCATGAGATCCTTTTTCATTCTTTCTAATAGATTCATCAGCTATCTCATGGCCGCCTTTCATCCACACCTCAGAGTAAAATTTCCCGCCTAGTGCAGAAACTTCGGTTGAGGGTTTTTTAGTGTCATCCGCTGAAAAAACAAAATCTGGATGAACTACAGCCTTGGCATGTTCGCAACCAGCCTTCTCTAAGATGGACGTGGCCCCCCGCGCACCAGCAAAGGAGCAGAAATCTCCTCGGTCACTTAAAATTTCGTCAAAAGCTTTGGCTTCCCCGCTAATCCACTGGACAACTCCATCAGGGTCGCTGCGGATGAATTTTTGCTCAGAAGAATATGCCCCAACCTTAGCAAAGCTGTCCTTTAATTTCCCGACACATTCCAAGGATATTTCATAACACTTTTCTTTCGAAGCACGAAGCTCATCGGTGTTCTTTTGTGCTCTTGACCTTTCGACCTCGCAAATTTCATGTTTCACTACCTCAACTTCAATTTTTTTGGTTGCTTCAACAACCTTCCTTTTTAGTTCTTCCACTTTAGCTTTATGAGCTTCGGCTTGTGCAATAAGTTTAATCTCGTTAGATCTCAGCCTATCCACTAAGGAAAGTAAAATCTTATCCTTTTCAAGGGCTTCGTTCCTTAGTGTGATGACTTTTGAGCGAAGATTCCCAAGAGCTATTTGGCAGCTATCATCTTCTGCTTCCTTCTGGACCTTTAGAGCCTTGCTTAGAATTAAGCCCTAAAACAAAGAATGAGAACATAATGATAGCAATAAAAGCTATAAAAATAATTTATTTTACAACAAGTCAAAGTATACACACCTTCAGACTATTGTACGCTAGGCTATCTGCAAGCTCATCCTTCGACATTGCAGATAAGCCAAGTTCAAGATTCGGATCCTATATTATCCATCATTTCCTGGCAGACATGTATCTCTTTGCTGTCTGGCAGACATTAAAGGAAGTCATCTTTGTCACTGTCACCATACACCAAGGACCCTCGGGGGTATTTCAGATCCCGGCATAGTGTTGCACTTCGGCAACCTGCTCTTCTGATAGCTGCTTTCCTGAAGCATGCCGAACAATGAATTCTAACTCTTTAGAGGTGCTTCAGGAGCAGGAGATTTGGATTTCTTAGAAACACTCTCTTTCTCTAGAGTTACCGGTGTAGTTTCTGAAGGTCTAGCTTCGGCAGGAGCTTCTAAAGGTCCAGCTTCAGGAAGAGTGTGGGCTATGTTGGCATCAACAATTTCCCTTAAATTTTAGCCTGTGTGCCAAGAGCTTCGGCAACGGCATGAGTTGATGACTTCACGGACTCCATAACAGCATATAGCACACTAGTCATTCTCCTTTTCCTTGGAGTCACTGCGGGGGTGCTTGATGGCTTCGGCAGTTCCGTTGCGCACGGTGGACTCAGTGCATTAACTGTTCTGTCGTCTTCTCTAGTTTTGGCTCTTCAGTCGGATTTGTCCTAGCTTTGACTGGCATAGAGCGACCTGGTTCTGTGATAGGAGCAACCCCTTCACTTAGCTTCGACACGTCGACCGTCTCAATGCGCCTGGGTCGGCGCGTCAAAACTTTAACCTTTTTTGACCTTGACACACTAGAAGCTGCCGAGGTAGCAGCTTTCCTCTTTTTCCTCTGCCATCGTGTGGGATAGCAGTAGTCTGGGTACACAAACCCGATAACATCAAACACCCTATGCAATCTCTTTTTGCCTCGAGCACCGAAGGCAGTTGTCATAGCTTCATCTTCGACCTTTGAGTATGCTCCAAACAGCTCATCGCTAGTTGCCTCTATAGCATCTAGCTAGTCATCATTCGGTTCATCAAACTGGCTCCTGTATTGAAAGGTTTACTTCAGATGAACTAAACCATTTTGGCTGGAGCCAGCGGCAGCCTCCTTCGGCATTTCCCATCCGTTTCCATGTGGCCACACTCTGTAAGCAATATGCTCCTGGACCAAGTCTCTTGTGTCGATATAAGTGCACACTGTATTGAAAGCCGCCTAACATGCTTGCACGTCATTTCCAAGTGCAATGGGCGGCCTCCTAATGCGGAAGCGAGACCATATAGGGCGTTGAATAACCCCTTTTATATCTCCCTCTGATTTAGGTAAACCTTCACATAAAATCATTCTTGCATCCAAGAGCCTGACCACTTTTTTCGAAATGTCGGCATAGGATAGCTGGCCTCAACGCGGTGCACAAAGCTATAGCAGCCAAAATTGTTGTGGTATTGCTCTTTCTAAGTCGTCTTCGTCTGATATGATAACTTGTGGATATTACAGAAACACCTGACGTCTGGCTCTAACCCTTGGCTCCTCATGGCCCATATAAAACCCCCTACTTTGACAATAGCTTCGGGGGTAAGTTGATGAACATAAATTTCAAAAGCTTTTAGAACTTCGACCAACATCTTGTCCAGGGGAACTGAAGTCCGGCTTTCATGAAGCTTCTGAAAATTACCACTTCGTCAGCTTCGGGAAGAGGAACATTATTCTCTCCTTCGACCCTCATGATTGAAATATCACGAAAGTATCTGCCTCTCATTGCTTCGATCTGCCCTTGTTTAATAGTTGACTTTCTGAAAACAACATGGCTCGGTCTCCATGGGTGATCTTCAGCATCTTCATTTCCACTTTCTACGTCGAAACTCTCACTATCGCTGGAGTTTTCAAAAAATTCATCCAACATCTCATTGGTGATTTTCTCCATGTTGGTTTTTTCCATAGCTTCGTAAAATCCGGCCAGCGCGGGGTCAATGATCTTCTCCTCAGCCATTTAGACAAAGGTTGCTAAAACACCAAAGCTCAAAATTCAATTAAACTCGATGAAGCAAGAAAGGTTAAAATGGCAAACACAATGCAAGCAGCTAAAATAGCATGAAAAATGCTCACGACATAGGCTTCTATATATATACTCAGAACCCCATAGATTGGTGGGTCACGCAATTCAGTGTGATTCGCTATTCTAGCGAAGGTAAGGTGTTTTTCTGGACCTTCGGCTAAAGGCCTCCGTTCACGTCGCAGTCTAAATTTGTTACAAAGAAACAAATCAATACTGTGAGGGGGTACTGTTGGGGGCCTTCTTCCTCCGAAGGTCCTAAAAACGTGACTGACCATATGTTTTCAGTATGTCATGGATTATTACAGGGGGCTTTGGCTTCAGGATGAAGGTCTTCTCTCATAACAGGGTGAAGATGTAGCCCGAAGGTGATAAGAATGGACGATGAAGCTATAGCCGAAGAGCTTCGGCTTGATGTGATGACGAAGACCAAGTATGATGATGACCGAAAAGGGACAAAGACTACTCAGTCCTTAATGTTTCGTGCTATGATAATAGATGAATGTCAGGGTCATAAATGTACTTTTACTCGGGCTGCGTCTCGTGCCTATAAATAGATGAACAGTAGTACCGTACTGTTCACGCTGAATTAAAATCATTCTCTCGCGTCTTCGCCTTCGAGCAAGCCGAAGGTATAAATGTAATATTAATTCTGTTAATATCCATACGTGCTTTATGGAATACAAATATGAATGAATTAATAAGATGTAGTTATTGTCTTCATCCTTTCGCATTATTATTCACATATTAAATGAGGAAGGGATGTCCTTCTTGACCTTCGTCTGATGAGCATTATACCCATGTGAAGATAATTCTTCGGAAGACGAAGGTCTATAATAATTAACAACTGTGTTGTCTTGTTCTTGATCTACAACATTTGAGAACAAGTGACCAATAGAGAGGTATTCGTGAAACAACCCGAGCCCCAAAAAATGCCATAAGCTCATAATCATAATCAAAATGAATTATCGTATCATAAATAAATTCTCATCATGTTCGTTGATTAGGGTAAAGCACTAGCACGTATGTGATCATAATAGCCTAACCCAAAAAGGTAATCAAGGACATGATATATGCGGTCACAATACCAATATAAACTAGAACATTTAATTCGACATTTATCAAATGTAAACTAGAGCTATTACCTAGTTTCAATTAATCTGCTACACTAACAGCTCTCTGTTAAATAAGTAATTTAAACAATATGAGTGACTCTAAGCGAGACGAATTAACGACGCAAGATGAAGTGCGCGACGTGCGAAGCAACACGACAGCACACGAAGAACATGCGAACAACATGCGCACAATAAGTGTGAACGACACGCGGATAAACGCGACACACGAGGACTATTAAATAGATGATGCGTTTATACAAAATAATTATTAATAAAAGAATATTTCAGTTAATATTAACCATGTTGATATTTATTTATAAAAGCGCAAGTTGAAAAATATAAATTAGATTTAATTGGAACGCTAGTTTAATAATCATTGGTCAAACAAATATTTAGTAAATTATTTAAAATATGTAACAACAGGGAATACTATTTTTAACATGTAGACAACTTAAATTTGAATCTAACGCGACTTGAACAGAGCGAATCAGATTTATAATACAAAAGATATCATATTTTTAAAGTAAACGATCTTTTGCGTGCAGTTAAACAAAATTACAGGGTCTTTTTTTTTGCAAAAACCAACTTCTACCTCTCCTATAGCTGCCATGGGCAGGGGAGAGGAAGGGCGGGGGGGGGGGGGTCGTCGGCCGCTGCTCCTTGGCGATACGAGGGGCCGCGCCCGGTCGGCGCCGCCGGCCGCCACCTCGGGGAGGGGGTGCGGGGGAGAGGGGAAGGCAAGGGAGAGGGGTGCACGGAGGAGGGAGGGGGGGGGGTGGGGCTGCGACCTTGAGGTGGAGAAAACGTTGAACGGGGAGAAGAAACAGTGGAGTTTTAACACCCTCGCTGGAGCCAAGGAGAAATCCGTTGATTTACGGTGAACCGGAGGTCGGATCGACGAATCGAAAGCACCGGGACAAAGCCCTCGATGAAATGAACACAACCGTACTCTCAAATTTCGCCAACGACACACATACTGAAACTAATTGCTCGCCGGAGTTGGAACTGCTCTGAACTTCGGCGAACAATTCCGGGAATTGTGGATCGAATATGGGAAAATAGTTTTGAGATTTGGAAAGGGCTCAGCAAGAGAGGGATCCAGCCATATATATATATATTGCTAGGGTTTGAAGATATTTTATTTTTCGTAATAAATCCATTTTTAAAATTAAAATAATTCCAGGTAAAGGTTGAAATCGTATTTAATGTTCGAAAAATATCTCGAAGGCTCCAAAAATTCTAAGAAAATTACTAGGCATGATTTGACACCCAATAAACTCAAAAAAACATATTTAGAGCTTTTGAAAATGTTTTTAAGTACCTAAAATAAATAGATTTTGGTTCTAAAAAACAGAAAAATATTCCGAAAATATGAAAATTTACTGGAAACTTTTACAAGGTATATTAACATGTTTCAAACACTTTTTGTACTTAGAAACACTATACAATAGCATGGATGCAACAACTAAAACACCACTAGGGCTCCCTTCACTAGGCTCATGCCAACATATAACAAAATAACTTTTTATTAATTTAGAAAAGGAAAAAAACAAAGAAAAGAGAGAGTAACACCTGAATTTTGAGTATAGAGCAAAAATATTTTTATACCCTAAAATTCAGGGTGCTACAATATTCCTCTCCTGATGCTGACTTTTGGAAGGAATCAATAAGTAGTGAGACAAATTCTGTTATGTCTAATGGAACTTGGGAGGTCGTTGAGTGTCCTTACGGGTGTAAGCCCATTGGAAGTAAATGAGTGTCAAGAAAAAGCTTAGGCCTGATGGTACTATTGAATTGAAAGGTAAAAGGCGAGCCTTGTAATCAAAGACTACTAGTTATATGCTCGTGCGTTGCTACGGTGATGTATAAGAAAATTGTGTTATGTTTTAGTAGTTACCTTTTGGAAATGACACGTACAAGTTGTCACAGCTTGTCTTGAGGATTCCAGCATTGTTAGAGAACACAAGATGGTTTTCGGAGTCAACACCCCAGAAGAAAGGGATGCTACCATCAATGTCCTACATTTAAACATGGCATTGCAACTTAAGGCTCAAGCCACAACCAACAAAGGTAAGGTGAACTTACAACAGTGACAAAGGTGGACTTCGACAGGGTGTTATAAAGGATGAACACAAAGTTCCCATCGAGGTCTCTCACAACCTGGCAGGCTACAAGAACACATGAGTCTATTTGCGAAGCCATCACAAAGAACAAAAGTTGTAAACTTGAGCAGCAACAAAAGGGCTAAGATGGCAAACTATCTCAGGATCAAACTTACATGAGCTTCTAAGTTAACAACCAGAATTCAGGATACCAGGTGACCGTTTATTATGAGTTAGAAACTACTAAAGACTACATATTAATACTGAATGAGACGACGCACAACTGTTGAAATGCACGACAATTGAAACTGATTATCATAATAGTAGAGATTTCTCGATAATGGTAGGTCAAGCCTGCCATACCATTTGTGCAGCTGGATGGTGGCTACTATCAGGTCAGCTTAAGCAGCACACACTCCTTTCATCCATTGGCTTGCAAGTGCAGGGAATAGATCGGGTCGTAGCATAGTACTTCCACAGCTCTCTGTTCCATCTTCTGATATCGTAAAACGGTGAATAACACCAGTACCATTTCATCTTAGTTTCTACTACATACCTTGGCAGCTGAGCCAACCCAAGACATGCCTATATACATTACATACACCCTTGGTCTTGCTTGGTCATCTGCTAGAATGATACACATAGGTACATTGTGTGAACATCTATCTGACTGTGAGACCAACTCGGTTCTGGAAAAACATGGATGGTAATTAGGATCAGGCTCCAGGTGTGCGCTAGCTCCCTAGAGATGCTGGCCTGGTACGACGCATCATAGAACTCGCCATCAAGGTCGTTGCATGCCTCGCCCAATAACACCCTGCGGTTCAGTGGATTCACTATGGTTACAGTTAGCTCAATGAATCAGTGTAGGAATGGATGGTGATGAAACTGGATTTATCCTATGATGGTTGATGCTTACGTTCTTGGCTTGTCGTGTGACAGGTAGTCCCTCTCCACCTTCTCCACCCTCCTACTCACTGTTGTTGCCACTGAGGCGAGCTTGGCCTCCGAGTACATCTGCACGCTGCACGCGTCACCACCGAGTAAGTCATAAGCCTCCATTGTGAACACCCTGCAGCATCACCAACGCACATGTGCGTGTCACCGGTCTGAACTCTAACCATTAGAATTAGCTAGCTTTACATAGATCGATCGCTGATCAAGGCTAGGGATTAGGGCACACTTACGAGAAGCTCGAGCTGTAGTCGATCTCAGCAGTCTCGGCCATGACAACAACAGGGACACTGACCACCACCGTGCTCTTCTCCATGGTCAGCCCTTGACGGGAACCATCCGAGAACCTGACGGGAGTAGTGACAGCCTGCATTTTCTGATCTGAACTTCTTGTGTGTGATCAATTGTTCTACTGAAGTGAAGTAGCAGGTTGGTACAGTATGATCTGAAAGGGTTATCGATCTTCTGTGGTGAGATTCTGGTATATACTACAGAGCTAGAGTGGGGTCCTTGACCATTGTTTCTAAAAATAACTTCATTAGTCAATAGTGGAATCTATACTAACTATTAAGGGGGCAGTGTAGACTGCCCCCGCTCCCTACCCGCACGCGCAACTGCCTCTCACACCGCACGCCCAGCCGCCACGAAACCCCCGCGCCCCGCAGCCGCCGCGAAACCCCCGTGCCCCGAGATCCCACGCGCGCGGCGTGGCGGCGCCACTCAACCCGACTACACGCAGGAGGAGTTCAACTTCTACCTCTCCGACTTGGAGCCGCGCCTCCTCATCACCAACGCGGAGGGCAACGTGGCGGCGCAGGCGGTCGCTGCCAAGCTCAGGCTCGCCCACGCCGCCACCAGCCTCCACGACATGGTCGGCCCTGTCCACCTCGCCGGCCTCCCGGTCCCGGCTCTAGAGAACGGGTCTCACGTCGGTGGCGCGACGGGCTCTCTCTCCCCCGGCGCTATCGCGCTCGCCTGCTCCCTCTGCGCCACATCTGCTGCGAGACCCTCGGCGCGCTCCTTGACCCCAGTGACATCGCCTTCCTCACCAATCGCGCCACCGCCTACCTCCACATGGGCAAGGTCTCTCCCGGTTCGTGTTCCCACTCTTCATTCCCACATGAGGCAACGAACCATGGTGCTCTCCAACTATCTCCATGGCAAGGGATGCTCTCGTCGGCCCAATATGGAGATTGAGTATGGTCTCTGCGTTGTCTCCCTGGACCACGAGGCTGTCAAGACATGGATCTATCCAAGTGAGGGGGTTTGAGTTTCTACAACATTTTGCCAATAATTGTTCTTTGTTCTGGTTTTCATGCTGGGATTCAGCTTATGGGTGGAGTCGTCTTGGAAAATAGACATCTTTAGTGAATGCTGGCACTTTATTAGTTAATAATGGCAGCCATCTTGCTTGAGGATACATTCTAGTAGCTCTTGCTAGTACTGAAGTGTACAAGATGCTTGGGAATGCGGAAACTGACTCTAAACTTTGTTTGTTAAGCACTTGAGCATCCATATTAGGTAGACGATTGCATCAGGAAATCAAGCAAAAAACTATAACATAAGGATAAGTGGTTTAGTTTGCTGGAGTAGCACTGCACCCATAGAAGCATGCACCTCTTTTAGTTGAAGCAGATAGAGATGGACTAGGAACTTGTCCACCCTTCGCAATATGTTTTTGTTGTATCAAACAAATGTCATTTTTGAGGATGTTATTGTTGCAACTTCTTAGCTTGGTTATTTGGATTTTGGAATATCTTAGCTTGATTATTCATGTCTTTAGAATGCAGGTTTTACTAGGCCTTCACATGAGTTCCCGAACCACTGTCAGGGTTTCCACTTTTAGTTGCAGATTAAGTATTGAGTGCATTGTGGTTGTCGTATTCTTTAGTACAACTGGATTACATGTTTGTTGCTCACATGGTTGATTCTATTGCTCCGCCCATTGCATCTGCTAACAACTGTTAAATTGCACTATTTTAGTATAGTGGTATGAGATGGATATATGCATTCTACTAAATGATATCTTGATTGTGAATTGTTAATGCGCAACACTTCAAATTTTTTTTCCAGTTTCTTTTATCTGTTGAAGGAAATCCTTGATTTTTTAGCAGTAGCTGCCTAAACACCATAGGGAAACCCCCAGATTTCAACATGGATGCACAAAGTTTCATTCCTCAGATGCAAATGACTAGATGACATTAAGCGATTTGGAAAATAGACAATGGAAAATTCCTGTCAAAGTTTCTGTTTTTTCTGGATAATGGTTATTGTTCAGTTCTTATAGAACCATGTTTGCTTCTTAAATACATTGCACTAGATAACTATGTTGTTATATGCAATCCAAGCAGCACATCTTGCCTTAGTAATTTATTTTGGCTATTTTTTTACGTGGTGCAGCTAATGTAGAAGTCCGAGAGTACCAGAAGTATATGGTTGAAAAGGCTCTGTTTACCAATACGTTAATAGCTTTGCCAACTGGACTTGGCAAAACTTTTATTGCTGCGGTAGTGATGTACAACTACTTTCGATGGTTTCCTGAAGGTAATGTTTCACATTGCATTGTAACCGTTTTCTTCTCTAATGCTGTATTTTATGAACTTTGTGGAAATTGCTTGCTCAAACTTTGTTTTTATTTACAATGGAAATTCAGGAAAAATAATATTTACCTGCCCTTCACGTCCTCTTGTTACTCAGCAAATTGAGGCATGTCACAATACAGTGGGAATACCACAGGTACCACAATAAATCTGCTATTGGTGATTTTCTTATTTTTATTTAGGTAGAAGTCTATTTTTGGCCATCCAATTATTGCCCGAGTTTGTTTTTGGCCATGCAACTCAAAAACTATAAATCCTTGACCACTGAACTATCAATACTGGACAAATGTGGTCAGTTTCAAAGGGCTTTTGTATTTTCTGAAAATAGTAAAAGCTGGTTTATTTTTTAAATGATAACTAATTTATTTTAAATCAGAAAAACATGAAAACGGCACTGTTTTTTTAAAATATAATGTGTCTATTGGTGCTGAAATTGGAGTTATTTGGATTTTATTTTTGCCATGGTGCTCTCCAACTATCCACAATGCTCTCCTTCAATATGTGGCCCCACTGCCATCAACAACGACGCCGCCCCACTGCATCCACGAACACCGGGAAAGACGATCAACTCGGAACCTCCTCAAGGCTCCGTCCCTCTACACCACGCGTGGGGTCCCCCACTGTCACACTAACCCTCACCTTCGACCTCAAGGACTCTCCGATTTTCTAGCAGGTTTATGCAGGATTTGACTCCCTCTTGTACTCCGATTTTTCTTTTAATGTGATTTTATGACTTATTTGGTGGATTTTAATTCTTATATTTTGGCTGCGATTTGGGACGAATTTCTTGAAGGATATTGGTGATAGAACATGTGAGGAGACTTCTTAATCTTTAGTTGATTTAATCCCCTCAAGCGCCTTCGTTTTTGGTTTCCCCAAAAATTCCCATTTCAAATGGTTCCTGAATCTCTTTTAAAAAAATAGTTTGTTTATGGCTTTTGTGAGTACGTGGTGAGGGCCTTATGCCTGTCAGATTTGATTCGTTTAGATTTAACATTTTTCAGGGAAATTTGAACTACAGTATGTTATGTATGAACTTTTTAGATGACAACTAGCCTGCTCTCCTTAAAATTTACAGTCCATTTACCTATGCCTTTCAGTGTCCATGGGGCTGTTGTTGTGAAGCCTTGCAATTCATTTGTTGGGTTCAGTAGAGTCTGCAACATGACCATTTAATTCTATACCTTCACTTCTCTAAAACGTCAAATATTCTTCATATGATATTTTCCTATCCGAGGGAGGCTCTGAAAGCCTATATTCAGACCATCAAGGAAGCGAAGAACAAAATACTTTCCTCCACAAGCTACCACAGGTGCAGAGCCAAGCAGTGGGCATGCTACAATCTGCTGAAGGAGCACAGGGACATTCAGGTTCTCTACCATGATGATGGAGTGAAAGACAACCCCTCTACAAATGGCAGCAAAGAGCAACAGGGAAGAAGGCCAGCACTGGATTGCAAACGGGCTCGGTTCGCTATGAAGGATACTGGAAGGTAAATTGTTTGCTAGGCAAAAACCTTCCTATAGATCTCCAGGGTCACTCTTACCATTTCCATTGATCCATTGATCAGCATTAAGCATGCACTAATAACGGTTCATCGTTGCAGAAACCGAGGAGTAGATCAAATGGCTAAATGGAGAGGCAGAAAAACGCATATTGAATTTTGATCCTGTAGATGAACCCATTAGACAGCCTGGTTTTGCGTGGGTATGCTACTTATCTCTCTTTCTATAATATGTGAATGTGATAAGGCATTTAACACAATCAGTAAACATTGTGGTTTCAGTTTCATTGAATTTCAGAAAGGTATAAAGTGAATTTTATTTGTTTTTCATCATGTAGACCTTATTAATTCCCCCGTTCTTTCCCTTGGCTAAAAACATCGAGTTTGTAGTGCAGTTCAATAGAGTATACCAAGTTCTCTCTCTATGTTTATCCTAAATTTAGAAAGCAATACTATTGGGGGGCACTTCCATTCAAAATCGATGACTGTCTTTTTGACCCATTATTATAGAGGACTCTACAACCTCTTATTTAATTCACCTAACCATCAATCTGTCTGCATCTTAATTATCAGTTCTTCTATATTATTGTATCCTCGACGACATTGCTCTGCATGTATGTATTATCCTTCTATTGGGTTCCATAAACCTGCTAGAATAATTCAATTTGGAAGATTAGAGCAGCCGAGCAATTGCCAATTTGGAAGGCCATGTTGAAGACACCAGCATCAATTATTTTGATTATCTATTGTTTTCTGTGTATGGTTTGTGGGTGGTTTATTTGTCTTCCATTTATTTGTACTAAATGGGTTCCATGCTTTTGGATCCTATGCCTATAACTTCACATCATCAATGAACAATGTGCAGAATACTTCTATTCAATCGGGACTAGCATCTAGATAAGTAACAGTTGGACCGTTGTCGCCTGTATAACTTCCGGAATCTGGATGCTAGGCTGGACCGTTGTCGAATTCTCACCATGGCGCAACTAATGTTCAGGTTTGCCGGCTCCAGAACAAGGCTCGCAATGCCCAACGTATTTCATTCTATATTGTCTATCCTTTGTGTAGGTTTTATTTACTTGTTAGTAGATTATTCTCTGTACCTGCAATGTAGCACATACTATTAGCACGACCCTCCACTCATTTGTTCACATTCTGAATTATATATATTTTTATAGTTCCTGAATTTGATCGCTCATAAATACCTTATCTAAAATCTGTTACTTTTTATGCATTACACTTATAGTGAAAATATCAACTGCCACTTGGGACATGCCTGATAAATAACTGAAGTTGACCTCATGTTCTGTGCAATATTGTTTTCTTCACTTGGTATAAGCTCTATGGACACCCATGGAACTGAACTTTGTTGGAGTCCAACTTGGCCACATCATATATTTAATTATTATTGATTATCTGATGCTCTTATAGGGCAACCTTTGGAAAATAGATCACACTGTATTATTTTGAATCACATCAATTTAGTTTCTTTTGTCGATTGGGATAGAACCCTTTTTCTGCTGCAAAGAACATGCATAATTCACATGTTTTGCTTTACTCAAATCATAATCTAATAATTATTTTAAAGCTTCACATTTATGAGTTGATGCGATTGTTGACAAATTAACCTCATTCGTCATTACTATGAGCAGGACCACTTGATGATTCTTCGCTTTCATTTTCATTCCTTCTATTTGTGTTATAAGGCATGCAGGAGCACTTCACATTCATTAAGGCAGGAGCGCTGCCCATTCATTAAGGTAGGAGCGCACTAAGTTCAGTACAAGCAAACACCTCTTTTGGTGATCACCCTGCTCTGTATTGCCAAACGCCCAGATCCTTTGATTTTCTCTTTTATTTGTTCTTTTTTGGATTCCTATTTGCTTGTTGCATGTTGTGCTTATGCTTGGTACCACATTGATGGTTTGTGCTCATTTGATTTTGTAGAGTTTGATGACTTGAAAGATTCTGCATTGTGGGACTAGCAAAAATGACCTGCTCAACTTCACAATAGATGGTAGGATCCTTGCGCAGAGTGCGGCACTCTAGGGGTTATATAATGCAGGGCACATCTCTAACATGTTAACTGAATTTTTTGAATAAATCTTGGATTCTTGGTACTCGAATTGTGTGATGGTAAGTTCACTAATTTGAAACTATCATTGTTGGACTTGATAATTCACTCTACCTACTTTAATTTGAGGTCTAAATATTTTTATTCTCTGTTGTTTATTTCTTAATCATTAAAGATAGAGAACTAATTTTGATCACCTATTGAATAACTTCTTCAAAAAACAGAACTAATTTTGGCCGACATCATGATCACTTATTGGAATAACTTCTTTACTTATGGCATTGCCTTTTTTGATGTACAATAATGCCAACCAACTATATATTGGATGATCAGTAGCATGTGAGCAGTCCTTAATTAAAAGGAAGCTGCAATGATAACTTATGTTCCTAGTATGACACATTGTGTTTTCTAACTTATCACACCGTTGTAATGTGCTGGACTCGATTGTGAATTGGTTGTTTCATTTTAGTGGTTGGTTTATTAAATTTGTTTGACTCATGCTTCCAGCAGTTATGAACAGATGGAGAGACTTCTTAAGGTTTTCATATATCATGATGGAGAACAAACCTATTTTCCATTCCCCAGAGTTGAAAGGTTCTATGTGTCTGAGGGATCATTTATGAAATTGATGGACACAAACCAGAATTTTGTTGTGAGAGATCCAAATAGAGCACATTTATTCTATCTTCCATATAGCTCTCGTCAACTGGAGCATAACCTTTATGTTTCTGGCTCAAATACAGTTGAGCCACTGTCTACGTTAAAAACTACATTGACATTATCTCGGCCAAGTACCCATATTGGATTTGGACAAAAGGAGTTAATCATTTCTTTGTTGCTTGCCATGACTGGGTATATTTCTTCCTTGAATGACCATCATGTAAATTATGGATTTTTAATCAATACCTTTTTACTGGTTTTTATCATCTTTTTTAGAAAATGTTTGATCAACTATCGAGGAGAAACATAGATTTAATTTGAAAAATAATTTATGTACTTGACATTATATCTTCTTTCAGGGGACTTACACAACAAAATTGCATGATGAATTGAATTGCACGATGAATTGCGGAAGGACACTATTAAAGCTCTCTGCAATGCAGATCTCTCTGTTTGAATTTTTATCTGTAGAAAAGATATTTCCCTTCCGGAAACATTTCTTAGATCACCAAGAAGACCTCTAAGAGATATTGGAGGAAGACAGTTGCACAGAGGACTATCCTGATCTTCTTTGCAGGGCAGATGCGTTGTCGAGTTTGACTTGTACTTCTCAAGTATTAGGGAGACAAGGATGCTGATATGAGAATGTATAAGTAGGCTGCCACACTGTACTATATTATATAATACCATAAAGCGTGTCAAAGAAAGATGATAGTTACTATAAATAATTGATGAGTGGTTGTGTGCATATGTCGTCTCATATCTGAAGGTGATCAAATTGTTAGTGCTCGTGCATGTGCTGATTGAAACTGAAACAACTGTTGGTGGTGATGATATGATGTTAAGATTTACCTAGAGATAGCTTGTTAAGATTTGCTCTTCATATAAGAATATCTCATGTAATTTGCTCTTCTCTATAATCTGTCCCTATTTCACTCCCTCTTTCATGCTTCTCCTCTTGATATACCATTGAACATAAAGACAAACAACCTTAAGAACACTAATATTTTGTTGAATACTTTGTATACTGTTGGCCCGTTGCAACGCACGGGCATCTAACTAGTAATTATGTAAGTGTAATATTCTGTAAGTAGTTGGAATTCATGAAACAGATGTCCTCACCAGATCCTTTTGCGATACAGAATCATCTCCACTTGTGCGGTACAGTGGAAGTCCAAGCCTTCCAATTATTGGTGCTAAGGGATTTTCTTCACAGACGCCAAGAAGCCTTCTCAATAGAAATGATGAAAAAAACACTCAATGCATTCCTTCAAGATGAACTTTTGGGCACATGGTGAAAGTTCAAAAGAATGGAACTCATCAAGATGCTCCCAAATCGACTGGAAACCCAAAAGAGTAGTCAGTGTGAAATGCATCAGAAGAATAACCTGAAATGCATCAGAGCAACTGAAATGCGTCACAAAAGGATATTTTCATTTTTGTCAAATAAATATGATTGCATCACCAACACGCAAACATGACAACAAGTAACACTGAAAAATACCTGGAAGGATGCATTTCTGAGCGCATCAGCAGCAGCATGACCTGCAAACCCACCACCAATAACAATAGCGGATGGTGTGTGTGGCTTTCTCCTAGCATTTTCACCATATGAGCCTGACATGAAGACACGATATGTTTTATCTCAGTAAATATAACACATGAAATAAAATGTTTAAGTACCAAATGTATTCAGAAGTACAAGTTTAGTTCTATTGATCATATTGAGAAGAAAAGATAAGTTTCGAAGTCATTTCTAATCAAATTTATTATTCCAGCAGTATCACAATTTGGACATGGAGAAAAAAAGGAAATAAAGGTAGATGGCTCCTGCTTTTTTTAACAATATTCATAAAAGAAACTTCCTGAAAGATTCTTATGTCCGTTACTGCTAGTGTTTGGATGACATACAAAACTTGTTCGAGTTTAATCTTCTGCAAATTTGGATGCAATTGGGTGATTGCAATCTGGAGGGGTTTAGCATAAGGCTGATGTTTTGCTCCAAAGAACAGACTACCTCCAAATGATTAAAAAACCCAGTTCATACATAATTAATATAAAGAAGCCTACCAAGTTGTGAAATTGCTGATCTCCTGTTCTTCTCACATCAACCCTCCTCTACCCCCTCCAAGCTGTATGTCTAACCAATTTCTACTTTCTACAACACCAGAGGTTTAGTTTTTCCCATCAGGTTTCATTTGTCATATAAATAAACTATGAGTCATCAAACAAGACAGTATCGATGTAGGTGAGGTGAGTGCCAGTTAAGTAAATTCCCTTAAATCTGTGTCCTAAGTGCCGGTACTATTATGGAATAAACTAAACAGTGAAGAATCGTTAAACTATCAGTATAAACAGTTCTCTTTAAGTAAATTCCCTTAAATCTGTGTCCTAAGTGTCGGTACTATTCTGGAATAAACTAAACAGTGAAGAAGCATTAAAATATCAGTCTAAACAGTTCTCTTTTCTTTCCCCGGATATTCAGATAGCACTCTCCACAGGTTGCGGGCCAGTATATGCCATGATTAACAAGATGCTCCACATTACCTCATTATTAACGAATAATGTGGCAGCAAAAATGATGACTGCACTGGGACCTTGTGTAGCTGTGGTCCTTACTCATGTGGACAACCAAGGTTGCAATTCCTAAACTACATTGGGTCACTGGGACAACATTTTGGTGTGGCTGCAGACAAGGATGGGCCTAGGGCTGGGCACTTTTAAACCGTAAACCGAACACCGAAGCGAACTGAGCCGAACCGAACCGAAATTTCGGTTTTTCGGTTGATCGGTTCGGTGTCGGTTATTGTTTGTGTGCAAATCGGTTTTCGGTGGCAGTGTCGGTTTCCAGCTTGCAAGAATCAGACACTCGAACAACCGAAGGACTACTGCGATAGTGCAGTTGGCTGGTTGTTTTGCTCCAAATTGAAATTATTTGATGAATCAGCCCATGGCCCACCTTGGCTCATCAACCTTCCCACGCACGTCAAGTTAGTGGACAACACGCATGGGCCACGGCAGTGAGCAGCCAAGCATAGCGTTAGTGGGAATTTGGGATGCTAGGACATTGGTGCACTGAAGTTTGGTGCATTTCAGTATAAACCAAACACCGAACCGGAACACCGAAAACTGAAGACGTCGGTTTTTCGTTTGACTAAGCACCAATCGGTTCTCTGTTTCTCAAAACCGAAGTTTTCTAACACCCAAAAACCGAACCAAATATACCGAAAAAACCGATTGCCCACCCCTAGATGGGCCCTTGTCCGTTTGCTGTTGTCCGCCAAATTTCCCTCTCAATTCCATAACCCATGTTATCCTTTCTGATGGATTATAGGCCCCAATCATTTATGGTTCACGAGAAATATGAAGATTCTCGTGATGATGTATACAAATGCATTACTGAACTTAGCCGTAGGATAAAAGTTGGAGAAGATAGAAGGGGAATGGCATTCAAGGATAGATGCTAAATCGAACATTCTTGGTGCCATTATCTACTCTAACCTCACACAGCACAGAACAAGTACTTCTCCTCCACTTTCCAGAGACCAGTATAAATGGGCGGTGCTACCAAAGGAAATTAATAAAAACAAAATTTCTAAAAAAAGTATTGATGCAAAAGCAGAGTACGTACATGATGGGCATATGTGAAATTCGAGTATTCAACATTTGCATGGCCACTAAAATAATTAAACGATATGGTCTCTCGAACAATGTTACATCAGTCCTAGCTCTCAAGTGCATATTTGAACAACAACCTCTATGTTCTGAGTTTTGACAACACCAAAACACATAGTAAAATGTTAGTATCAGATAAAAGTAGTTTCCTTTGCCTACTTTTTATATGCAATGCATGATCTTTCCCTGTACACAGACAAAACACCTGGTATTTTCTAACCTATTGGACTGCAGTTGCATGATCTCTTTAACGACCAATTTTTAACAGCTAGAGGTAATGGTAAGACATCATTGCACTTTTATCTTCCTCGCTAGGAGTAGACGCCTTCGCTCCATCGCTGCATTATGTTCAAGCGGAGCAGAGAATACAGAACGACAAGATTCGCAACCAGGTCCATCAGATGGGCAGACACACAGAGTAGCGAAAAGCAAACCACGCGAGAACAGAAAGCTGAGGGGGAAAAAGGCTAGGCGACGGAATCATTAAAGCGTGGCGCCATGGAAGGGCGGGAGGCGAGGAGAGCGTGCGGGAACAGTATACCGTAGTCGTACCTCGAGGGGCGCGTGGCCTTGGAGCTTCCTCGCTGCCTCGAGATCCGAGCCAGGGGCGTCGGCACGCTCACCGCCGCGGCCTAGGAAGAAGTGGAGTCGGCGGCGGATCCCCCGGGGCGGCGCGTGCCCGAGCGTGTGGGTCGGGGGGTGAAGGAAGTGCTCGAGGATGGCCATGGCGAGGAACATGGACACGAGGATGGCGGTGGCCACGAACCCGAACGACACCGCGCTCACGCCTCTGTCTAGCTGCCGCCACCGCATCTCCTCCTCCACCGCGGCCGCCACCGCCGCCGACGGCACAACCGTTGGGGGCATCGCGCGCCCGTGACAGTCGGGGTGGAGACGCTGAGGACGGGGAGGCTGGGGTTGCCATTCCCTCGCATCGCGCCAGGGGATCTGGGGTGGAGGCCGGCGTGGATGCGGATCTGGAACCGGACCCGAGTATCACGCCGAGGGGGCACTGAGGACGAGGAGGACGTGAGGCGAACGAGGCCACAGGGGCGGAGGCGGGGGCGGGGGCAACGCCAGGGCGGGGGCACGACGGGTTGTGTGGTGGAGGCGCCAGAGCCACGGTCGGGAAGGGCGGAGGCATGGCGAGGAGGAGGTGGCGGCGCAGTGAGGAGGAGGAGGTGGCGTAGGGGCGCGGATGCGCGGTGCGAGGTTTCGGGGCGCAGGGGCGCGGAGGCAGAACCGTGCACCAACTGTGGACGCCTACACTCGCCTCTTAAGGAGTAGTAGAGATTCACAAAATGAAGATGATGATTTCTTTGGTGACACGTGTTGTTGTTTTTCTTCCCGGTGACTGTTCGAGGGACTGCACGACGTATATCTTCCTGCATCGACTTAGTACGCTTACATCGAGCAAACACACGGGATGTCTCGTGTGAATAGAGCCACTGATGCCTTTAGCTTCTCGATCCCTCCGCAGGGTTACATTCCATTCTTCATATTTGTACATGTTTCGTTGTTGTTTACTGCTTATGTGAATAGTTATACGCGTACACATACATATCATCACATATATATGTTTTTTTGGATTAAATTAAAACTGAAAACGCCTATACTTCTAATACAACCCACTCCAATTTTAGCGTGGGTGGCCGTATCTTTATTGTTAAATCGATCATGTTATACACTTTTATAATCTCGAGACATATTACATAGGAGTACATGCATGCATAGCATTTAGACGTATAGATCGATCAAAACACATAGCACAAAACACATGCCACAGATCGCGCACATAAATAATAAGTATAAAGCATATCTATACTTGTATTTATACGTCCTGTTTCGTCATGCTTGCACACTCACTCATCAGGGCATGCATATTATGCATATATATATGAGGCCTGTGGCGCACACCTTCCAGTTTCAGAGTGATCACGCTCCGTCCACGGGCTCGAAGTACTTGAGCTTCCAGTCCTCGGATCCCTCGGCCGGCACGCCCCACACGAGCGCCCGGAACGTGCCGAGCCCGGCCACGCGCAGCACCAGTTGGTACTCCATTGCCCTGCCCTCCGCCGGTCTCGCGGAAGCCGAGAGCACCCTCTCCAGCCTCGGCACTGGTTTGATATCGTTCCACAGGCTGTACACCCACACCGCGAACGTGCCTACCTTCTGGTAGAACGCGTCGTCGCTGTCCGCTGCCGCCGAGCCGCCGTGACCATGGTCGTCGTCGTCGTCGGGCCCCTGTTGGTGAACCGAGACGGCGTCACCAAGCGATGGCGCACAGGCGGCGACGAGGAGAAACAGAACGAGGAGGAAGAAGACAACAAACGACGACGACCGCATTGCGTTTACGAGAGCTACTTACGAGTACGTGTGTACACTAGGCACGCACTAGTAGTCTAGTATACCCGATCTGAGAAAAGCGGTTGCATGCATGCGAGAGAGAGGCCGCGCGCGTATTTATAGCGAGGCTGCGACTGTGCGCGCGTGAGACGGCGACCCCCCGTGCCAAGCGCCGCAAGTGGGGTGTGGAGTCTTCGGGCAACACGATTCCCGAGGCAATAGGACTCGGCGAAAAACGGGGTCTTCGTCTTCGGCTTGGGACGACATCAACGTACGTCAACGCACCCAAGCTTGCGCATTGGCTGCGAGCTTGACCATGGATGCTATTATTGGGCATTGCATGCTCCGATCCAGTGCCGTGCCTGATATGGATGAAAACGGAATGGAAAAATCACGTTTCATCCGGCACAGTATTCCATTTTTTATCTCAATGATTTTCGTATTTGCCGGAAAAAACGGAAAATGAGACGAAAACGGATGGTATTGCGGGAACGTGAACGAAAATAATTTTATGGTTTTTTGTGCGTATTTCTAAAATCTCATTATTTACCGGGATATTCCCGTTTCCTGAATTTGCTTTAGGCAACAAAAAAAAACAATATACAAAATATTACCGCTGTTGGGGGCTTCCCCTTCCAAATGTCCTTAAAAACATAATTAAATATTCGTTTTCAGCATAAGCTATTACAAGAAGCTTCGTCTTCAGGATGCAAGTCTCTTCTTCATGATGAAGACACACGAGATGAAGAGAGATCTAAAGATGATAAGAGTAAACGCCGAAGCTATTGCCAGATGGACAGCTTCGGCTCATAACGGAGATAATGTATAATGATGATGCTGACCGAAGGGAAAAAAGATTACTTAGTCCTTAATGACTTGTATTACGATCATACATAAATATTGGGGACATAAATGTACTTTTATCCGGGCTGCGTCCCGTGCCTATAAATAGATGAACAATAGCACCGTAATGTTCACGTTGAATTGTAATCACTCTCTCGCGTCTTCACCTTCGAGCAAGCCGAAGGTATCCATGTAATCTGAATTCTGTTGATATTCATACATGTTCTATAAGATGCAAATATGAATGAATTAACGAGATATAGTTACTGTCTTCGTCTCTTTGCATTCTGGTTTACATATTTGTCGGGGGCCATAATTAGGGGTACCCTCAAGGCTCCTAATTCTCAGCTGGTAACCCCCATCAGCACAAAGCTGCAAAGGCCTGATGGGTGCGATCAAGTCAGGGATCAGTCCATTCGAGGGACTCGATCACGCCTCGCCCGAGCCTAGCCTCGGACAAGGGCAGCCGACCCCGGAGGATCTCCGCCTCGCCCGACCCCCCTCCAGCGGCGAACACGTTCCCGGCTCGCCCGAGGCCTTGTCTTCGCCAAGAAGCAACCCCGACCAAACCGCAGGAGCATTTAATGCAAAGGTGGCCTGACACCTTTATCCTGACGCGCGCCCCTCAGCTGACAGAGCCGAAGTGACCGCCATCACTTCGCCGCTCCACTGACCGGTCTGTCAGAAAGACAGCACCGCCTGCGCCGCTCCGACTGCGGTGCCACTTGACAGAATGAGGCTGACAGGCAGTCACGCCCGGCCGCACGAACCATAGGAAACTCCGCTCCGCCCGACCCAGGGCTTGGACTCGGGCTAAGCCCCAGAAGACGGCGAACTCCGCTCCGCCCGACCCAGGGCTCGGACTCGGGCTAAGCTCCGGAAGACGGTGAACTCCGCTCCGCCCGACCCAGGGCTCGGGCTCAGCCCCGGAAGACGGCGAACTCCGCTCCGCCCGACCCAGGGCTCGGACTCGGGCTAAGCCCCGGAAGACGGCGAACTCCGCTCCGCCCGACCCAGGGCTCGGACTTGGGCTCAGCCCCGGAAGACGGCGAACTCCGCTCCGCCCAACCTAGGGCTCAGACTTGGGCTCAGCTCCAGAAGACGACGAACTCCGCTTCGCCCGACCCCAGGACTGAAATTCCGCCCTGGCCTCAGCCAACGGCCTCCGCCTCGCCCGACCTAGGGGCTCGGACTCGGCCTCGGCCACGGAAGACGGACTCGACCTCGACCTCGGAGGAGCCTCCACATCGCTCAACCTAGGGCGCGGACCGGCCACGTCAACAGAAGGCGCCATCATTACCCTACTCCAGGCTGACTCAGGCTACGGGGAACAAGACCGGCGTCCCATCTGGCTCGCTCCGCTAGATAGGCGATGATGGCGCCCCGCACGCTCCCTGACGATGGCGGCTCTCGGCCCCCTTACGGAAGCAAGAGGACGTCAGCAAGGACTCGACGGCCCCGACAGCTGTCCCTCCGCCAGGCTCCAGCGCTCCTCCGATGGCCACGACATCACACAAACCGGGCGCCAAAATCTCTCCGGCCGCCACGATGGCGTGTACTTAGGGCGCTAGCTTCCTCCGCTAGACACGTAGCACTCTGCTACACCCCCCCATTGTACACCTAGATCCTCTCCTTACGCCTATAAAAGGAAGGACCAGGGCCCTCTTAGAGAGGGTTGGCCGCGCGGGGACGAGGACGAGACGGGCGCTCGCGTGAGGCCACTCGCTCCTTCCCCCGTGTGGACGCTTGTAACCCCCTACTGCAAGCGCACCCGACCTGGGCGCGGGACGAACACGAAGGCCGCGGGATTTCCACCTCTCTCACGCCCATCTCCGCCCACCTCACTTCCCCCCTTCGCGCTCGGCCTCGCGTCGACCCATCTGGGCTGGGGCACGCAGCGACACTTCACTCATCGGCTCAGGGACCCCCCCGGTCTCGAAACGCCGACAGTTGGCGCGCCATGTAGGGGCCTGCTGCGTGTTGACGAACAGCTTCCCGTCAAGCTCCAGATGGGTAGTCTCCAGCAACCTCTCCGGCCCAGGACGGTGCTCCGTTTCGGGAGCCTTGAGTTCATGTCCCTCGACGGCAGCTACGACATGATACTCTTTCCACCGCCGGGCGACGGCGACGATGGCGGCCGACAGTTCGCCCGCCGGCGGCAGGATCGACGACATCTTCCCCGCGTGGTGGAAGAACAACCTTCGAGCTCGCCCTGTCTTCTTCCCCATCGATGGAGGAGGAGGAGGCGGGGCAACCAAGGCCACGCAGGAGGCGGCGCCTCGTCGACCGTCGAGCGAGTCGACAACGCCAACACTCCAACGGGGGGCGCACCGGGCATCGGCCTCGCGCTTGAGACGAAGACGAGCGCTGTCTCCCCGCGACACGTCAATCCCGAGCAAAAGGACGACGCCAGCACGCTCGCAAAAGGCTTGCTGGGTGTCACCCTCGTACCTGAGACGACGGTGCAGTCAGTCCCCGACGTGACCTCATCACCGCCCGTCGACCAAGAGGTACCGACCGATTCCCATCCCACGCCTCTCGGATTTAGCCTCGACCCGCCTAGCGGCTCCGCTTTGGCGGACGCTTTCGTAGAGGCGAATCCGAACCCTCTGGGATCTCGTGTGCGGTCGCCTTGGGATCGGCTGACGAACGTCTCGACCTACGGGCCCTCCGGGTCCGAGGAAGACGACGAGCCTAGCTTCTGTTGGGATTTCTCCGGACTTGGCAACCCCAGTGCCATGCGGGACCTCATGACCGCATGCGACTACTGCCTTTCCGACTGTTCCGACGGTAGCCGTAGCCTCGGCGACGAGGACTACGGCCCGAGCCGTGAATGTTTCCACATCGATCTAGGGGGTCCCTCCGAAGGCAACCATCTCGGCATGCCGGAGGACGGTGATCTCCCTAGGCCGGTGCCTCGCGTTGACATCCCGCGGGGGCTAGCTATGGTCCCCGTTCCGGCGGGGGGTCACGACCCACAACTCGAGCAAATCCGCGGGGTGCAGGCCAGGCTCGACGAGGGAGCAGGAGCGCTCGAGCCAATCCGCCGGGACGTCGGGCAGGCATGGGGGGGCCAACCTCCGGCCGGAGAAATACGTCATCTACCCCAGGGCTTCCAGCACCGCATTGCCAACGATGTCAGGGTCAGGCCGCCACCCGCATCCAGTGGGGTCGGCCAGAACCTGGCTGCAGCAGCAATGCTCCTCCGCGCGATGCCGGAGCCATCAACCACCGAGGGGCGGCGGATCCAGGGAGAGCTCAAGGATCTCCTGGAAGGCGCCGCGGTCCGGCGGGCCGAGAGCTCCGCCTCCCGAAGGCAGGGGTACCCCTCGGAACATCATGCCGCGACTTCCCGATTCATGCGGGAAGCCTCGGTCTACACCGGGCACACGCGCAACACAGCGCCTGTGGCCCCGGGTTGCCTCGGCAACGAGCACCATCACCGCGATCGTCGGGCCCACCTCGACGAGAAGGTGCGCCGAGGCTACCACCCCAGGCGCGGGGGACGCTACGACAGCGGGGAGGATCGGAGTCCCTCGCCCGAACCACCCGGTCCGCAGGCCTTCAGCCGGGCCATACGACGGGCGCCGTTCCCGACCCGGTTCCGACCCCTGACTACTATCACAAAGTACTCGGGGGAGATGAGACCGGAACTGTGGCTCGCGGACTTCCGTCTGGCCTGCCAACTGGGTGGAATGGACGATGACAACCTCATCATCCGCAACCTCCCCCTATTCCTCTCCGACACCGCTCGCGCCTGGTTGGAGCACCTGCCTCCGGGGTAGATCTCCAACTGGGATGACCTAGTCCAAGCTTTCGTCGGCAATTTCCAGGGCACGTACGTGCGCCCCGGGAATTCCTGGGACCTCCGAAGCTGCCGACAGCAGCCGGGAGAGTCTCTCCGGGACTACATCCGGCGATTCTCGAAGCAGCGCACCAAGCTGCCCAACATCACCGACTCGGATGTCATCGGCGCGTTCCTCGCTGGCACCACCTGCTGCGACCTAGTGAGCAAGCTGGGTCGCAAGACCCCCACCAGGGCGAGCGAGCTGATGGACATCGCCACCAAGTTCTCCTCCGACCAGGAGGCGGTCGAGGCTATCTTCCGGAAGGACAAGCAGCCCCAGGGCCGCCCATCGGAAGATGCCCCCGAGGCGTCAACTCAGCACGGCGCCAGGAAGAAGGGCAAGAAGAAGTCACAAGCGAAACGCGACGCCGCCGACGCGGACCTTGTCGCCGCCGCCGAGCACAAGAACCCTCAGAAGCCCCCCGGAGGTCCCAACCTCTTCGACAAGATGCTCAAGGAGCCGTGCCCCTATCACCAGGGGCCCGTCAAGCACACCCTTGAGGAGTGCGTCATGCTTCGACGCCACTTCCACAGGACCAGGCCACCCGCGGAGGGTGGCAGGGCCCGCGACGACGACAAGAAGGAAGATCACCAGGCAGGAGAGTTCCCCGAGGTCCGCGACTGCTTCATGATCTACGGCGGGCAAGCGGCGAACGCCTCGGCTCGGCACCGCAAGCAAGAGCGCCGGGAGGTCTGTTCGGTGAAGGTGGCGGCGCCAGTCTACCTAGACTGGTCCGACAAGCCCATCACCTTCGACCAGGCCGACCACCCCGACCATGTGCCGAGCCCGGGGAAATACCCGCTCGTCGTCGACCCCATCATCGGTGACGTCAGGCTCACCAAGGTCCTCATGGACGGAGGCAGCAGTCTCAACATCATCTACGCCGAGACCCTTGGGCTTCTGCGTATCGATCTGTCCTCGGTCCGGGCGGGCACTGCGCCTTTCCATGGGATCATCCCCAGGAAGCGCGTCCAGCCCCTCGGACAACTCGATCTTCCCGTCTGCTTCAGAACACCCTCCAACTTCTGAAGGGAGACCCTGACGTTCGAGGTGGTCGGGTCCCGAGGAACCTACCACGCGGTATTGGGGAGGCCCTGCTACGCGAAGTTCATGGCTGTCCCCAACTACACCTACCTCAAGCTCAAGATGCCGGGCCCCAACGGGGTCATCACCGTCGGCCCCACGTACAAACACGCGTTCGAATGCGACGTGGAGTGCGTGGAGTACGTCGAGGCCCTCATCGCCGACCTGGAGAGCCTCTCCAAGGAGATGCCAGACGTGAAGCGTCATGCCGGCAACTTCGAGCCAGCGGAGACGGTTAAGTCCGTCCCCCTCGACCCCAGCAGCGACGCCTCCAAGCAAGTCCGGATCGGTTCCGGGCTCGATCCCAAATAGGAAGCAGTGCTCGTCGACTTTCTCCGCGCGAACGCCAACGTCTTCGCGTGGAGTCCCTCGGACATGCCCGGCATACCGAGGGATGTCGCCGAGCACTCGCTGGACATCCGAGCCGGAGCCCGACCCGTTAAGCAGCCTCTGCGCCGATTCGACGAGGAGAAGCGCAGAGCCATAGGCGAGGAGATCCACAAGCTAATGGCGGCAGGGTTCATCAAAGAGGTATTCCATCCCGAATGGCTTGCCAACCCTGTGCTTGTGAGAAAGAAAGGGGGGAAATGGCGGATGTGTGTAGACTACACTGGTCTGAACAAAGCATGTCCGAAGGTTCCCTACCCTCTGCCTCGCATCGATCAGATCTTGGATTCCACTGCTGGGTGCGAAACCCTGTCTTTCCTCGATGCCTACTCAGGGTATCACCAAATCAGGATGAAAGAGTCCGACCAGCTCGCGACTTCTTTCATCACACCCTTCGGCATGTACTGCTATGTCACCATGCCGTTCGGCTTGAGGAATGCGGGCGCGACGTACCAGCGGTGCATGAACCATGTGTTCGGTGAACACATTAGCCGCACGGTCGAGGCTTACGTCGATGACATCGTAGTCAAGACGAGGAAAGCCTCTGACCTCCTTTCCGACCTTGAAGTGACATTCTGATGTCTCAAGGCGAAAGGCGTCAAGCTCAATCCCAAAAAGTGTGTCTTCGGGGTGCCCCGAGGCATGCTCTTGGGGTTCATCGTCTCCGAGCGGGGCATCGAAGCCAACCTGGAGAAGATCGCAGCCATCACCAGCATGGGGCCCATCCATGACTTGAAAGGCGTACAGAGGGTCATGGGATGTCTTGCGGATCTGAGCCGCTTCATCTCACGCCTCGGCGAAAGAGGTCTACCCCTGTACCGCCTCTTAAGGAAGGCCGAGCACTTCACTTGGACCCCTGAGGCCGAGGAAGCCCTCGGGAACCTGAAGGCGCTCCTCACGAAGGCGCCTATCTTGGTGCCCCCAGCTGCCGGAGAAGCCCTCTTGGTCTACGTCGCCGCGACCACTCAGGTGGTTAGCGCCGCGATTGTGGTCGAGAGGCAAGAAGAGGGGCATGCATTGCCCGTTCAGAGGCTAGTCTACTTCGTCAGCGAGGTACTGTCCGAAACCAAAATCCGCTACCCACAAGTTTAGAAGCTGCTGTACGCGGTGATCCTGACACGGCGGAAGTTGCGACACTACTTCGAGTCTCATCCGGTAACTGTGGTGTCATCCTTCCCCTGGGGGAGATCATCCATTGCCGAGAGGCCATGGGTAGGATTGCAAAGTGGGCGGTGAAAATCATGGGCGAAACAATCTCGTTCGCCCCTCGGAAGGCCATCAAATCCCAGGTCTTGGCGGACTTCGTGGCTGAATGGGTCGACACCTAGCTACCAACAGCTCCGATCCAACCAGAGCTCTGGACCATGTTCTTCGATGGGACACTGATGAAGACAGGGGCCAGCGCAGGCCTACTCTTCATCTCGCCCCTCGGGAAGCACCTACGCTACGTGCTACGCCTCCACTTCCCGGCGTCCAACAATGTAGCTGAGTACGAGGCTCTGGTCAACGGGTTGCGGATTGCCGTCGAGCTAGGGGTCCGATGCCTCGACGCTCGCGGTGACTCGCAGCTCGTCATCGACCAAGTCATGAAGAACTCCTACTGCCGCGACCCGAAGATGGAGGCCTACTGTGATGAGGTTCGGCGCCTGGAAGACAAGTTCTACGGGCTCGAGCTCAACCACATCGCTCAGCGCTACAACGAGACTGCGGACGAGCTGGCTAAAATAGCCTCGGGGCGAACAACGATTCCCCCGGACGTCTTCTCCCAAGATCTGCATCAACCCTCCGTCAAGATCGATGACACGCCCGAGCCTGAGGCACCCTCGGCCCAGCCCGAGGTACCCTCGGCACAGTCTGAGGCACCCTCGGCACGGCCCGAGGCACCCTCGGTTTGGCCCGAGGTACCCTCGGCCCCCGAGGGCGAAACGCTGCGCGTCGAGGGGGAGCAAAGCGAGGTCATGCCTGATCAAAACTGGCAGACCCCGTACCTGCAATATCTCCACCGAGGAGAGCTACCCCTTGACCGAGCCGAAGCTCGGCGGTTGGCGCGGCACACCAAGTCGTTCGTCTTGCTGGGAGAAGGGAAGGAGCTCTACCACCGCAGCCCTTCAGGCATCCTCCAGCGATGCATCTCCACCACCGAAGGCCAGGAACTCCTCCAAGAAATACACTCGGGGGCTTGCGGCCACCACGCAGCACCTCGAGCCCTTGTCGGAAATGCTTTCCGACAAGGTTTCTACTGGCCAACGGCGGTGGCCGACGCCACTAGAATTGTCCGCGCCTGCGAAGGGTGTCAGTTCTACGCAAGGCAGACACACCTGCCCGTTCGGGCTCTGCAGACAATACCCATCACATGGCCTTTTTGCTGTGTGGGGTCTGGACCTCGTCGGCCCCTTGCAGAAGGCACCCGGGGGCTACACGCACCTGTTGGTCGCCATCGACAAATTTTCCAAGTGGATCGAGGTTCGACCCCTGAACAGCATCAGGTCCGAGCAGGCGGTGGCGTTCTTCACCAACATCATCCATCGTTTCGGGGTCCCGAACTCCATCATCACCGACAACGGCACCCAGTTCACCCGCAGAAAGTTCCTGGACTTCTGCGAGGATCACCACATCCGGGTGGACTGGGCCGCCGTGGCTCATCCCATGACGAATGGGCAAGTAGAGCGTGCCAACGGCATGATTCTACAAGGACTCAAGCCTCGGATTTACAACGACCTCAACAAGTTCGGCAAGCGATGGATGAAGGAACTCCCCTCGGTGGTCTGGAGCCTGAGAACGACACCGAGCCGAGCCACGGGCTTCACGCCGTTCTTTCTAGTCTATGGGGCCGAGGCCATCTTGCCCACAGACCTGGAATACGGTTCCCCGAGGACGAGGGCCTATGACGACCAAAGCAACCAAGCTAGTCGAGAAGACTCGCTGGACCAGCTGGAAGAGGCTCGGGACAAGGCCTTACTACACTCGGCGCGGTACCAGCAGTCCATGCGACGCTACCACGCCCGAGGGGTCCGGTCCCGAGACCTCCAGGTGGGCGACCTGGTGCTTCGGCTGTGACAAGACGCTCGAGGTCGACACAAGCTCACGCCCCCCTGGGAGGGGCCGTTCATCATCGCCAAAGTTCTAAAACCCAGAACATACAAGCTGGCCAACAGTCAAGGCGAGGTCTACAACAACGCTTGGAACATCCAACAGCTACGTCGCTTCTACCCTTAAGATGTTTTCAAGTTGTTCATATACCACGCTCTCACGCAAAGTTTAGTCATCAAGGAAGGGTCAGCCTTGCCTCGGCAAAGCCCGACCCTCCCTCGGGGGCTAAAAGGGGGGAACCCCCTTTGCGTCGAAATTTTCCTTGAAAAAAGATCTTTTCTGCCGGAATGTCTTTCGTGCTTTTCGACTACTTCGAAAGTGGATCCTGAAAACGACGGAGTACACGTAAGCAGCCAAGGCTGACCGAGCCGAGGGACTCCTACGCCTCCGGGATACGGATACCTCACTCATCACCTTCTGCCATAAGTAACTCACGTTCGGATAAGTGATTCCGCGGACCGAACAAGTCTTCACGTTCGGAAGCTCTTCTGCCGGAGCGATTCTTCGAGCTTTCTCGACTGCGTCGGTGACAGAACCCCATGGACGGGTAAGAGTGCGCGTAAGCGGCAAGGCTGACCGAGCCGAGGGACTCCTACGCCTCCGGGATACGGATACCTCACTCATCACCTTCCGTGAGAAGCAACTCTCGCTCGCACAAACAGTTCTGTTACCGACAAAAAAATCTAGATACTCGAAACAAGAGGAAAGGAGACGCGGCTTTACAATACGGCGAGGGTGTGTTTCGGCCTCGGCGGCCGCAGAAAACACACGATACAAGATAATCTGATCCTGCAGGCTCGGATCTTGACGGCCGAAGGGGGCAGCAGCACCCTCGGCATCAACTACACCTTCGGCGGGGTCTGACCTAGCTTCGGACGGCGACGCGATCGGAGGGCCCCCACTCTGAAGGACGACATCAGCACCACACCCGGGCCATCGCCGCCAGGGTCTTCTTCGAGAATCCGGCCCGAGCAGGCGGCTCGGCCGGCCACCCCGAGGCCTCGGCCAGCTGACCCTCAATGACATCAGCTTGGCTTGTGGCCTCGGCAGCTCAACTCCGGCGTCGGCTCCACCAGTGGGCGACCCGGCCAGGCTCTAGCCAACTTCATCTCCTTTTCGAAGCCAACTCTGCCTTCGTCCGTGCTGACACCGCTACCTCCGGCTTCGGCTCATCGAAGAGCAGCCGAGGGGTTACTGTAACTAAGCAAGAGAGGCCTCGGACAGCAAGGCCAACCGAGCCGAGGGACTCCTACTCCTCTGGGATACGGATACCTCACTCATCACCTTTGCACGAGGTAACTCACGCTCGGTGAAGCGGTTCAGATAATCAACAAGGCGAGTCTTAGTGCTCGAAATGAAGAAAAAACACGGCTCCGCGCCGAAAATACGTACATGTTCAGGCCTCGACAGCCGCAATGAACAAAACACCGGCACTCAAGGTGCCATTACAAATGGAACTCCGGTTCCGTCCCCACAGCAGCAGCCATGATCCCAGAACGGGCGCGGCCACCGGAAGGCTTTCGTTCGTGTCCCTACTCAAGGGACGCGAAACAGACATCAAAGCCAAAGAGCCGGGGGCCGGCCCTTGGGCAGCGCTGACGGCCTCGACGAGGGGGGAGCTTCCTCCAACTGCCACCACAGCAGCACGGATGGCGGCGTCAGCCTCTCCACCAACGCCGACGGTCTGCGAGGCGCACCGGCAGGTCCTCACTCCCGTCCTCGCCGCGAAAGCGAAGAAGAGGGCGGAATGTTGCATCCTAGCTGGGCAGCAACAGTTCGCCTTCCCCGGCATGGCTGGAGGACGCCTCCTCCGCAGAACTGGTGGATGGTTTCCACCACCAGAAGCTGGAAGAGGAGGTGGCCAGCTGACCCGCGCAGGAGGTAGAGCCCCGGCTCGCCTCGCTCTCCGCCCCTGCAAGGATGATGAACATCCTTGAAGCTGAGGGCGAAGCCAAGATCGCAACCTGGCTTGCTCCTCCCCACTCAGAGGCTGGTGGTCACCGTCTTGGGTGACCACCGGCGAGGGAATGTAGCCAGGCTGCCCGATGAAAATTGTTGGGGACTTGTTCTCAAATGCTTCGGGTTAAGAACAAGGCAACACGAAAAGTGTTAGGTGTAAAAATCCTTCGTCCTTCGAGACATTATGCCCCTTCGGGAATAATGAGTTTCGGACGAAGGTCACAAAAAACATACCTTCGTAAATATAACAAGTAACGACGAGGGGTGCATATAAAGCATGAAATATAATTTAGACATCATCATAGAATCATTTCTATTTTATTAACATGAGAAAATAGAAATGATTACAAATTACAAATGTACCTTCGGTCCTGAGAGAAGGTATAAAGTACAAGCGTGACGCAAAAGCGAATGCTCCGTTAGCGTGAACAGTACGGGAGTACTGTTCATCTATTTATAGACGTGGGACGCAGCCCACGTAAAATTACATCCATGTCCACTACATTTGTTAATGACTTATGGAAATCTGTCGAGGCCCATGCAGTCTTTTCATCTTTAAGTCGGTTCCCTTTTCTGCTATCGTGACGAAGCTTCCCCGCACACAGCTTCGGCTGCGCTCGTGCTTCGTCTGGTTCAGGCTTCGTCCTGGCCGTGCTTCGTATTCATAATTCTGAATCCGAGAATACCTGTTCACATAATCCACTTGGAAAACATTGTCAAATCATGTTTTTGAGGACCTTCGGAGGACGAAGGCCCCCAACAGTAGCCCCTCGCAATATTAATTTGTTAATAATAAATTCAGATTGCGATATGGACGAAGGCCTTGAGCCGAAGGTCCGAAAAAACACCTTCCCTTTGCTAGAATAGCAACCTTCACTGACAAGCGGGACCTTTCAATTGTCAACGCCCTGGGCGTATAAATAATATCGCACCGCAAACTCATTTGGTACGCACACTTGCCATCTGCTTCGGCCCACTAAAATTTTTAGCTCTTGCACTAAGATTTGCTGGTCTTTTTGATTTTGAAGCTTCGGCATCGGGAACAATTTTTTAGCGTTTCCGAAGATGTCTGAAGGCAAGAAGATCCCTGCTGAGACGAAGCTGAGTCTTGAGGAGGAGAAGAATCTGGGGTTCCTGATAGCGATGGCAGAGACGAATACGGAGAAAATCACCAAGGAGATTCTCGAAGGTTTGTCTGAAGATACTGGTGACAGCGACAGCTATGATGTGGAGAGTGGTGGTGAAGAGGCCGAAGATCGTCCATGGCGGCCAAGCCACACGGTTTTCGGGAAAACCACTATCAAGCAGAGCCATATTGATAATATGAGGGGGCGGTACTTTCGAGATTTATCTATTGTGAGGGCTGACGCTGGAGAAAAGACTTCTCCCACCCCCGAAGAAGATCAAGTTGTGATTTTCCGAAGCTTTCTCAAGGCTGGGCTTCGATTCCCCCTGAGCAACTTTGTTATTGAGGTACTGAAAACATTTCAAGTCTACCTTCATCAACTTACTCCTGAAGCTATTATAAGAATGGGGATTTTTGTCTGGGCTGTGAGAAGCCAAGGTTTGGAACCAGACGCTAAAAGCTTCTGCAACATTCACGAGTTATTGTACGAGACGAAACCCTGGGGAAAAGAGCAATATCACAATAATTTTGGGTGCTACAGCTTCGGCGCCCGCTCCGGGTCAAGCTGCCCTGTGCCGACCTTTCGGAAGAGGTGGCCCGGAGCCTGGATGACTGAATGGTTTTATGTGAAAAATGACCTAACAGCGCAAGATAATGTCAAAAGTATCATTATGCACCCAATCTGGCAACGCTTCGGACTTCGAAGGCCGAAGGTTGAAATGGATGAGGCAGCCGAAGAGTGCCAAAGAGCCTTCGGTGTAGTTTGCTCCTTTATTGGGACAAGGGACTTAGTCCAAGAGCACATTGCCTTCAGGGTATGGCCACTTGCAGAAAAATGGGAAATGCCGAAGGATACTATCAAAGAGTCCGACGAAGGCGGACTGGTCAGACTGAAGTACACATTCAAATATGCAGATAAATTTATTGAACCTGATGACGACTGGTTGAAAAGCATTGAAACATTAAGTGACGAACTGCTTGGGGCATATTCGAAGGCTGAGAACACTGCGTTATCAGCAGCCTTCGGAGGCCGAAAAAAGAAGAGACTCAACCGGGTGTTTGATGCAGTTGGGTTCTTCTACCCTGATTATCGTTATCCCATTCGAGGGCAAAAAAGGAAAAACACAACCTCTGCAAAAGAAGAAGCTGCAACTGCTCCTAGCGAGCCAGAACCGAAAGGAAAGAGGGTAAAGGTCCTCGCACACCGGCCACGCCATATTGAACCAGCTTCGGTGCCTGAGTTCACCGGAGAAACTTCTTCGGCCGCCGAAGCTGAACAGCCAACCGTGCTGCCGGAAATTGCAGAGATGGCCGAAGCGCCATCCACAGAAAAAATGAAAGAAGCGAAAAAACCGACTAAGGAAAAATCATCAGAAGTTTTGAGTCCTGCAGCAAATGTCGAAACAGCAAAAAACCAAAAGGGGTCAACGGTGACCCCAAAAAGGAAAAGAATGGTAAACGTACTAGATGTCTTGGAGACAATTAAGTCTTCAAGCACAACTCCGAAAAAGAGTGTTGAAATTGCTGAAGCTTCTACTGAAGCTTCGACGCGACAGGCTGAAGCTGAAGCTGGGCCTTCAGAGCCCTTCAAGGAGCAAACTTTGGAAGCCGAAGCAATGAAAATACCAGATCCAGTTTTAGTTGAAGAAACTGACACTGCCATCCCCGAAGCGCCTGCCAGCATGTGCGACTACATCATACGACATGCTTCGGGGAAAAAACTATCTGAAGAAGAAACTCATGAAGCTAACCATTATGCGAAGGAGCTAAAATATCCGAAGGGGGCAGTAATATTCAATGGGACGAATGAAGATGACTTCTTATACTGCCTGCCTGACAACAAAGAGCTATCTGTCTGCCGAGAGATGGCCAGAAGTATTGGTTTCCCGAAGCTTGAATCTGGATTGTGCGCCATGACGAAAGAAGATCTCGCAGACAGTCTTGCGTACAACAGCCTAAAGGTATGAGAGTTAAACGCTTGAAAAAACCCCCTCTTTTTTTCTTTTCTTTTAACTCATTCCTTTTTTCTTATACGGATTCTTTTTTCGTATAGGGCCTGATCCTAAGCAACGCACTAAGAGCCCAAAAGAGCGCCGAAGATGAGAGTTACGAAATTGCGTTTAATAATTTACGCTCCGAAGTTATCAAACTGAGAAACGAAGCTTTGGAAAAAGATAAAATTCTGCTTACACTGGTAGATAAAGTGAAGAAAGACGAAGTTGCTTCAAAGGCCCAGGCCGAAGCTCAAAAACGCGAGATTAAAGATCTTCAGAAACAGCTGGCTAGAGCTAAAGAGGAGCGCGTGCTTGAGGAAACAAAACGAGAACTCAGTGATCATATGGTCAACAAATTGGAGTTAAGAGTTAAAGAGCTTCGTGCATCTCAGGGAAAATGTTATGTTAAATCTATAGAGTGCGTGAATAAAATTAAAACCAGCTTCGCCAGCGTGGGCGCCTTTTCCAGCGAAGAGAATTTCTCTCGAGGCAATCCCAAAGGTCCATTGGAATGGATTAGTCACGAAGCAGAAGCCTTCGAGGAAATCCTGAGCAGTCGCGGTGATATCTGCGCTTTTTCGGGCGCCAGAGGAATTGCTTCTGTCTTAGAGAAAAAAGGTTGCGAGCATGTAAAATTTCTAGCTCAGTCCGAAGCTACCTTATCTTGCGAAGACATCAAGGACCCCTCGGCCGAAGCAAGCGTGGTTGGTGGCAAATTTTTTACTGATATCTGGAACGACGGCGGCCGAGGAATGGCACAAGAAATTATCCAAAGGAGCGAAAGAGGCATCCACGATGCTAGGAAAGTGGCAGAAGCTGCCGAAAAAAGTACGGAGCCCGAAAGGCAATTAGGTATTAATTAGTCGTTCTTATTGTGTTGTAATTTTTGTTTCAAACTCTGCTCACAGTTTGTAATAGTAATGAAGAAATGTTCTCTTCCCTCAGAAGTTGCTGGGTCGACTGCCGACCCCCACACAAAAGTGGACGATGAAATTAAAGAAATGGCCGAAGCTATTATGGACAAAGTTGTTGATCAACTTCTAAATGAAGCCGCCGAAGCAGTACTAAAAGAAGACTAAATGCTATCTAGAAAAAACATTTAAATTGTGATCTATGTAATATTTTGTACATTTGGATGTAATATACAAGTTTGTTTTCATTATTCAATTCTTTACGATGCATGAAACTCTACCTACATACCTTTTTGAGCCTTCGGCGAAAAAACACCTTCCCTTCTTTTCATGCTTCGTGAAGAAGTCATTCTCCGTTAAAATTATTCTGATGAGACATGTTCATGCTTCATGATAACATTCTCCGAAGCTATACGATTTCGATACTGCTCTGATGAAGCTTGTCCATGCTTCGTAAAAACAGCCTCCGAAGCTATTTTCCGAAGATTATCATTGCATTCCCTCGTGACTGTGCACAATTTGCACTTTCTCAAATCATTCTTCCGAAGGTTAATACTGTATACCCTTCTTTTGCCGCATGCAACATGATGTATGATGCTTATGCTATGCGAAATGATGTGATGATGTTATGTTATGCAAATGACGTCTGTTCCGAAGATTCACACAAAATACATTCGCAAGCTCTGCATTCCCTTAGGAACGTCTTTGGAGCTTCTTCGTCTTTTACTTAGACGGTATAAGCTCTGCATTCCCTTAGGAACATCTTTGGAGCTTCTTCGTCTTTTACTTAGACGGTATAAGCTCTGCATTCCCTTAGGAACGACTTCTGAGCAGAAAACTTACACTGCGCTCCCTTTGGAACGGCTTTTTGTGACTTCGTGAACTTACTCTGCGTTCCTTAGAACGACTTTCTGTTACTCCGAAGGATTTTTAATACTTCGAAGGTCCTCCTTGTTAATACAAAAACTTCATCAACTGATTTTCCTCGTGGAAAACAGCGAAATTATTACATGGAAACTATCAATGTTTTTTGCTACAGAGAATAGAACTGAATGAAAAAGACTGCTGTCAAAGGTAGGATATGTGTCAATAAATGTGCTTCGACTCTGGCACAGTACTGTTTACTGTGCGAGCTTCGGATTGTTCTCTGAAGTCCCTTTGATGTGGAGCATATTGACTCCCTTCCGGCTGCTGGCCTTGTTGCAGCGGAGGTGGAGGCGGGGGCTGTTGCCATGAAGCTTGAGGTTGACTTGCTGAAGCTACAGAAGCTGCAGGATGGTTGCCCACATACTCCGGGATGTAAGGCTGATGGTACGAAGCAGTATGCATGACCTGCTTCGGCTGTCCCTGTTGCGCTGCAGCTTCTGCCAGCTCCTTTTGTTTCTGGATGGTAACATGGCACATCCTGGTGGTATGGCCCTTGTTCTCACCGCAGAATAAGCAAAATGTCCTCCTTGGTTGATCTCCAAATCTCCCGCCGAAGCCCCTGGCGCCTCTGCCTCTTGGAGCTGGTGGCCGAAAGAAAGCTTGCTGCTGCGCCGAAGCCTGTGAGGAGCACTGCGGCCTGTTCTGCTGATTCCCCTTGTCATCATTTTGAGTGTTGTGGATGGACCTGACATGCCTCGGATAGAAACGTCCCCCGAAGCCCCTGGTCATCTTAGAAAATCTAAAGGCTTCCTCCCTTCTTTGGCGAAAGTCATTATCAGCCCGAATGTACTCGTCCATCTTTTGGAGTAGCTTTTCCAGCGTCTGAGGAGGCTTCCTAGCAAAGTATTGGGCTGCAGGTCCAGGACGAAGCCCCTTGATCATAGCTTCGATAACAATTTCATTGGGCACCGTTGGTGCCTGTGCCCTCAAACGCAAGAACCTTCTGACATATGCCTGAAGGTATTCTTCATGATCCTGAGTGCACTGAAACAAAGCTTGTGCAGTGACCGGCTTCGTCTGAAATCCTTGAAAGCTGGTTAACAACATATCCTTCAGCTTCTGCCATGAGGTGATTGTCCCTGGTCGAAGGGAGGAGTACCAGGTCTGAGCAACATTCCTGACGGCCATAACGAAAGACTTCGCCATGACTGCAGCATTGCCCCCATACGAAGACACTGTTGCTTCGTAGCTCATCAGGAACTGCTTCGGGTCTGAGTGACCGTCGAACATGGGAAGCTGAGGTGGCTTATAGGATGGAGGCCAAGGTGTAGCCTGCAGCTCAGCGGACAAAGGAGAAGCATCATCGAAAACAAAATTTCCCTGATGGAAATTGTCATACCAGTCATCTTCGTTGACGAAGCCCTCCTGATGAAGGTCTTTCTGCTGAGGCCTCCTGTTTTGCTCATCATGGGTAAGATGGCGGACTTCCTCAGAGGCTTCGTCTATCTGCCGCTGCAACTCAGCTAGCCGGGCCATCTTCTCCTTCTTCCTTTGCACTTGTTGATGTAGGATCTCCATATCCCTAATTTCTTGGTCTAGCTCTTCCTCCTGAAGCGTCGGGCTGACAGCCTTCCTCTTCTGGCTTCGGGCCTCCCGAAGGGAGACGGTCTCCTGGTTGTGGTCCAGCGGTTGCAGTGCTGAAGCCCCAGTCGCTGAAGCTTTCTTCGGCGCCATAGCGAAGGTCTATAGCTTCCGAAGGTGTTCAAAAAAGCTCGAAGTGGAAGTGAGTTCACCGGAGGTGGGCGCCAATGTTGGGGACTTGTTCTCAAATGCTTCGGGTTAAGAACAAGGCAACACGAAAAGTGTTAGGTGTAAAAATCCTTCGTCCTTCGAGACATTATGCCCCTTCGGGAATAATGAGTTTCGGACGAAGGTCACAAAAAACATACCTTCGTAAATATAACAAGTAACGACGAGGGGTGCATATAAAGCATGAAATATAATTTAGACATCATCATAGAATCATTTCTATTTTATTAACATGAGAAAATAGAAATGATTACAAATTACAAATGTACCTTCGGTCCTGAGAGAAGGTATAAAGTACAAGCGTGACGCAAAAGCGAATGCTCCGTTAGCGTGAACAGTACGGGAGTACTGTTCATCTATTTATAGACGTGGGACGCAGCCCACGTAAAATTACATCCATGTCCACTACATTTGTTAATGACTTATGGAAATCTGTCGAGGCCCATGCAGTCTTTTCATCTTTAAGTCGGTTCCCTTTTCTGCTATCGTGACGAAGCTTCCCCGCACACAGCTTCGGCTGCGCTCGTGCTTCGTCTGGTTCAGGCTTCGTCCTGGCCGTGCTTCGTATTCATAATTCTGAATCCGAGAATACCTGTTCACATAATCCACTTGGAAAACATTGTCAAATCATGTTTTTGAGGACCTTCGGAGGACGAAGGCCCCCAACAAAAATCCTTGAAGCCGAACGACGGCTGAAAGGTACCAACTCCCGCAGAGTTGCGTTCCTCCAACGACGAAGCGGAAAGACGGCGGATATCCCCCATCCGGGGGCTTGGAAGATGGAAAGACACGATGCATAAGGGAGCGCGAAGACACGGTCGCCTTCCAAGAGGGTCACCCTCCTTTTAAAGGCGACTCTCCCTACTTGCGTCCCCAGCCGTCGTGGGCTGAGTGTTCTCCAACACGCTCCAAGGCCCTCCCCCTACGGCGCGGGGGCTGGGTCCCACACGTCATGCAAGCCGGCCCAGAGCAGAAGAAGCCAAACCGCCGCACGCGGTGCGTGCAACCGCCCAGCGGTTACAAGCGCCCCCCCACTTTTTGCCTAGACCAGCGGGCGAAAGGGCGGGCAGCCATGCAAGCGGCATGCAACCACGCCAAGTGGGCACGCTTCTCCGACTCCCGACACGCCCAGCACGGAGGCCCAGACCCACGCGTCATGCAACCGGCGCGCCGAATGCTTCGTGCATGCAACTGCACCGCCACCTGCGCCACCACCGCGCCTCCTCGACTGCGAAACCAATACCACGACTCGAGGCGACCCAGCGCACGACCCAGCGGCTCCAGCCTGGCGTGACGGTCAATGCGGCCGAAGACGGGCCGGCAGTAATGGCGGTGGCAAGCGGGCAGGAGCAGCGGCCACGTCGTCAGCCAAGCTTACGTCCCATCCGGGGGCAGCGAGAGAACCCTCTCTCACGGCGTGAAGACAACGCGCCCGTGTCCCGTTCCTCGAACGGCTCGCGCACGCGCAACGGCTACCCCGCGAACCACTCGCCCCGTCGCGTTAACTCCGCGACAGGACAGGCGGCGCCTCTGGCAGGAGAAGCGAGCGACGCTTCGCCTTCACCATAATGACCGCGTCAAAAAAGGTACGCTGCGTCGTTCGATTTCATATCCTTTTCCTTTTTTCCTCTTTCTCTCTCTTGCAACAGGGACCGAGAAAGGGGGATACCCCGGAAGGGATCCTTCCCTGTGAAGGAACCAGGCTACGAGCCTCCCTACTGATCAGAGGTTCGAAGGTTGGCCCCTCGGAAGGGTTCAACAACCGCCTCAGAGCACGTGGGCTCCACACCCACTACTAGTCAGAGGTTCGAAGGCCGGCCCCTCGGAAGGGTTCAACGGCCGCCTCAGGCTACTCGGGCTCCGCCAGATAGGCGATGATGGCGCCCCGCACGCTCCCTGACGATGGCGGCTCTCGGCCCCCTTACGGAAGCAAGAGGACGTCAGCAAGGACTCGACGGCCCCGACAGCTGTCCCTCCGCCAGGCTCGAGCGCTCCTCTGACAGCCACGACATCACACAAACCGGGCACCAAAATCTCTCCGGCCGCCACGATGGCGTGTACTTAGGGTGCTAGCTCTCCTCCGCTAGACACGTAGCACTCTGCTACACCCCCCATTGTATACCCGGATCCTCTCCTTACGCCTATAAAAGGAAGGACCAGGGCCCTCTTAGAGAGGGTTGGCCGCGCGGGGACGAGGACGAGACGGGCGCTCGCGTGAGGCCACTCGCTCCTTCCCCCGTGTGGACGCTTGTAACCCCCTACTGCAAGCGCACTCGACCTGGGCGCGGGACGAACACGAAGGTCGCGGGATTTCCACCTCTCTCACGCCCATCTCCGGCCACCTCACTTCCCCCTTCGCGCTCGGCCTCGCGTCGACCCATCTGGGCTGGGGCACGCAGCGACACTTCACTCGTCGGCTTAGGGACCCCCCGGTCTCGAAACGCCGACAATATTGAATGATGAAGGTATGTCCTTCATGACCTTCGTCTAATGATCATTATATCCATGGGAAATAATGCTTCGGAAAACGAAGGTCCCTAATAATTAACAATTGTGTTGCCTTGTTTTTGATCCACAACATTTGAGAACAAGACAACAACCGCCTTAGCCGTACGTTCGCAAAATTTGTGATTCTCTATTCTTCTTTATGGGGGACTATAATGATATGAATTAGCTTTGGTGGATAATTTTGTTGTGGTCTGGACTTTATTTAGGGCTGGAAAATTAGCTCGAGGCTCGCGAGCCAGCTCGAGCTCGGAGCGGCTCGGCTCGGCTCGAAGCGGCTCGCGAGCCTCGAACGAGCCGAGCCGAGCCCCTTCTTCGAGCTCGTTTTTGCAGCGAGCCGAGCCGAGCCGGCTCGCGAGCCTTGCAAAAATGATCAATTTATGGAATAATAATGAATATTAGATAATTTTATGGATAATAACTAATTTTTTAGTCTTTGATGATGAATATATTACAAGTTATAATTTAATTTACTCATAATGTAGAATGATGATTCTATATTTTAAATTTATATAATGTTAATTCACAAAATAATGCAACGATAAGTACCAGAATATGGCTCGCGAGCCGAGCCGAGCCGGCTCGCGAGCCAAGGCTGAGCCGAGCCGAGCCCGGCTCGACTCATTTCTAGCCCTACTTTATTGGACTTTCTTGTGCAACTTGTGGTTGATAATTCTAGTTTTTTTCCCTGTAAACCGTGATGCGAAATTGAAGCATGTGAACTATGATGGCATATTATCATGTTAGCCTGTTACGTACAACCGTACAAAGTATCCCCTCTTGTCTTATGTATCCACAAGTTTGAGATTGATGATGGGTGAATGTTGACGAAAAAATGTTGCCTTTGTGTAAGTTGGTGATTTCTTAAAAAAACTTATGTGTTTGTGACAACTTTTAAACTTGTGAAGAAGTGTGATTTATAATTAAACTTTTAATATTGTAGTTTGTTGAGTGATGCTATAATATTGCATATTCATGCCATAATTTACGGTTGCTAACGGTTTTTGTTGTATATCTGTTCGTTTTAGTTTGTTTGCATGTAAACGTATATCCTGCAACCGTTTCGTTTCCGGCTTTCCTGCTCCCGTTCCTGCCCCGTTTTCGGTTAAAAAAATATGGTAACGAAAATGGGAAATCGTTTTTTCGACCGTTTTCGTCCGTTTTCATCCCTAGTTCGTGACTATTTGGGAGCCTAAGGCGAAATCCAATATAGAAGCCCCATACATCATGTGTGATTGTAAACATATATTATTGAACATTTAATGAAAAAAGCTTCCATTCTATTCTTTAAAATTTATAAGATGACAAATATAAAATAAAGCTATAACACTTACTTCACAATAACATAAGAATGATCATGCATATCTAAATAGTACAGCCTTAAATTGGATTAGGCCGGTATTACGCAATAGAAAATAGCATTCATCAGTCAATTGTTCATCACTGTCTCACTGGTCAAAAGTAAAAGCAAATTAAACTAGTGAAAAAAGAAATAAAAGTACAAGGAACATCTTTTATTTTTTTATATTATAAGAAGCAGGATCGCTGCACCTTCCAGGGACCAGGGCTCCAGGCATCCAAGAGCAGGATCGCTGCACGGCTCTAGGCGTCCAGATCCGCACGCGGCGGCCAGCACGCGCAGCTCGCTGGAGGCAGCGGGTGCGCAGGCGTCCACGCGCTGGTTCACGCAGCGTCGCAGGATGCCAGGCGCTGAGGAACGGTCGCCGACGACGCTGAGAAGAGGAGGGCAGGCGGCTGGCGGCTGGCGGCAAGACGTTCCAGTTTCAGAAGACGCGGGCTTTGCTAATCGCTAAAATATTATACGGGCTGACGCCTGACGGGCAGTGGTGTTTTGGTGGGTGGGGGCCAGTGCGGCCGCACCCCCGGCACCCCTAGGACCGGCCCTGCTCCGATCTTGTAGTCTGTCTTCTTTGTTGGTAGATTCTTGTCAAGCAATTCATGGGCGTCAAAAGACGCTTGACTTCGACTTTTACCATTTGTCAGGTGTCTGTAGGGGCAAGTACATAATGCTCAACTGCAAAGGAGTGTTTTTGCTGTAAAATTGAAGTCAAAATACATGTATGAAAAAGAGACTTTGGGAGTGGCTAAATTAACGAGGGAGGGACGAAAAGAGCGTGAGTACACACTGCAAAACCTGAGTTTGTCGTAACATTCTTTCTCTACGAGGGCTTGTTTGGTTAACTCTCAATACATGTAGATTAAATGAAATTGGGTAGGTTTAAATCCCAAACAAGTAAAAGTTCTTCTAATTTTTTTTAATCTCATCCAATCCATGTATAATGAGAATAACCAAACAAGCCCTAAGGGTGTGTTTGGTTTGGCTTTTAGCTTTGGCTTTTGCCCTCTAAAAGCCAAACCAAAGGGATGGATGTAGGAAGGAGTTTTTTTTCTAAAAGCCGACTTTCTCGTGGTGCAAAACTGAAAGCACCCCTGGACCTGTTTTAGTGGCTTTCAGATGAAACTGTGAAAACATATATCGAAGAACTTTTAACGACTTTTAGTGTTTTTCACCAAACGATTTTTAGCTTTTTAATAGCTCACAGCCCACAGAAGCTTTTTACCCAGCTCACAGCTCACAACAGCTTTTTTTCACAGCCACAGCCCAACCAAACAGACCCTAAATATATCACTTTCACCATGAGGAAGAAAGCAATACACAAAGAGCTCTCACTTCCCTCTCTAATCTGTGTTTTAGTGTCGATGTTCCATGTGCAAAGAATTCTGATTCTCAACACGGTAAGAGTACAGGTTCTAACAAGAGTACGAAGATTCACTACCGTAATAGAGTTTTTTAACAAGTGCTGCAGACATTCGGTAAAGCCTAGATAACACTCGGCAAATATTTTGTGTAGCACTCAACAAAGAGGACCCAACAAACTATTTATTGGTAACGACCTTTTTGTCGAGTACTTTATATCGGGCATTCGGCAAAAGAAAAGTCGCCATGACGGTGTCAAGTGACGGGGACGGAGCCTTTGCCGAGTGTCAGGCCAACAGTTACTCGGCAAAGGGAGCTCCAATGGGCCCCCCATCCGAGTTTCTATGTCGAGTGTGCGGGCTAGCACTCAGTAAAGAAGGAGCCTTTATTGAGTGCCTGTTGGCCTGACACTCACAAACAGAGCTCCCATGAGCCCCTAGCGCAGGCTCTGTGCCACGACTATAACACTTGGCAAAAAAACTTTACTAGTTCTCAGGTGTGCTTTCTTTGTCGAATGCTATAGTCATTGCACCCAGCAAAGGCACTCTTTGCCAAGTGTGACACTCGACAAAGTGACTAGAGACCCATTTTTATTTGTTTTTATTATTCAATTTAAAAACAAAAGATATATCATAGAATCATCACATATACATCATAGATATCATAGAATCATCACATACATCATAGACACCACATATTTCACAAAGACCACAAATCTCTCAAATTTCTTCACAAAGATCACAAAAGTCACATGTATCACAAAATAGTTCACAAAACTCACAAGTACCCACATAAATAAGTCCACCAACATCCAATGTATGCCATATTTGTATCACAACTAAGTTCAAAAGAACATCAGTGAGGTGGACAGTCCTAGACTAGTTCAACGAAGGGTTGGGCGAACCATGAGGGTTGTTTGATACCGTCGATTGATTCTACATAAAGAAGAATTGCATGTGTGAGACCCGATGAATATATATCATACATGACTAAAATTTTCATACTCATAAGAGTAGAAAACTGAGGAGGTTCAGCTGCAGGGAACAACAAAGGTGGTGGAGCAAAACCCAATACGGCACCAAGGCTCTACATGTAATAAAACATCTCCGCCATCCTCTACTGATCAGCCAAGCGAGCCGTCTGCTTGGCCATCATCCTTGCCTCCAACCTCACACATTGCCTCCTCTCTTCTTTTAGCTGAGTCTATAATATTTCGCCCTAATGTTACGATAATGCAAAAAAGATATATAATAATCAATGAACGACATATAGGTAAGGAATAACCTATAGTTCTTGTATGCAATGTTGTGAGTTGTCTCGCGAGGTCGTATGACTAGGCTCGCACTCGTGCTCCTTTCTTGCACCTGAGACTGAGTGGAAGTGGAGGATGAGTTGATTGCCTCGTCGGCAAACCAACACTGCCTGTGCCTCTTTCCTACTCTGACCCTCATGAGGACATCTCCATCGATGTCCTCGGTCCTTGGATCATATTATGGCCCATGGACCTACTTTGCCATGGTGGTGTACTCACTAAGGCAGCTGTGGACGGTGGGGTTGTTGTATGCCTCGCTCCCGTCCTTCGGGTTGTAGGTGACATCAGGCATCACCTTGCCCTTGTGGGCCATAGCATACACCAAGAAGATGGAGCAAGTCTGGCCACCTGTGACATCGAATGCGAGTAAACCATCATGATGGTTAGAAATCATCTATAATCAAAAGTTAGACTAAATAAAAGAAATCATGTACCCATGCTTCTGGGTATTTGGTGAGGCTGCAGCTGCCTTGGTGGTGGGAGGTGTTGATTAGACGTAATGTGCTGCCTCACAGGCTGCTGTCATTGTCTTATATATATACAGATTACATGCATGCAGAATTGCCAAGCCCAATTACAGGAACGAAATTACAGGGACGCAGGCGAACTAAGGAAAGAATGCATACAAGCATTCTATGTATAGATGATTTACTTCTATCTTTAACATCCCCCCTCAATCTGGACGGTATGAAATTAAGTTTAGATTGGCACAAATCCTCTGAAAAGCAGGTCCAGACAATGGCTTGGTCATAATGTCAGCAATTTGATCTTTGGATGAGATGATCCGGATATGAAGTTGATGAGAGGCGACACGCTCACGGACGAAATGATAATCAACTTCAACATGTTTTGTTTGGCGATGAAAAATGGGATTCGCCGAGAGGTAGGTGGCACCAATATTATCACACCATAAGGAAGGAGGTCGTGACAAGGATATACCAAGTTCACGAAGTAGGACTTGAATCCAGATAAGTTCAGCTGTAGTGTTGGCAACAGCCTTGTACTCTGCCTCCGTACTCGATCGAGACACTGTCGGATGCTTACGCGAACTCCAGGAAACCAAGTTATTGCCCAAAAAGATGGTATAGCCTCCAGTACTACGACGATCATCTGGATTACCAGCCCAATCAGCGTCAGAAAAGGCACTCAACAGCGTAGACCCAGACTTGGTGAAGCACAAACCATAAGTAGTAGTAGCTCTTAAATAGCGTAAAATACGCTTGACAGCCGTCCAATGTGCCGTAGTAGGTGCTGAGAGGAATTGACACACTCTATTAACGGAAAAGGCGATATCAGGACGGGTGAATGACAGGTACTGCAAGGCACCAACTACACTGCGGTATCGCGTAGTATCTTCTGAAGAAAGAGGGTCACCATCATTAAGACGTAGTTTCTCCACAGGTAGCATGGGAGTAGGGGAACCTGCTGAGGCCTCCATATTCGTCCGTAGCAGGAGATCAGTAATATATTTATGCTGTGTTAAGAGAAGGCCATTGGAAGTATGATGAACTTCAATGCCAAGAAAATAGTTGAGATTACCAAGATCCTTGACAGCAAACTCCATGTGTAGTTGATGAAGAAGACGCTCCGTAGCTGATGAGGAGGAGCTCACAATAATGATGTCATCCACGTATACAAGAATATACATATGAATGCCTTCCCTGTTGAAGATGAATAAGGACACATCTGCTTTAGAAGGTATGAACCCCAGCTGGATCAGTGTAGTACTCAATCGTGAGAACCAGGCCCGTGGTGCCTGTTTGAGGCCATAAAGAGATTTATCAAGTTTACAAAGATAATCAGGATGATGAGCATCCTGAAAACCTAGAGGTTGCTTCATATAAACGTCTTCATTAAGAACTCCATGTAAGAAGGCATTCTGGATATCAATTTGCCGGAGCGACCATCCATGTGTGACAGCTAGAGAAAGAAGAACTCGAATAGTAGTAGGCTTGATAACCGGACTAAAAGTGGCATCATAATCAAGACCGTGCTGTTGCTTAAAACCCTTTGCAACTAGTCGAGCTTTGTAGCGGTCAATAGATCCATCTGGTTTATGCTTGAGTTTGAAAACCCATTTGGAATCAATCACATTAATACCGGAGCGGGGAGGAACCAAGTGCCATGTCTGATTTCTAATGAGAGCTGCAAATTCATCATTCATAGCCTGACGCCAGAGTGGATGCTTGAGGGCGTCGATGTGTGAGTGTGGTTCGACAGTAGACATCCGTTCCACAGAATATGACACTGTCCCATCAGTACGAAGTTTAGGCTTACGAATAGCATTTTGTAGACGTGTACCATACGGGTGTGGCTTGTTTCCTGCAGTTGACGTAGAATTCGGTGCAGCATCTGTTGGGGGCAGCGTGGAAACAGTGCCATGCAACAAAGTGGTGGAAACTGGAAGACCCGGAGCAGTGGAGACTGCCTGGGAAGAATCTGCCGCTGTAGTTTCCAGCAGCGGTACAGGTTGATGAGCCCCAGACGTGGAGGGGATGTCGGCTGCCACCATATCGGCTGCTACCACGTCATGGGCTAAGACTGGCGCGAAGTCTTCGGCAGAGGGCACGTCATGTGGCAAGGGCGGTGCATGGTCCTCAGCAGATGGCACATGTCCAGCCACATCATGGGGCAAGGACGATGCATGGTCCTGAGCAGATGGCACATGTCCAGCATCAGCCACATGTGGGACAGCACACCGGTCTGCAGTCACAGAGTTAGCAGGAAGCAAAGTATACAAATGATTATTGTTCCAAATAGCACTAGTACTGCCCTGGGATGGTTCTTCAACGGAGGATGAAGGAGTAGCAAAAGGAAATAGAGCCTCGTCAAATACTACATCCCGTGAAATGTAGACTCGACCTGAATCCATATCTAAACATTTATAGCCCTTATGAAGTGAACTATAGCCGATGAAAACACATGGTTTAGAACGAAAGGATAATTTGTGGCGATTGTAGGGACGTAAGTGAGGCCAGCAGGCACAACCAAAAATCTTGAGCAAGGAATAATTGGGTGGTGTTTTGAATAAACGTTGTAGAGGTGACAAATTATCAATTACTCTAGTAGGAAGTCTGTTTATGAGATATGTGGCTGTGGTAAAGGCCTCATCCCAAAATTTTAGGGGCATGGCAGCATGAGCTAGAAGAGCAAGGCCTGTCTCAACAATGTGACGATGTTTACGTTCTGCTGACCCGTTTTGTTGGTGAGTGTGTGGACAAGACACACGATGTCCAATACCAAGAGAAGTGAAAAAATTATTATGGAGTTTTTGATATTCGCCGCCCCAATCGGACTGAACACACTTAATGTTTTTATCAAGAAGACGCTCAACATGAGCCTGAAATTGTAAGAAAATACGCTGAGCATCAGTCCTATCATGCATGAGGTAAATCCACGTGAATTTGCTAAAGGCATCAATAAAACTGATATAGTATCTGTAGCCACCGACAGACACTGGGGCAGGACCCCAGACATCAGAATATATGAGTTCAAGAGGAGATGTAGCACGGAAAGTAGAACTATAATATGGTAATTGATGACTTTTGGCTAATTGACATGCATTACAGACAGTAGACAGACTAGTTTCTTTACGACACGGAAGATGATGAAGACTTAAAATGGACCTCACAACTTGGACTGAGGGGTGACCAAATCGAGCATGCCACTGCGCAGGTCGTGCCGAGCAACTTAGATGTGCTTGTTTAATAGACGCAAGATCAGCAGGCTTGATGGGATAGAGGCCGGATTCACATTTTCCTTCCAGAAGAAGATTCCGAGTGGCACGATCCTTGATTAAAAAATGAGATGGATGAAATTCAAAGAAAACATCATTATCACGGGTTAACTTATGGACAGATAAAAGATGTTTAGATATTTGGGGAACATGAAGAACATTTTTTAGTGCAAGAGGGCGAGTATTAGTATTAATGGAACAAGAACCAAGATGCATAATTTGCAAACCTGCGCCGTTGCCGACTTGCACGGTGTCAGTGCCACGATATTGTTCTCTCGTGGCGAGACGATCCAACTCACTGGTTATATGATCAGTTGCCCCGGTGTCACTATACCAGTTAGGATCGACCTGATAGGAAGATGTTGCAGCAATCGCGGCTGATGGAGAGTCCTGTTGATAAGATTTATCATGGCGATACCAGCATTTGATGGCCGTGTGACCCAACTTGCCACAGATTTGACATGGATCACGGCTAGCAGAACCAGTACGTCCGCGTCCATGAAAAGTACTCCGGCCACGCGAAGAACCACGACCGCGGCCGCGATTTGGAGATCCACCACGCCCAGCATAGTTGGCCATAGTGCCAACATTAAGACGCGTCTCCGCTTGATGTTGGAGCTGACGAGCTTCATAGGACAAAAAATGAGCATAAATATCATCAAAAGTTAGAGCCTCACTTTTTGTGGTCATAGCCGTGACGAACGAGTCGTAGTCTGGTCCAAGGCCGGCAAGAAGATAGGCCACTTTTTCATCTTCACGGAGAGGCGCAGCAGCCGCCGCCAGATCAGATGCATAGCTCTTGATCTTGCGAAAATAATCAGTAGCAGAAAGGTCCCGCTTCTTGATAGTAGCAAGATCCATCCGGATTTGAACAATACGAGCCCGCGAGGCAGAAGAAAACATGTTGTTGAGAATATCCCAGGCTTCCTTAGAAGATGTCGCAGTCATTACATCACCGAGAACATCTTCAGTCATTGAAGAAAGAAGTCCACTGAGGATCTGTTGATCCTGATTGAACCACCGATCATATGCGGGGTTTGGGATAGCCCTGGCATTTGGATCGATAGACGATGCAATCTGCTGTGGCGGTGCTGGATTAGAACCATCCAAAAAACCCAGCAACTGTGCGCCACGGAGATGAGGGAGAAGCTGAGCACACCAAAGAAGAAAATTTGTTTTGGTGAGACGAATAGTGACTGCTTGATGAATTGGGATATGAGCAGCAGCAGAAGATGAATTCGCCATAGTTGAGGAGGAGGAGGAGGTGGTGGAGGAATTTGTGGGAGAAGAAGGTATGGTGGAGATTAGAACCTTGGCTCTGTTACCATGTTGATTAGACGTAATGTGCTGCCTCACAGGCTGCTGTCATTGTCTTATATATATACAGATTACATGCATGCAGAATTGCCAAGCCCAATTACAGGAACGAAATTACAGGGACGCAGGCGAACTAAGGAAAGAATGCATACAAGCATTCTATGTATAGATGATTTACTTCTATCTTTAACAGGAGGCACCTTGCACAATCAAACGCCGGTCCCAGCAAGCATTGTGCGTCTCGTCTCACTCGTTGGAGCACCACCTTTGCACTAACTGATACTATCACTCATGATGCATGGAGCACCAATAAGGAATCATCTACAAGAAATCAAGTACATGACATATTAGTAGATGATACGTTGAAGCACACCACTAATGGTTCATAATGACAGAAAGTTGAAAGAATGTTTCTAGAGTTTCTTGATGATGTGAGGAAAGTAAGGTTTGGTTTAAGCAATGATGGCATGAACCCTTTCAATGAGAAGAGTAGTAGTCATATCATTTGTCCTATGACTATATGTATGTACAACCTACGTCCCCAATTATGTTTAAAGTGAAAGTTTATTATGATGTCAGTGCTTATTCAAGGTCCAAAGCAACCTAGCAACAACATCAATGTCTCCCTAAAATCATTGGTGGGTGAACTTTTGCAGTTGTGGTCCAAGGTGTACATATGTGGGACGAGCACAAAAATGAGGCTTTTGACCTACATGCTTTGTTATTCATAACCATCAACAATTGGCCTACACTTTCGAACCTATTAGGAGAATCCAACAAGGAATTCATGGCATACACCAATTGTTTAGATGAGATTGACAACATATATCTATGTCACTGTAGAAAATTTTTTAACCAAGAAGGAAGCACTAATAGTTTCATCCACAAAAGCCACCTTTATTAAGATGATGAAGAAAAGAAAAAACAATGTATCTTTGAATATGAGCACATGTTGAGTAAAGCACATAAAAATGCTTCAAAGAAAAATGTGTCATCACAAGAGCTTGCATAGACATATCAGCATGGCAAGCTTTAGTCCGGCTAGAAGAAGTGAAATAATTGCCAACACAAACATGTAGATTCCATGACTAGTACATGAAAGAGTCCGCCACTAGAAGGACCTATATTGGTGTGGTTATACAAAATCATTACTTCTACAATGACCTTGACGTGGTGTGGCTAGATTTCAAAGATATTTTTGCTTTTCTGTATGTATGAAGCATGCACATCTCACAATTTATTTTTCAATAATAATCCATAACTTTTTCTTGATTTTAGTGTTTGACACAAACAAAGGGGAATGACCTTTGTGGATAGTATGTTTATGAATTTATTCACACCAATGTAGATAACAAGTTAGTGGCAAAAGATATCGAGATACATCAATAATGCCAATAGAATTAATGTTAATTTCACGATAATAAAGTGTCTCAGCTTTTAATTTAATATAGTGGTACTTTTTATTAATGCTTTAGGTAAATCATAGTTGATAAAGATAAAGGAAGGACTACTCCCTTTGGAAAAATCCAAGCAATTCAACAACTTATAGGGTTTATAAATAACGAGAATGTATCCAAAGATGGAGAGTTCTATTATGATGGACGAAATCTCCTCCAGGCCACATCAGAAGACGAAAACAATGCATATTGAGAATATAGACAAGAAGATATATTTTGTAGTTAGGAGACTTCATAGCACTTTCTTGTACATTTGTATATATTACTATTAATATTTAATAAAATACACATATATTACTATCACTATTTATTTTATATATTAATGTACACATTAGTTGATGTAGACATGTATATTAATTTGTTAGTCTACACATGTATATATATATATTAATGTACACATTTACATATCATTTATAAATATGTAGAATAAAAAATCCTTGGACTTTTAGTATTGGTTCAAGCAAAGAACTAGTACTAATAATCATCTTCAGCTGTTTCATGTTGAGAATCGATATTAAAAGTTCATCTTTAGTACCATTTTAAACCTAGAACATATACTAAAAAGGAAACTATTTGTACCGGTTTGAGCCAAAAACCAATATTAAAGGACTCTCTTTAGTATCGAGTCATGCAACCGGGACTAAAAATTGACATCTTTAGTACGTCTCAGTTGCTCAGTATCCGTTGGGAATCTGGTACTCTATCTGGTTCCTAACCGGTACTATTGGTCACTTGTTCTTGATACTTGAAGGATATTAGATATAAGGCAACAAAAATGGATAAGACTTCTTCCCTACCCTTTAATTAACTCTTCTCAGAGAAGTTAATTAAAGGGAGAAGGTAGAGAGGTCAAATAGAAGATCATAAGCATTGAATATGAGAGACATGAAGGTAAAATAGACGACTCATCATGGTTGCATATTACTTTTCTCCATTTTCTAGTGTACAACTTACAATTACAATGGTATCTTTGGCTTTTTACAAACGACAATGCGAAGATAAGAAGGGAATGTAGCTTTGTAAGCAAAGCGAACTAGACCTAAGTCGAAAAGGTGTGCCTTGTGCATGACATTGTTCCTCTATTTATAGTGGTGAGGTACAACTTCGTAAAAATTACAACCATACCCTCGAGCCTATACATATGAGCTACTAAGATGGTAAAGAGTATTGTTGTCCTTTTTCTGTTGTAGTATTGCTGAACAAGCCTTGGGGATTTCATCATTCTTGTGCCAACTCCTTCATCATATGAGTACCTTGTTGATCCCAAGATTGTAGCTTCGGCTTTTGCAACTGTGATCACTGTGCTTTTGCAAATGATCCTTCGGCACATTGCTCTGTTGTACCTAAAACAAACTTCAGAACAACCAAGTAATCAATGTTTTAAGGACCTTCGGCTAAAGAGGGCCCCCAATAGGTACTGGCCGCTTGGTCTCCACTAGTGTAAGAGGGGGAGAGAAACAATTTTGATGGCACCCAAGAAAGCCACATCACATAATTTCTAGTGGCGTCGATGGTGTTCTGCACTTGGGAATTCCTATAACATGCGGTGAGCCAAAACTCTATATAGTTAATAATAAAACCAATATATATAAGGTACATCTATTCATCACCTGTTGGGGACTTGTTCTCAAATGCTATGAATTAAGAACAAGGCAACACAAAAATAGGTTAATGGTTAATGTCCTTCGTCCTTCGAAGCATTATTTCCCTAAGGATATAACGATCTTCAGACAAAGGTTATGAAGGACATACCTTCATCATCACAGCATATATTAATGAAAGACGAAGCATATGAAACATGAGAGATGATATAGATAATCATATGACATCATGATATATCTTTTATTATATAATCATGAATGAATAAAAATAACACAGGACTGCATTTATACCTTGAGCCTAATAGATGGTGAAAGTACAAGCGTGACGCACGAGTGAGTACAAGTACGCGTGAATAGTACGAGGGTACTGTTCATCTATTTATAGGCACATGGCGTAGCCTGTGTGAATTTACATTCATGCCCTTTATAAATAGTTACAATCATGACACAGATTATCATGGGCCGATTGGTCTTTTCACCTTTAAGTCGGTGCTACCCTTTGTCTCAAAGCGTGTTACTATGCCGAAGCTCCCTAGATGGTAGCTTCGGCGCTGCTTCTATGTTGATCTTCCGAAGGTGTTTCTTCTTGCAGGACCTTCGGCGACGAAGCAGACCCCCAACAGTAGCCCCTTCGCGGTGCTAGATCGTTTTACGTAACGAGCTTGATTCGTGAAAACATCTCCGAAGCTTCGGAATACCGAAGGTCCGAAAAACACCTTCCCTGAGCTCGTTGCCGAGAAACGATTAAAATATTCTAAGCGCGAGAGATGGCCCACCATGCAGCGGGTATGCACGGTCTGGCGGTTCTCCTCCCAAGCGCCGGTTGGTCCACTGTTCAGCGGGTGCGGTCAGCTTGGCGATTCACCTTCCCACCTGCAGCACTATATAAACAGACGGGTAGATGTGAAGTTATCACAACATTCATTACCATTGCACTGTTGTGCTGTTGAAAATTTTAACCATAGCCGAAGCTTTTTCACTGCATTTCCGAGCAAGCCATTGTTCTGGATTAGCTTCGTCAAAAGAAGGAGCTTCATCAAAAGACTGCGAAAAAAACAATTAACTTCATAAGAACTGCAAGAAAATCATCAAATGGCCAGAGTACGTTCAACTGCGAGAGTGACCCGTGATGGAGAGGAGGCCGAAGCTACCGAGACTGCTCCGATCTCTGAAGTGATGAGACAATCGGTACTAGTTGTGACAGAGGGAGCCATTGAAGAAGGTGCACCTATTGTCGAAACTGAACAAGACGTCGAGGAAGAAATTGCTGACGAAGAAGAAGAGGATTATAGTATCTTGATCCTGTCAAAACCTAGTCACTTGGATTTTGAAAAATCTACTATTTCTGAAGCTGATATGCCCATGATGATGAAGCTGGGCTACTTCGGAGAAGCCGAGAGAAAGCTGATTCGTTTTGCTGGGGAAGAGACCACTCCGACACCAAAAGTTGATGAAGTGGTGGTTTTCAAAAGTTTTGTCAGAGCAGGATTACGGTTTCCGCTGAACGAGATTATTGGAGAAATTTTAGCTAATTATGAAATATTTCTTCATCAGCTGATCCCTAATGCCATTGTTAGGCTCAGTATTTTCATCTAGGCCCTTTGAAGCCAGGGGATGGACCCGAATGCCGAAGCTTTTTGCCGAGTGCATGAGCTACATTACCAGACGAAGGCTAGAGAAGACGGGCTCCATGAAAATTTTGGCTGCTATAACTTCGCGTATCGCAAGGATACAAAGGCCCCAGTCCTAAGCTATCAGTCCAAGTGGCCAACTAGATGGAAAAGTGAGTGGTTTTATGTTAAGGCTGACGAGAAGAAAAGGGAGAAGCTAAATAAGCTGGTCATGAGCCCGCTAAGCCTAAGCTTCGGGATGACCAGACCCCTGTGCAACATGAAGCCAGGGTTACCATGCCAACTAGCCATGGCAGAATTCGGAGTGGTGGCTGAGCATATCAGTACCAGAGATCTAGTGCAAGAATACCTGGCGAACAGGGTATCTCCAACATTGAGTAATTGGAGCATGCCGAAGCTGAAAGGATCAAAGAAGATGAGTGAACTTGTTCGATTGCCCTATCGCTTCAAGTTTGAGAAGCAATTCAAAGAGCCCTGCCAGGAATGGCTTGAAATGATTGAAACTATGTGCAACGAAATTCTGGGCAATTATATGAAGAAAGAAGATCAACTGATGACTGCGGCCTTCGGCACCCGATCAAAACGTAGGCTGAATCGAGTAATGGATGCTTTAAACTTTGAATATCCTGATTATGAATGATTAAACAAGGGTGCCAAAGGGCCAAAGAGAAAGAGGATTGTTAATGTTATGAGCAGACAAGCAGCTAGGATGGTAAAGGAGGACGAAAAAGCTCTGAAAAAGAGAAAATTCTGTCCTGAGCCGAAGGTGGCTACTTCAAAGAAAAGAAAAACAACAACTCCAGAGCTGAAGATGGCTGAAATAGAAGAGGGAGCTCCTTCGACACCTTCTGCTACCGAAGTAGAAGAGATTTTAAAGGTAATGACCGAACCCCTACCTATCAAGTTGCTAAGTCCACTGGGGCCGCAACTGATGAGGCTTTTACAGAAGAAAGACGAGGCTTCGACAACAATGAAGGCGGCTGGGCCAAAGAAGCGAAGGATTATTACTGTTATGCAAGCAATTGAAGAAACACCACCAGCAGCTTCAGCATCAAAAATAACACCAGCTGCCGTAGTTGCCGAGCTACCGAAGCTACACCTGCCGAAGGTACAACGGCTGAAGCCACGAATCTGGAGAGCACATTATCTGATATTGATAGAATACTCTCGGATATGGCCGCGGAAGAAGTTGCTGCAGCCGCCGAAGAAACCGTGGCCACAGTGCCTGAAAAGGGGAAGCCAGCCGCCGAAGATACTTCAGAGGAAAAAGGCTTTAATTTTCAAAATATAATTGGTCAAGAATTATCTAAGACTGAAAGAGAGGAGCTGGTCTTCAATAGCCTGAGACGGTACCGGTGGAAGCTCAATCCAGAAAAATGTGTCTTTGGAGTACCAGCAGAGAAGTTACTCAGATTCATTGTCAGCCACCGAGGAATTGAAGCTAACACAGAAAAAATCGAGGCTATCATGAGAATGGAAGCACCATGATCACAGAAGAAAGTGCAAAGGCTTATTGGATGCATGGCAGCTTTGAGCAGGTTCATATCAAAGCTAGGAGAAAAAGGCTTACCATTCTACAAATTGCTCAAGAAGGTAGACAAGTTCCTGCACGACTCACGTGGTAAGCACCGCGTTAGTAGTCGAGCGAGCAGAGGAAGGGCACGCATATCCAGTGCAGCATCCGGTCTACTTCATCAGTGAAGTTCTAGGACCCTCTAAAAAGAAATATCCTCAAGTTCAAAAACTATTGTACGCAGTACTTCTAACTGTTCGTAAGCTCCATCACTACTTTGACGACCACAAAGTCATAATAGTCACCGGGTTTTCAATAGGGGATATTCTTCACAACAAAGAAGCCATCAGGAGAATAGCCAAGTGGGCCTGCGAACTGGGAGCTCACAACATTGAGTTTCGGCCTCGCACTGCAATAAAGACTCAAGCACTAGTTGACTTCATATCAGAATGGACCGAGCAATAAGTACGAGACAACCCGGAGGCTGCGGAAGTATGGCAAATGTATTTCGATGGCTCACTGAAACTACAGGGAGCAGGCGCAGGGATCCTCTTCATTGCCCATAGAGGTGAACAACTCAAATATGCTCTTCAGTTGTTATTCCCAGCATCAAATAATGCAGCAGAATATGAAGCTCTGATCCACGGATTGAACATTGCCATATCACTGGGCAGTAAAAGGTTAATGGTGTACGGAGATTCGCTGGTGGTCATAAGTCAGATAAATAAAGACTGGGATTACATGACTGATTCTATGGGCAAGTATTGTATAGTTGTCCAAAAATTAGAAGACAAATTTGAAGGGCTGGAATTTCATCATGTAGAAAGAGATTGCAACGCGGCAGCAGACGAGTTGTCGAAGCTAGGATCCAGTCGAGCTCAAGTACCAGCCGGAGTTTTTGTCCAGGAAGTGTCACACTCGAGCATTCCTTTAGATCAGGCGGAAGAATGCAATGCTTTGAGCTAGCCAGAGTCAGACTCTAATGACTGGAGAGAGCCTATCATCAGATATATAAAGAATGAAGAAGAACCGGATGATAAAGCCGCAGCAGAATGCATTGTAAGACAGTCAGCCCATTACATCCTCATAGGGGACACACTGTACAAAAGGGGTGCAATAGGAGTCCTCATGAAGTGCATTTCCTCGTTTACTAGGAGACAACTGTTGGAAGAGATTCACACCGGGCAGTGTGGAATCAGAGATGGCAACGGGTACCCGCAACCCGAAACCCGATGGGTTGTTACTCTATTAGGGTATGGGTATGGGTCTATTTATGTACCCACGGGTTTACTAATGGGAAAAAAGTTGTACCCATCGGGTTTGCGGGTACGGGTTCGTTCTTAGTATACCCGAACCCACAAACCTGTGGGTAAAATATACCCGTTCTTAAATCCTGATCTCACAGTCATGGCCCAAAAATCATATAGCAGCCCAAGGCCCAAGCCCAATATTGGTCGTATAAATATCCACTGAAACCCTAGGCCACCGGCCACCCTTTCACAAATCACAATCCATTCCCCACTCCCCAGCCAGCCGCCAGCCCGCAGCCTGGCTCCCTGGCCACCGCTAACCCTTGCTAGGTCTAGGATCTAGGTGTTGCTTGAGGTATTCGGCCATGGTTGTGACCTCCAACGCCCCCGACGACGGCGGCCGGTGACATTCTTCCTCCTCGTTAATTATTCTTGAAACTAATTTGTAGCATCCTACTGACCTTCTCCTATGTCCCCAAGGGACACCACCATCGCTGCTGACCAATCCATCGATTCGGAGGCCACAGACAAGGATCCCGACAAAGGAGACTCCGTGCAGCAACAACAAGCTACTCCGTCACTTTCACTACAAGCGACGACGATGAAGCCTCGCACGGCACCAGCGACAAATAGACTCCTTGGCAAGTCATCTGCTGCAGCATTAAACAAGAATAGTCGATCTCCCCTCTCTGCATTAAACAAGTCATCGGCCACTGTATTAAACAATACCAACGTCCGTCGTGTAGGGTAAGAAAAACGAATTTTGCATCTTTGTGCTCACGTGTACCATGAATTATTGCTATTATTTATTGAGCTAGCTTGATGACAAGCTCTATACGTATGCTAGACTAAAAAATATGTTGTCTGTCACATCTAGTTGAGATTAAATATTGTTTCGATTTGCATCTTCACGTTATATAAGCTTAAAAAGAGCTGAAGACTTATTTGTTGTTGCATATATAATGATTGGAATCTGCTAGAACTTAGAATTGTACTATATGTCCTAAATTTGCATGAATGCATGGATATACTGTATTGTTGATTACCTAAATATTTGATGTGCATGTACAGATTAAAAAAATATGTAGCCAGTGGTAGCCACTCTACTTTGTCTCAAGTATCACAAGCGCCATCATTGGAGACACCTCCACTATCTGCATTGCCTCAATCCGAGAATGACTTGATACCAATTGAAATTGATGACGATGTTGACATTGTAGTAGAAGAAGAGGAAGAATGTGGTGTTGAAGCTGGCTCCAAGAGAAAGCTCACCTCGGCTGTTTGGAAAGAGTTCAAAAGAGTGAAGATCAATGGCACAGTCCGAGCAAAATGCATGTATTGCTTCAAGCATCTATCTGCAGTAACATCAAATGGGACTAAGCACCTTCATGTTCATTTAAAGGGTTGTGTGCAGAGGAAGGTAAAGCAAAATGGGAAGACATTGGCACAAGCTTCCTTAAGATTTGGTAAAACAGATGCAGGGACTGTTTCAGTGGAGAATTACATATTTGATCAAGAGACAACTAGAAAAGAGCTTGGTGCAATGATAGTACTATACGAGTACCCCTTAAGCTTGGTTGATCATGTTGGCTTCCGAAGATTTGTTGGTGCACTGCAACCACTTTTCAAAATTGGAACAAGGAACACAATAAGGTATAAGAGCTTGAACTTGTTACTCTCGCATTTCAATGGTATAATTGTTGAAGCAATATAACACACTTTTTTTGCTTTTAATTCAGATCTGATATTATGGAACACTATGAGTCGGAAAAGAAAAAGCCATTGAATACATGGCTGGAATTCAATCTAGGGTAGCTATCACAACTGACTTATGGACATCAGACAATCAAAAGAGAGGCTACATGGCCATCACCGCGCACTTTATTGATGAATCTTGGACTCTTAGGAACATCATCATGAGGTAATTGATGTGAACATTTTACTAGTTATAGTGAACTTGTAAAGTTGTTCATGTTGTTACTCATACCATTTGTTGATCTAATGTAGGTCTATTTATGTTCCTGCACCTCATACTTCAGAAGTAATTGGTGAAGAACTTTATGAATCATTGGTTGAGTGGAATCTTGATGAGAAAATATCCTCGGTGACCCTTGACAATTGCACTACTAATGATGCGGTAATCCCCTTTCTTGTGCAAAATATTGGAAAGCATAAGCTTTTGCATGATGGATTGTTGTTGCACATGTGATGTTCTGCACATATCCTTAACCTGATAGTAAAGGAGGGTTTAGATGTGCTGAAAGATCCAATAGAGAACATTCGTGATAGTGTAGCTTATTGGACAGCCACTCCAAAAAGGATTGAAAAGTTTGAAGAGGTAGCCAAGTTTCTCAAAATTCCTATCGTGAGAAGGATAGGACTTGACTGTAGGACTAGGTGGAATTCAACATTCAAAATGCTTGATATTGTATTGCCCTACAAGGCTATTTTCATAAGAGCAAGTTGTGTAGATAAGAATTACACATGTTTACCAATAGAGGAAGAGTGGAAATTTGCTGAGGATGTTGTGGAGAGGCTTAGATTGTTTAATGATATCACTGCCCTATTTTCTGGACAAGATTATGTTACTGCTAATATTTACTTCACTAGAATTGCGAAGATCAGAAAACAAATTAGACATTGATCATCTTGTGGCAACCCATTAGTTGAATCCATGTCAGCTAATATGGTAGTCAAGTTTGATAAGTATTGGTCTGACATTCAAGGGCTAATGGGCATTGCAACCATTCTTGACCCTCGATTCAAGACTACAGTGTTGTTGCTTTGTTATGAGGACCTAATTGGTGTGCCTGGTACTGCATGTGAGCATAAGGTCATTGAGGTCAAAGATTTATTAGCTCAGTTGATGATTGAATACCATGTGGTTGAGGATGTGGACAATGAATTAGTTACAACTTCACTTGGAACCAATGATGACTACTTGTCTGACATTAGTGCACGCATTGCGAGTAGAAGGCCAGCAACCATGGGGTTCAAATCTGAGTTAGACCGATACTTGGATGAAGAAATTGTGAGCATGAATACAAAGAACTTCAATGTTTTAGATTGGTGGAAGGTGGCTGGAACTTGATATCCCACTTTGAGGAGAATTGCAAGGGACATTTATGCCATTCCTGTCACCACTGTTGCTTCAGAATCTGCTTTTAGTACTGGGGGAAGAGTTGTTAGTGAACATCGCAGCAGGCTTACCTCTAAGATGTTGGAGGCTCTTATGTGCTCCCAAGATTGGCTTAGAAATAAGTATAAAGGTATATTTAACAAGTGCCCTTAACTTGCATTTATTTAGTTATGCAGACGCTCATTGTTATGGCTATGATTATCTGAACTAATTTGTTTCTATTTGTAGTTGATGAGAACAACAAACAGCTAGCCACATTCTGGTCTTGTCTCCAAGATATTCAAGAGGACCTTCAGGTGATGCACAAATTATTAATATTTAATAAAGGTTTGCTTGCTTTCCATTTACTTGTGAGATTGCATATTTGCATACCTAATGTGAGTGTTGTTTGTGCAATTTTGATGGTAGGAACTCGCAACTTCAGAGTTGTATTTCTGATTCAAGATCAAGGATCAAGGTGGTGACTTGTGATGTCTTTTGGGAACAAGTCAAGTACAAGGAACAATTGGCGTGACTCCTTTTGTTTGTAAATTGTGATTGAGTTGTCAATTGTTAACTTGTAATGAACTTGTATGTGCTCTGTGTAGCACTTACTGTTATTCTCTTTTGCACAAGACTTGATGTAGTGAATAGTGATGTAGATGACTTTATGTTGCTTATTTTGGTAGTGGGACATGCAATATGTTGCCGCTAAATATGGGCTCAACTGGTGGGTGCTGTTCAGAACTGTATTATCACAATACTATTGTGTCCTGTTAGGTAATGTCGGGTACGGGAAACCCGCGGGTACCCGTTACCCGTACGGGTGCGGGTATGGGCAGAATTTTATACCCGCGGGCGGGTATGGGTTTTTAGCGGGCATATATCTTATTCGCGGGTACGGGTATGGGATAATAGTACCCATCGGGTATGTACCCGTTGCCATCTCTATGTGGAATACACACAACATCCAGAACTCTGGTTGGGAAAGTCTTCAGGTCTGGTTTCTATTGGCCAACGGCAAAAAGTGATGCAGCCGAGTTAGTCCAGAGATGTGAAGCTTGCCAATTCTTGTCAATGTAACAACATTTACCTGCACAACAGCTGCAGATCATACCTATGACATGGCCATTTGCGTGCTGGGGATTAGACATGATTGGACCCTTCAAGAAGGCTCAGGGAGGTTATACTCACGTGCTGGTCGCCATCGATAAATTCACTAAATGGATAGAGTACAAACCCATTGCTTCTCTAACTTCAGCCAAGGCAGTGGAATTCATACAAGATATAATATTCAGGTTTGGGATACCGAATAGCATCATAACCAACCTGGGATCTAACTTCACTAGCTCTGAATTCTTTGATTTCTGCGAGCAATGGAGCATCCAGATCAAATATGCATCCGTGGCACACCCAAGAGCTAATGGTCAGGTGGAATGGGCTAATGGAATGATATTGGAAGCACTCAGGAAGAAAGTCTTCGACAAGAATGAAAAGTTCGCAGGAAAGTGGATCAGAGAGTTGCCTTATGTGGTTTGGAGCATAAGAACTCAACCCAGTCGAGCTCTGCATGGAAACACCCCCTTCTTCATGGTCTATGGTTCGGAGGCAGTGCTACCTACCGACCTTAGGTTTGGAGCACCAAGGCTGGTCTTCGAAAGCATAGTTGAAGCAGAAGCCACCAGGCTAGAAGATATTGATGTGCTGGAGGAAGAGCGATTGAACACGATAATTCAGTCAGCTAGATACCAGTAGACCTTGAGGCGCTATCATGATAAGGCTATACGACATCGCTCCTTTGAAGTGGGAGACTTGGTCCTTCATCGAATTCTAACAGGGGAGGGACGGCACAAGTTGTCACAACTATGGGAAGGACCATTCATTGTGTCAGAAGTCACTCGGCCAGGATCATATCGACTTACTCAAATGGATGGTACGGAAGTGGGGAATTCATGGAACATAGAGCATCTTAGAAAATTTTACCCTTAACAAGACCTCAAAAGCTATCGGATCAACGTTGTACTCTGTAACTGGAGAATACATCATCAATAAAAGATTTCATTCTCAAAGCATTCAAACTGTCGGTTATCAATTGACTTCAATTCAATTAGACTGGGAATCAACGTGCTTACTCGACTTAGGGTGACCACTATACCCTACTAACGGAGCAATCGGCTTAAGTCGGCGATGACTTAAGACGGTGCGACATGCTCATGCTTACTCGACATAGGGTGACTACTATACCCTACTAACGGAGCAATCAGCTTAAGTCGACGATGACTTAAGACGGTGCAACATGCTCATGCTTACTCGACTTAGGGTGACCACTATACCCTACTAACGGAGCAATTGGCTTAAGTCGGCGATGACTTAAGACGGTGCGACATGCTCACACTTACTCGACTTAGGGTGACCACTATACCCTACTAACGGAGCAATCGGCTTAAGTCGGTGATGACTTAAGACGGCACGACATGCTCATGCTTTCTCGACTTAGGGTGACCACTATACCCTATTAACGAAGCAATCGGCTTAAGTTGACAATGACTTAAGATGGTGCAACATGCCCGCGCTTACTCGACTTAGGGTGACCACCATACCCTACTAGCGGAGCAATCAGCTTAAGTCGGCAATGACTTAAGAAGATGCGACATGCTCACATCTGCTCATCCTAGGGTGACCACTATGCCTTACCAGCCAAGCGATTGGCATAAGTCAGGAAAAAGCTTCAAAACCAGCACACCGCATTTACTTCAACAATCATGCAGGACAACTGTTACATCCTGACAACAAAAACATAATGTTGAAATCACCAGCACCAAGGACACATTCTAGTGCCCTATCCACTGAGTATCCGAACACAATGATCACACACTCATAGAATTCGCAAATACATTTAGTATTTTCTAAAAACATCACTACGGCAAAACGTCTCTATTTGGCAATGACTTTCGCAGGGGCAATTGAAGAAGAAGGGCGACTCGAGGCATTAGGCGCAGCCTTGACGTCGGCAACAATGTCATCGGGAACAACTACTCCGGGCCTTCTCATTAAGATCCGCCCCACGCGAATGGCTTTGTCCATAGCCTTGTCGCGCTGAGCCTTCAGAATGGCACAGTTGTCCTCTACAACTTTGGTAGCCAGTCGAGCGACCTCTAGCTCCTGGGCGACTGACTTCTTGGAGGCACGCAGATCTTTGACGATGGAGTCCTTGCTTGACACCAATTGTCTAAGCCGCAGGACCTCATCCTGAGACACTTGCAGCTCGTGACGATGATGATCCAGATCCGACATAGTAAAGCGATGGCTCCTCTCCAAGATGGTTAGAGAATTGCTTGCATCGCGATACAACCTATCCAAATTATCGTGAGAAGCTGCAAGCATTCGTTTCTCCTCCTACAGACAAAGATCAACTTTCAGCATCCAGTAAACAGTAAGCACAGCAGAGCCAATTAAGGAAGTTTACCTCGTGAGTTGCCCTTTCAGAGTCAAACTGAGCATTAAGATAAGAATTCAAAGAATGCGCATCGTCCAAAGAAGCAGAAACCCGAGCCAGGTCAATCTGGCCTTGAGAATACTTCTCTTCAAGATTAGAGTACCGTCGGGTTGAGTCGGCTTGATGTTGAAGACATCTTTCCTCAAGCTCGGAGCACCGTTGGGCCATATCTGACAAGGCAGTCAAGGAAGGATACAGGGTTAAAAACAAAAGTTGTTCAATCAGCCAAGGAAGAAACAAAGTTACCAACTAGCATTTGACGCCTTCAAATCAGCTATCTGTTTCTGAAGCAGCAATGGGTTCCACTGCGTCAGAGACAGAGCCCCTTCTGCGATAGTGGCACCATGTGATCTCAACTGAGCAGACATTTCGTCGACCAAAGCCTATGATCAAAGGCAAATGAGTATAGGGAAGATGATCTACTAGGAGGAACAGTAAAACGAAAAAGAGCTGAGTTACTTGAAGATTGGAGAAGAATGAGGGCAGTCCCAAGTCATGAGATGTTGTGTCATTGCTCGACGAAGGAAGATCAACCGGAACAACTTGAAGAGCATTATCAGGGGTTGACTCAGCCCCACCAGCAGATATCAAAATCCTTGCATCTGGCTTGCCAACCTCCAAGGCGACTTGCTTGCTCAAAGTCAAAGAAGTATGCATCACCATTACCCCATCAGATTGTGGCAGAGACGACCCAACATGGACATCCATGGAGGTGTGAGAAGGAGAGCTCACTTGGACACCCTCTGAAGCTGGGTTGTAGCTCGCGCCACCCACCAGAGCTGGATCATTACTGGCAATGCCCTTGGGGGCTAGGTTGCAGCTCGCGCTACCCACCAGAGCCAGATCACTACCGGCGACACCATCGGGGGCTGGGTGGCAGCCATCACCACCCTCGGGGGCTAGGTTTTCTGCAACAGCCACCTCTAAGGCTGAAGGATCCTCAATCACCTCCATGGGAGTCGAGAAATCTTGACCAACTTCTTGACATCAAAGACTACCCTCCAAAGTCGACGATGCATGAGATGCCGCTCGGGATACCTATAATCCCGCGTCTAGAATTTTAGAGCAAACATCCATCATATCGCCAGCAGTCGGCTCCGACAGCATATCTTCAGGAACAACATCCTCAAGGGCCCGATCAAAATCTGTTATGGACAATTCTTGAAGGCTCACAAGAGCAGACAGAGCTGGAGAAGGAATATCACTATCTCCCCTACTACCTCTGTAACACCGGCTATTTTTACGAATTAGCGGAATTTCTTCTTCTTCTTTTTCTTCGTCCTCATCAAAAATACGGACAGCAGCCGCTGCACGGTTACACCCATTGGGTTCAGCTTCTGCACGGTCACACCCATTGGGTTTAGCTTCTGCAAGGTCACACCCATTGGGGTCAGCTTCAACAGGTACACCACCAACAGGATCAACCTCAGTAAAGACCTCTACTGGTACTTCTTCACAAACAGGAGCAGAAGGGCCAGCATCCTGGTCCAAGCATGACAGTCGCCGAAGCCGTCTCTTTTTCTTCTTCTTCTCCTCAACAGGCGCAGTTGGGCGGCTAACTTGGCGAAGACGCTTTGGGCGAGTACCCTTAGACTTTCGGGAATCCACTGTTTTGTCAAGCTCTTGTATAACCGTAACAGCCATTAATTTAGCATGGGCCGAGTCAGAAGATTCTCCAGCCAACATGTTGAGCACATCATCTATTTCTACATCATCTGGACTCGCCGGCATCTCAAAATGAACTTGCCTCTCACCATCGAGAAGATCACAAAGAGGAGCAACCAGAGCCTCAATGTCTTCAGGAGAGGGTCGCACTCTAAGACCCAGACCACTATCGCCAGCAGGAGGGTTGGACACGAAATTGAAAAGGACTTAGAAGGTGGCAAGTTCCAAGTAGAGTAGGCAACAGGAGCACCAACATTTGATACTTTACCCTTCAAGATCATGTCTAGTCGACTCACCAGATCCTCAGTAGGAATTTTCCTGTTGGTAACCCGAGTCGAGTCAGTAATGCCACTATACAAGTAAGCTAGGTATGCTTTGTCCTTCAAGGGCTGAACATTCTTAAAAACAAAATCAGCAACCACAGCCTTGGCAGTCAAACCTCTCTCCTTCAGCAGATAGATTTCAGCAAGCAGAACCCTAGCTTCTGTTACCTCCACGGCAGTAGGAGATTCAACCCAACTCGGAGTGCATACGTCTGGCTGTCTCCCCGACCGAGAGGGGAGGGACTTGCCATGGTTTTCCACAATAAACCACTCAAGGTGCCACCCTTTAATGCTGTCCTTGAGGGGAATGTCAAGGTATTCTGTCTTCCTTCCGCGGCGCATCTCCAGACTTGCACCACCCACGAGATGGTGCTGCCCCCCAGCTATCCTAGACCGACAGTGATATAAATACTTTCATAAACCGAAATGAGGAAGAATTCCAAGATAGGCTTCACACAAATGCACAAAGATATAAACTTGCAAGATGGAATTGGGATTCAAATGGGTCAGGTTTAGATGGTAAAAATCAAGGAGACCACGGAAGAAGGGAGAGATGGGAAGAGCAAGACCGCGGATGAGAAAAGGAACGTAGATGACAGACTCATGGGTATCTTCTGTTGGAACAGTAACCCCATGGCAAATCCGCCAAGAACAGAGCTCTTTTGGAGGAAGAACTCCAACATCGACATGGTGGAGAAGATCTGATTCTGAAACAACAGACATATGATTACCTGCGAACGGTAACTGGCTGTTGGGGTCAACGGGAGGAATAGCTACCATAGCAGAATTTTGGTTCTTCCGCTTAGGAGCCATCGCAATCTCACCGGCGGGTCGAACAAAGGCGAAATCAGAGGGAAACAGAGGAGTGGTTTGAGGCGGAAATGTGAAGTTAGTGCTCAGAACTCAGAAGCGCGTGACGACGTGATATAAATGGGGTTTTCCCGGGTTGGACACCATTTTTGAAAAGTGCCAAGTCATCACTCGGGAAAACAAGATTTCCGACATAACTCAGCTGTTACCTCCAAAACGCCGACAGCATCAAGCACCACTCGGCGGTTACCTCTAAAAATGCTGACAGTGTCTGTTATACCTCGGATGTTACCTCTAAAACACCAACGTCGTCAAGCACCGCTCGGCTGTTAACTCTAAAGCGTCGACAATGTCTGTCCTAACTCGGCTGTTACCTCTAAAACGCCGACGTCATCAAGCACCACTCAGCGGTTACTTCTAAAACGCCGACAACGTCTATCGTAACTCGACCGTCTTCTCTAAATAAAATCTGGAAGAACCAAATACGACTCAGCAGTTACCAGTTATTACTTGATCATTATCTCTAAAAACGCCAACACAAAGACAAACTATCAATTGACTATAAAAGAAGAACAACGAAAAGGCGAAAGGATACTCGGAACGAGCTGAAATTTTCTTCAATATATGGAGGGAAGTTTTTCCACAAACTTAAAGACCAACTCATTATAAGTCGGCCTTTTTTTCCTTTTTCTCTACATTACATTACTGCATCACTACACTACTTACACTACACTATACTACTAACTACTACTACATTATTCTACTACTACTAATACTACTCCTACTACTAACTATCTATACTAATATTTAAACCAGTGGCGCTTTGCCACTGGCCTTGCTGTTGCCACCGCTGCCCTTATCGTCGTTGCCGCCCTTGCCGCCGCTGCCGTCACCCTTGCCGCCGCCATCACCTCCATCGCCGTCGTCGCCCTCGTCGTCGCCGTCCCCGCCGCTCTCCTCCTCGAACGAGTCGGAGGAGTTCTCCTCGTTCGAGGAGATCTCCGACTCATCCGAGTCCTTGAGCCCAGAACGCTCGACGGCCCGAATGTACGTCTACACCTCGGCGGCGATCCCCTGGGAATCGTTCGAGTCATCGGACGACACCGGGGGAGAGGCGTAGACTAGCAACCCCTCGGACTCAGAGTCGCCGAAGTCCTCCGAGGGAGGACTTGGCTCGCGCTTCCGCTTGTCGCCGAAGTGGTGCGACAAACTTCCACCTTTCTTGTTCTTGCCCATGGCCGGTTGGAAGAGAAGAGAGAAGTGGAAAAATAAGCAACAAATGGCCAGGAGATGTGTAAAGACACCAGCGAGGCAGACAGTCTATTTATAGAGGCTAGAGGCAACCGCTCATCTCCTACCATGGTCACCGAACAGTCGCAAGTATTCAATAAGCAATTCAAATCGTCTAGAAACAAGTCAGGCGATAGGCGCCGTTTCACGTAACACGGCACCATCTGGATCGAAGTCAACTGCTTGAACGATATGATTACACTCCACAGTCACGTCAAGTTATTACTCAAGGACAGTTTGCTAAACGCTGAGCGTACCAAGACGTCCCTTGGACACACCCATTGGGGGGACGACCAGGAATTTTCAATAGATTTTCCCAAGCAGTCACATCCATACAGTATACACAATGAATGTATCAAGACAGAAGAAAGATATCGATGGAGATCGGAGGAAGGCCAAATATAGCTACTGAAGTACAAGTCTAATCAACAGAAGCATTGAAGCACAAAGCGAAATGAAGACCAGCCAAGAGCCATCTACCAAACGTCCAATCTGTCGCCGATCAAATAAATTTCAAACCTAACAGGACATAGGCAGATCATGCTGTTATTCTCTAAAACAGGAAATGAAGACAACATGCTGATCTCTAAAGCATAAGCTGATGATATAATGCTGAGTTCTAAGGCATGAGACGAAGAAAAGATAATAACTTCTGAAGGCATGAGATGAAGACCTTTGAGTGGATTATTTTCAGTAATCCACTCAAAGTTCGGGGGCTACACCCGGTGCACCCAATGAATCCTTAACCCCTAAAAATAGAATGCTGATCTCTAAAGCATCGACCGACGACAAAATGCTGATCTCTAAAGCATGGACCGACGACAAAATGCTAATCTCTAAAGCATGGACCGATGACAAAATGCTGATCTCTAAAGCATAAGCTAGTAACCGAGCACTGATTTCTGAAGTATAAAGTGAAGACCGTGGGAAGAGCTGAAGAAGGATAACATAAGCTTGTTTTTTACTGGGTTGATTAGAGTTCAGAAGCAACAATTCGGAAGGTGTACTTTCAGAGCACCCATCACCTAAAATCAAAATCGCAAGCTGGACCTAGAATTTTTGGGCCGATTATTTCAAAATCAACTCAAAGATTGGGGGCTTTTGGGGGACAGATATCCCTCGGGTCCACTAGAAGGCTAGAAGGCCTCACAAAAGGCTTTGGGCCCATTACTTCGCAAGGCCATCCCTTCGTGGGCCAGGGGAGGAATCACTGGCGGAATGGATCGACACAATATTGGATAGACTCGAGCCCAGACGGCTCATTGGGTTTATGCATTATCCACAGTATTGATCTGATTCTCCCGCGCAGCGCCCTCAGACGTCAGAACTAAACCAGGATAAGTCAGCGTGATTATAGGAAGATAAGTTCAGTCGGTTCACTATTACTTAGGAGCACGTAGTTATCATATCCGCATGTAACACCCCACGGTCGAGTATATAAGACCTAGGGGGCGCCCCATCAAAAGACAAGTCACTCATTAGCAGCCATCTATCTCATTCTCTAGTATCCATCGTGCTAGGGAATTCTTCTGTAACCTACCACATAAAAGATCCACACCAGGAAGTAGGGTGTTATGCCTCTCTAAGCGGCCCAAACCTGTATAAAATTGTCATCGTCTCTCGTGCACCTAGCACGAACCATCGAGCTACAGTTGGTAACACCTTCCTACCCAAAAGCACCTCGAGGGGTAACCCCGGGTACGCAGTCGGGTCCCAAACGTCGACACCCTGCTCTCCCCTTTTCCCCGTCAGTTCTGAATTTTTTTGCAATTTTTGATACCATATACAAGGTTACGTCTACTAAATTCTCGTCCTAAAATATAGGCAACAATTTTACATCATTATCCCAAATTATTTCTCTTGTATATTTGCATCAGGAAAACTGTCCTCCTCTTTATTACTAGGTGAGTGCCCGTATGTTACAACAGGGACATATAATACCACGGTAACTTATATATAAAATATGTGTTATATTGTTATGAGAAAATGTTTCATAATCCATTTGTGATCCTGACCATACATAAATTTTGTTATTTTAATCTAGTTGTTTCACCACTACATTGCAACCATCAATATCAAGATTTCGATATATGTCACGATTTCCATGGTCTCATCATTGGAGAGCACGTCCCACGCCTGCCGGAAAAAGTTCCCCCGTACATCGTCAGTCATCAGGCACGCACCACCATACGCGCTTGCTCAAACAAAAAAGCAAGTGTGTGTTTGCGAAGATAATTAAAGGCAGGCCAACACAAAAGCTATCCCGACGGTGGCGAGGATGACGAACTGATCATTGATGTCGGTCCTCCTCTGCGTCACCTCCGGCACCAAGATGGCGCCACAGTCCATGATATAGTAGTCGTCGAACGCGTGTGACATGGCGAGTACCGATGACTCTTGGTTGGGCTGCCAGACAAAGCGCACCTCGGGCTCATCGGCAAGGTAGTACACCTAGCCGTTGCACCACCGGATGCGCTACTCCTCTACATACATTATGTTCGAGAACACTCACACAACGTCAGCAACGACCGTCATCCCAGCGCACAAGAATTCATGGCCGGTCAGTAGCGACTTACATGGCAGGTTGGGCTTTAGATAGACGATGAGTTGGACGGCGTGATGGCGCCGTCGTTGGATACGGTGCCCAGAACAACCCGAGAGTCGCCGACATTGACAACGACCATGAGGTCCCTCTGCTTGACGATGGACAACGTGGTGCAGCCGCTCTGGACCACGTCCAAGCGACGGCTGCGTCGGAGCTTGTCATACACAGCGGCTCATGCGGCCACGTAGGACTGCTTCCAGAGGTCGAACTGGAGTCATCAAGCTTCTTCTCGTCGTCGATGAGCGACGCCAACGCGAGCGACTCCTTCTAGTGATATTTGTTCGGGGTTTCCAAGCAAGAAACATGGATTCATCATTGGCGATGGTTTATGAAAATGACTCACAAGTCAGATCCATGAAAAATATTACGGAGAATAAATGCCACGCATGCAAAAAAGAAATTTAAGTTAAAAACATTATTAAACAAAAGAAATTGCATACAAGGCTATTCTTTAAATACTACTCCTTCCATCCAAAAATATAATTCAAGAATCTCGGTGATACTTATCTACTACTAAGTATTGTGCAAGGGTAGCATGTGGACTTAGGAGAGATGCAGTAGATGTTTTTGCTGTCATAGATGTAAGCATGACACACATGTGGCTCGCATTTTAGTTGATGTGAGGTTGCCATCTGTACGTTGCTGCTCGGTTCTCTTTTGCTAAGATCTGCTAGTTGGTTGTGTGTTTTTCAGATGCACTACGATTTCCTCTTAGTAGAGGACAATTGCAATTTCTGAACAAGTCTTTGCCTCTATGTTTGAGTGGACTCTTGTTGGTGAAGATCTACTCGTTGGAATCCTTTGAGTGACCTGCACTGCAGGACATGAGAGCATTTTCGGCGACTGCTGCCAAAATTAAGACATATGCCACCAAAAATAGCTTATCAGAACGTATACTAGAGCCTCGTCACCCACCTTGATCTGGTGTTAACCTGCTGCCACCATATATATGCATTCAACCATACCCGTGAAATACCAAACAACCAAATATACAGCTAGCCAAAATACCAAGCAACTAGCCCAAAATACATAGCCACCTCGATCTGGTTTAGGTTTGAACTTTTGGCTAATTGTTTTTGGGCCCAAATTCACTGGGCCGTCGGCCCACAATGCATAGCAGCCAATTCCCGTGAGATTTAGCGTGCTAATCATATTGGATTTAGCTGTTTTAGCGGGCTAAAATCCGATATTAGCGTATTTGACCATTTAGCGCTACAATGTGATTATCTTATCCTCACTCTTCTCCGGCAACTATATCCAGATATAGCGGCCGTTATATCCAACTATTTTAAACATTGGTCATAAGTAAAGGGAACTTTGCTTTTTAATTTCCGTTGCAACTTTAAAATTTACTTAGTAGATGTCATTGTCAAAAGTTTTGATGGCATGCCTGTTTGGAGCTTTATAGTCTTTGCACGTGGAGCCCATCTTGTACTAATTCTTATTATTATTTTGGTTTCAGGTGAGGATCCAGTTGGGTGAGGGCTCTGCTGGGCAGGTCACGAGGAATGCTTGGTTGTTCGTTCCTTCTACAAGGTTTTTCTTGGGTGTTCCATAACTTTTCGTTGTACAAAGTTCTAATAATTGTAACTTTGTTATTGACCCAATGTTATTGCACTTGACATATTTTAGTTCAGAGAAACTAAACCATGTATTAAGTTCGAGTATTTGGCCTCTGTGAATGCCTTTTATTTTCTTAGATATATAACGCAATACGCACAATTTCAATCCAGCACATGATGCTACATATTGCAACACTAGGACATTTGCTTGACCATAAATGTAATACAACATATTGAGATTTTACTCTACCTTCCACATTTCAGGACATTAAGCCGTGTTCATATGGCGTTTGCAATTAATTGGTATTTTGAATTAAAATATATCTTAACTTTTTCTGCACTTTTCATTGGCACGGTTTGTTAAACTTCTGAGAAATTCGGTATATGTTTTGCAAAAAAAAATACGAGTACATCTTGGGGTCGATTCATATACTAAGAATAATGCATGGCAACAATGCCCTCGGTAAATGGACGACACAAAAAAGCAAGACCCAGCAGCAATCACGACACGCTGAATGACTACTCAACCATACCAGGATCAGGACACACAAAAAGCAATATATAGCCTGCTGCCGATCGATAGACGACGTACGACAACGGATGCACTCGTGCGAATCGATCTCATCACATGGTGCCATTGAAGGTGAGGAGCTTCCACGTCCTGGACTCGGAGCCCGGGATGCCCCACACGGTGGAGACGTAGCTGCCGGCGGTGCCGGTCCAGTTGGTCGCCGTGAGCACCATCCAGTAGTTGTTGGCCCCGCCGCCCGCCGGCGACGACCAGCACTGCAGCGTCCTCAGGTAGCTCATCGGTATCATGTGAGCCATCTTGTACACGGTCACCGCGAACTTGCCCACCTGCTTGATGAAGTCGCTGCTCACATCCTCCTGCTTCGTGTACCCCGGCGGCGGCGCCGGGTCGGCCGTCACCACCACCACCACGGCCAGGGCGATCGCCAAGGCAATAGGGAGGGCTTGCGCAGCAGCAACCGCCGATTGCTTCATGACTGATCGGCGGCGGTGAGGCAGCGCGCGCGCCGTGCTGCTCTAGCTAGCTAGCTAGGAGCTCTGATGAGTGAGCGATCAGCTAGCTAATAGCTAGCGAGTGGATCGTAGTAGCTCGATGCGCGGTGGCCTGTAATGGCGCACGGCCGGCCCTCTATATATAGCCGCGTACGTGCAGGTAGCAGCGCCCAGCAGCCGGCCTGGTGGGTATAGACTGTAGACATCTAGGGTTGCCAGATAGATCCAGGAAGCAATGCATTCGCGTCATAACGTACAGGACTTCAGATACCACCATACCATGCATGCACTCCGGCCGGCATGGACGGTGGTAGTTCGATCCATCGTACGTTCTTCGAGAGAGCGCGTCCAGCAACTACTGGTTCAGGTACGCGACGCGCGCGAGCGCGAATCTCGACGTGGACGTACGTACGTACGCGTGCACGCTCGTGCATGGCATGCATGGGTGCGTGTGATCGAGGACGTGGAGATTGGCGCGGCGAGCTAGTTTAGACTTTAGTGTCGCGATTATGTGCTAGCTGGTTTTGCTTCGATCGGGGGCCAGAGGCGTCGGCGTCGCGCAGAATAACGAAGCCGGCCGGCACGAGGAGTGCTCCGGAGAGGCATGCAGTTGAGCATTCGAGAGCCCACAAGGTACACGGTACGGTGGTCAACTCCTCCAACTGGAATTGGACGGCGCATCGATCGTCGTCGGCCGCGATGCATGCCCTCCGCGGTGGAGTTGCGGCGATCGATGCATGCTGCACGCGGCGGAGGAGAGGACGGAAGGGAGCATGCAGCAAGCTGGCTATTGTGTCGGCGAGAGACTGCCGACGATCGTCGTCTACTGGGTTCAGATGTGGGAGAACGAACCTACGTACGTCGTACGTACACGAATTCCATGATGCGCCCTTACGAGTTCTTTAGCTTAATTCAAAGTCAAACTCGCACCTACTTGCATGGCAACCTGGCCGGCCTAATTAATAGGATGGTACGTATGACGCTGCGTTAGATCTCGTCTTCGCTATGTATCAGTTCGAAAAACCCTATATTACTGCCGTTCGAAATTATTTTAACCCGAAAGCCCTCGCCGCACTCTAGGACCAATCGTGATCTAATTCTACATTCTACTAGAAGTCCTGACGAATTTATTGCTTCATCTAAATGTGTAAACGATCATAGCCGTATTTAAAAGCTCAGTATACTCGATCTCACTACTACAAATCGTGTTATATGAGACGGTTAATTTTTAGTTATTAAGACGCTTATGATGTGTTCAAATTTGATGGAGTCGCAAAAGATGTTCCGTTTTTAAGATAGTTATAAACCGTCTTAAAAGGTATTAAATAAGACATTTTTTAATTTATAACCGTCTAAACAAGGAATTTGTTACGTCATTTTGTCCAATAAACCGTCTTACATTAGGTTTTGTTTAAGACACTTCTTCGAAAAAACTGTCGAAAATACTAACATTATAAGTCACAAAGTATTTATCAAACTGACTAAAATAACCTATAATAATAGACACTCGCAACAGAAAAACCATCTTATTTAGGAGACTGATATTGGACGTTTTAAAAACCGTCTTATTTAGGAGACTGATATTAGACTTTTTGAGAAATGTCTTATTAAGATTTGAAATGACTTACTTGGCAGTATATTCTTAAATTACCACATTATAATAATTTAAAAGAGAAAAATACATACACATATATTTAATAACACTATAATTAATATAATATAGATAAATAACATTCAATATCTCATAAATAAGCATTGTCAAATAACTCATACATAAGTGTACTCTAAATTTAAACTTGCTCACCAACTATTTGTGCTAACATTGAACCTAACTAAAAGGGCAAATACAACTTGATGAAGTCCATGATCTTGTTGGTCTCCAGATCGATCTTGATGGTGTCGTTGGCCTTGATGAGAGGGTCGGGGTAGCGGATGGTGCGGCCGTCGTAGGTAGAGCTTGAACTGCACACAAACCAATAGAAAAGCAGTGAGCATTTCACAGGCGTACTATGAAAGGGCATGGGAATTTCCAGCGATGTAAATGGATAGATAGACAGAGCAACATCTATTAATAGTCCTAATAATTGTAGCACATGACATTTAATAGAGATCTGTCCAAACAGATAAAAAAAGATAAACATAAATTGAAGTAAAATATAATATAACTATTTTCAAGGCCAAGTACAAGGCAATATAGGCTTCTGGTGGGACTGATCTAGATTGTTGGGTTTATTGTTCTACCTTTTGCCCTTGCCATTGAAGAAGCCAAAACCAAATGGTCCAAATGCTGATAGACTTATTGTGGCTGCTCTAGCAGCCAATGGATTAAACGGCAGAGCAGGTTCAGTCCTGACGTCAATGCGGTGATACTGATTCAGGAATGGGCATCTCTCGACATCTGGGTGTCCAAAAAGGTTCTGCGGTGATACTGATTCACTAAGAAAGCTGCCAAAAAACATTTCCATCCTGGCAACAGCAAAATGAGATGCACATTAGCAAGTAATGACCTAGCAGGATGTATTTGATCTTGGATGACCAACATCAACACATATATACATATCAGTGATGCACTGATACTACAAGTAGTTGAATGCCTTAAAGAAACATAGAGAGCCAGGAAGATAACATGCATGATTAAACATAACCATTTTGTCACCTGATAATTGACTCATACATCACCTTACTGCCTGGTGTCTGCTGGCCTGCTGTAAATAGAACATGCTCTGCCTAGCTGAAAATAGAACAGACATGGTACAATTTAAAGCCATAATGACTAGCAGGATTTTTAATAGCATATCTGGATGGCTTCATTGTGTCCAACAGAACCATGTAAGGTAACTAGGACCATCTCCTGCAATGAATGGAGGTGTAACTGGGACCATAACATTAGGAGATCGCAAAAGAAGTGGTTTCAGGAGAAAATAACCTGAAAGAGCATCTTGACTGTCAAGGTCGTGTCACTGCACATCAAACAAAATTTGCTAAATGGACTGTATTATATAAATAAAATGAAGTGAGTATAGGTTAATTCAACAAAAGATACTACAGTGCTGATTAAAGAAGCCTATTAGTCACCCTTCACTCATCGCTTGCACTGTTTACATAATATAGTTTAAAACAGAAGATATACAAACATCCTAGCAAAAGGGGTCTCATGTTTACTTACCAAAACGAAGGGATCTGCAATTGGTATTGGAAAACATGACCATTTAGTGATTCCATATGTAGAAATAAGTTTAAGTTTTTTTTCAAACAAGTAGTAGAACCATGTATAATTATATTACATTAAGAAGAAAACAAGTTTAAGGTTTAGCTGATGCGAGTACCACTAAACCTGCTAGATAGATCAGACAGGCCACACCACACATTCAGACTTCATATTGAAGAAAAGGTAAAAACTTTCATAAGCACCTGGGATAATGCAATCATGCTTGTGGACAAATTATTTATCCTGCATCGCTTGTCAATTGAGAGGTTCATCTGTCTTGCCAATAAATGTTTATCGAAGAAAGCAAAAGAAAATGATTGATTGGCAGATTGATAATTGATACCAAAATACATAAATTGCAGAAAATTTCCTGGATATCCTGATAAGCTCCATACCTTCACACTAATAATATCAAATAGTGTTTCATTGTCACGAACATAGGCGTAGTTTATCTGCATTCCAAGAAACAGTCAAAGCAACCAATGCCCAAATTCAGATCTGCACATGATTGGAAACCAAATATTTAAAAACAAATGAAAAATCAAGTATTGAATCCAGATCTCTTCATCATAACAAGAGGAAACCAATGATATGCACATGATTGGACCTTCACCATCCTTGACTACAGGCAAAATGCATGACCTGTGTTGCAAAAATTCAGAAACTGACAATATAGAGGTCATCATATTCAAATCAATATATTAGAGGCTTCCGATCCTCGGCATCAGGGAGAGCGGGCCGCATCTTCCTCAACGGCATCTCCATATCGGTGACCAGGGTCTTTGGCGAGGTTGGCGGACGTCCTAACTAGCTCGGCATAAGGGACAATTTAACAACTTGAGTCTTCTACCACCAAGTTATAACTGAGCCTGTAAACTATAAAGAACAGGCGAACAGCAAAGCATTTTAGTCCCAGGCAGGTTAGAGATGAAACACCAACATGAGACACTAAAGCTGTGATCAAATAAACATATGCGCATGTCAACAAAATTTTAAGACTATTAATCGAACACCAGTTTGAAAAGAATGCTAATATTAGACAGAGACTTAACACATTATGGGGAAACTTTCAAGGGAAGCTACAAATAAGTTGTTTTCCATTATTGTTGTTGGGGACCAGCGCAAAGTAGCTAGAGATAAAGAAGAAAGTATTTACAATATGCTCGTGGCAAGGTTGAGCGCGGTGTGGTATCTTTGGTAAGAAGTTTTGTGCAGATGATGAGGGACTGTTAGAGGTGAACTAGAGGTGCATCTTGTGAGCAACTATTGCCTTCTGATGTGAGGAAAGGACTGGAAAAGGAAGAAGTTGGCCAGAAATCCCTGAATAGTGGGAAGCCCTGCCACAGAAGTCGGTAATGGTAATGGTAGCGCCGCGATATCGAACCCAACCGATGGCCGTGATGTAATGTCACGTAATTGTCAGGTGAGCCTATTCGGGACAGCAAGGTGGCAACGCCCAGGGGAAAATGCATGGGGTAGGAAATGCAATCGCGGAATCATCCAAAATCGAATCGAAAAGGGGAGAGAAGCTGACCTGTGCCTGGGCGGTCTCGATGCGGCGGCGGGCGAGCGGGAGGAAGCGGGCGAGGAGGGAATCGACGATCTGCTTGGCAGCGCCGCCAGCGCCCATGTCGGACGTCGAGGCCGCGGCGCTGGGCGGCGTGGGGGGCAGCGGCGGGGAGTACGAGACCCCCGCTGCCGCGGCAGCGGAGAGGTGGTGGGAGGAGCGCGGGGTAGCCAGCTTGATATCATGGGGAAACCGACCCAGCCAGGCGGCGATGCGGAGGCGGCCCCCGCCTCGCCCTGCCCTGCCTTCACCGATGGTACGGACTAGAGGAGAGATGGGAGCCACTGGAGGTTGGCGGAGGTCCTCCTCCTGGCCGTTGGCGCCTAACAAGGAGAGGGGTAGTGGAGGCGCAGAGGACAGAGCGGCCGTCGGAGCGGAGGCGCCCATGTCGGATCTGTGCCCGCTTGCCATGAAATGGCCCTAATCGGAGAAGTGGAGGCCTAGGTGATGAGGGCGAGCGAGCGGCGGCACTGGCCACGATGGAGTAGTGAGATCTAGAGTTGAGAGAAGTGGTCGAGTTTTTAAGTTTGACAATGTAAATGTAAAGTACTGATATATTCAGTACAGAATGGGTATATCTTTCTAAATCTCTATGTACATAAATAATAGAAATTAAAGCAAAATGACGATTTAGATCTGTTGTGTGACACATTAATGATTGGGTCACATGTGGATCTATTCTACCATCTATGTCACGCTGCAGAGATAAGTTTTAGATTATATATATATATATATATATATATATATCATCAAACTAAGCTAAATTCATTATTTACTATATTTTTTCACAATACTTCTTACCAGAAAAATCCTACGAAGACGGTTTTATATTTAGAAGTGTCTAGTATACTCACTAACATCTAAGATAGTCCTTATAGTCTAGACGACTCTAATAATATCTTTATTTGAGATAATTTCATATACAGAAGTGTCTAATATAGTAACCAAAGTCTAAGACAATTCTTGCAATGTTAATGACTCAAAAGGTATATTTATTTAAGACAATTTTCAATAACAATCTGTCTTAAATCAACATAAGACATTTCTTATGATGTAACTGTCTCAAAACACTTCTTTATTAAAGACGGATCTCCAACAAACTGTCTTACCTTACTCTTCGCCATATAATAAAAGACGCTTATATAAAATGCACTAATATCTGTCTTAAAATGTGCATCTTAAATAAGCATATTTTTAGTAGTGTCTACTAGTATATTTAGTTAGCAACCTAGATAAAATAGAGCCTCTCTGGCTTAATCCAAAGTCACACTTGACTTACTTGGCTAGACCAACTGGACTAGGTGCTAGATATCGAGCTAACTCGGTTTGGCTTGACTGAGCTCGAGCTGTCTCGTTAAGCTAACAAGCTGGTTTGGTTCGATTACAAGCTTGAACTGACTCGTTTTGCGGAAATATGATAGCTCGTTGAGCTCGCGAGCTGGCTCGTTAATATACCAACCTAGATAAAATAGAGCCTCTCTGGCTTAATCCAAAGTCAAACTTGACTTACTTGGCTAGGCCAACTGGACTAGGTGCTAGATATCGAGCTAGCTCGGTTTCGTTTGACTAAGCTTGAGCTGGCTCGTTAAGCTAACAAGCTAGTTTGGCTCGATTACAAGTTCGAACTGACTCGTTTTGCGGAAATGTGATAGCTCGTTGAGCTCGCGAGCTGGCTCGTTAATATACCAACCTGACTCGCTAAATACTGAGCTAGCTAGGATGTCAACTCAGCTCGTAAAAAAATAATCAAACTAGCCCGAGCTAGCCATAAATCGAGCGAGCCGACGAGTCACGAGTATTTTGTCCTGCCTTTGTCCTAGGTCAGTTCAAAAAACACCATCACTATTGTTGAATAATTTTTTCAGTCCCAAAAAGGCACTTACATTTTGGGTATATACAACCACATTTAGTATGGAGTCCCTTCAAGAGATTTAAAGTGCTAACTGAAAAAAATAGACAGTCTCTTCACGGAGAGCACACCACTATATAAATCTCTATACGTGTTGTTTTTTAAAACTATATTTATGATTTAGGAGATAAGGTTGTACCATGCAATTTTTAGGCTACTATTCCTAGTACACTAGTGTCATACATTAATGTTGGTCCTTGCTCTCGAATGCTATACATCAAGAACAAAGCAATACAATTGTTATTGATTAGAGACCTTCGTCCTTCGAAGCATTATTTCCCTTGAGATATAATCATCTTTAGACGAAGTTCATGAAGGACATACCTTCATCGTCTTAATGGAGAAAGATATGAATAAAAACATATAAAACACAAGAAGAACGTAAACAATTATTCCAAATCATTAGATTATTTATATCCTTTTTTATTAACATGAATAAACATCAAAGATTTTTATATTACATTTGTACCTTCGGCTTGACAGAAGGTGGGAAAATAGCAATGGCATCAAAGTGATTACAATTCAACGTGAACAGTACGGGGTACTATTCATCTATTTATAGGCACGGGGCGCAGCCCAGACAAAATTACATTTGTGTCCCTAATGACCAATTACAACCATAACATAAATTATCAGGGACTCAGTAGTCTTTTCCTCTTTAGGTCGGTGCCATCCTTCGTCTTAGGCATGTTGTTATGCCGAAGCTCCTTCAATTGTAGCTTCGGTCATATATCTTTATGTTGTGCCTGCTTGTGTATCGTCGTGCCGAAGGTGTTTTTTGCTTAAGGGACCTTCTGAAAGGGAAATGTGCCCTTGGGCCATTTCTAAGTATTTTGGTGATTGAGTGCCAACACATGTGCTTAATTGTGAATTTATGTACATGGATGAACAAGGTGCAAATCGTGAGATAAAGGTATGTTTCTAAGCCTTAGTACATTGGTTTTGAATACTAATATACTTGTCTAAGTGTTAGAAACAGGAAGAAGAAGAAAAGAAAAGAGGAGACAAAGACTTGGCTGTGTGCAGCCAAGACTCAGTTCGGTCTGGAGCACCGGACTGTCCGGTGTGCACCGGACAGTGTCCGGTGCGCCAGGCTGGCTCGGAGCGAACTGGCCGCTCTCGGGAAACTGGCCGACGGCGTACGGCTATAATTCACCGGACTGTCCGGTGTGCACCGGACTGTCCGGTGAGCCAACGGTCGGCCGGGCCAACGGTCGGCCGCGCAATCTGCGCGGGACACGTGGCGGAGCCAACGGTCGGAAGACGGCACCGGACTGTCCGGTGTGCACCGGACATGTCCGGTGCGCCAACGGCTCCAGATCTGCCAACGGTCTGCAACGGTCGGAAGCGCCAGATATGGAAACAAATCGGGCACCGGACAGTGTCCGGTGTGCACCGGACTGTCCGGTGCCCCCGACGACAGAAGGCAAGGATGGCCTTCCGGATTTGCTCTCAACGGCTCCTAGCTGCCTTGGGGCTATAAAAGGAGCCCCTAGGCGCATGGAGGAGATACACAAGCAACCTTTGAGCATTCCTAAGCACCCACAAGCAATCTTTGCGCATTCTGTTGTCATTCTAAGTGTTTCGAGCTCTGTTCTAGTGAGAACTGTGTGATACTCTTGTGAGCTCGATTCTTGGTCGTGTGTGGGTGCGTTTTGCTGTGGATTTGTGTGTGTTGCTTCCCTTCCTTACTCTGTGCTTTCTCTGTGATCATATACTTGTAAGGGCAAGAGACTCCAATTTGTGGAGATTCCTTGCAAACGGGATAGTGAAAGGAAAAGCAAAACACCGTGGTATTCAAGTGGGTCTTTGGACCGCTTGAGAGGGGTTGATTGCAACCCTCGTCCGTTGGGACGCCACAACGTGGAGTAGGCAAGCGTTGGTCTTGGCCGAACCACGGGATAAAACCACTGTGTCACCCCTGTGCTTGATTTTCTTGTGGTACTGTGTTTTGTTGAGACTTCACCTTAGCCACTTGGCATTAATCGTGCTAACACTTAACAAGTTTTTGTGGCTTAAGTTTGAAGTTTTTACAGGATCACCTATTCACCCCCCTCTAGGTGCTCTCAATTGGTATCGGAGCCGTTCTCTTCAAAGGGACTAACCGCCCGAAGAGATGGATCCTAAGGGGAAGGGTATAGTGATCAACGACAAAGAGAAGGAGACCTTCGTCAACGAGCCGAAGGACGACAAGCCTACCGACTCCGGCTCGGGCCAAAGACGGAAGGAAGGGAAGAAGAAGAAGACAAGGCGCATCAAGGAGATCGTCTACTACGACAGCGACGAGTCTACTTCTTCCCAAAAGGACGAAGACCACAACGACTACGAGAAAAGAAAACCGGTTAATTCGAACTTTTCTTTTGATTACTCTCGTATTCCGCAAAGTTCACATTCTCATTTGCTCTCCATTCCACTCGGCAAGCCCCCACACTTTGATGGAGAGGACTACGGATTTTGGAGCCACAAAATGCGTAGTCACCTATTTTCTCTCCATCCTAGTATATGGGAGATTGTAGAGAGTGGAATGCATTTTGATAGTTCGGATAGTCCCATGTTCATTAATGAACAAATTCATAAGAATGCACAAGCTACTACTGTTCTTCTAGCTTCTTTGTGCAGGGATGAATATCATAAAGTGAGCGGCTTGGATAACGCCAAGCAAATCTGGGACACCCTCAAGATTTCTCATGAGGGGAACGACGTCACCTTGCTCACCAAGATGGAGTTGGTGGAGGGTGAGCTTGGAAGGTTCGCAATGATAAGGGGCGAGGAGCCGACGCAAACATACAACCGGCTCAAGACCCTTATCAACAAGATAAGGAGCTACGGAAGCACACGATGGACGGACCACGACGTCGTCCGCCTAATGCTCAGGTCATTTACCGTTCTTGATCCTCATTTGGTGAACAATATACGTGAAAATCCCAGGTACACCAAGATGTCGCCCGAAGAAGTTCTTGGGAAATTCGTTAGCGGGCGAATGATGATCAAGGAGGCAAGGTATGTGGACGACGCCTTGAATGGTCCGATCAACGAGCCGCAACCCCTTGCTCTCAAGGCAACACGAAGCAAGGAGGCGCTACCTAGCAAGGTGGCACAGATTGAGGCGGCTGGCCTTAATGATGAAGAGATGGCTCTCATCATCAAAAGATTCAAGACGGTGCTTAAAGGTCACAAGGGACAACCAAGCAAGACCAAAGCCAAGGGGAAGCGCTCATGCTTCAAATGCGGTAAGCTTGGTCATTTCATTGCTAACTGTCCCGATAATGAAAGTGACCAGGAAAAGGGGAACAAAAGAGAGAAGAAAAAGCAATACAAGAAGGCAAAAGGCGAGGCACATCTAGGAAAGGAGTGGGACTCGGATTGCTCTTCGTCCGACTCCGACAACGAAGGACTCGCCGCCACTGCCTTCAACAAATCGGCTCTCTTCCCCAACGAGCGTCTCACATGTCTTATGGCAAGGGAGAAGAAGGTGAGTACTCAAGACTCTACTTATGCTTCTTCTAGTGATAGTGAGTCTAGTGATGATGATGACATAGATTATTCATGCTTGTTCAAGGGATTAGATAGATCTAAGATAGATAAAATCAATGAATTGATTGATACATTGAATGAAAAGGATAGGCTTTTAGAAAAGCAAGAGGATTTATTGTATGATGAACATGATAAGTTTGTAGAGGCACAAAAATCATATGCTTTAGAAGTGAAAAGAAATGAAGTGCTTTCTAGTGAAATATCTTCTTGTCATGAAACCATTGCTACTTTACAAAGTGTTAATCATGATTTAAATGCTAAATTAGAAGTAACAAATAAATCTAAGTCTTGTGTTGAAAAGGTTACAATTTGCACTAGGTGTAAGGATTTTGATGTTAACACTTGTAGTAAGCACTTAGTTTCAATTTCAAAACTAAAAGATGAAGTGGCTAGTCTTAATGCCCAACTTAAGACTAGCAAGAGTGAAGTTGAAAAGATAAAATTTGCAAGGGATGCCTATACAATTGGAAGACATCCCTCAATTAAGGATGGGCTTGGCTTCAAGAGGGAAGCCAAGAACTTAACAAACCATAAGGCTCCCATCTTCGTCAAGGAGAAAGGGAAGGCCCCTATGGCTAGTAATGCTAAAAAGAACCATGCTTTTATGTATTATGATAGGAGACATGCTAGAAGTGCTTATAATGTTATTGATTCACATGTTTATGATTCTCATGCCATGATTGCCTCTAGTTCCTCTCATAAGCATGATAGAAATATGAGTAGGAGAAATGTTGCGCATATGCCTAGGAGAAATTTTGCTCATGTTCCTAGAAAAGTTGTAAACAAACCTTCTACCATTTATTATGCTTGCAATACTCCCTTTGCTATTTGTAGAAAGGGTAAGAAGGTAGTTGCTAGGAAATTAGGGGCTAGATGCAAGGGAGATAAATCTTGCATTTGGGTCCCTAAAGATATTTGTGCTAACCTTGCAGGACCCAACATGAGTTGGGTACCTAAGACCCAAGCCTAAATTTGCCTTGCAGGTTTATGCATCCGGGGGTTCAAGCTGGATTATCGACAGCGGATGCACAAACCATATGACGGGGGAGAAGAAGATGTTCACCTCCTACGTCAAAAATAAGGATTCCCAAGATTCAATTATATTCGGTGATGGGAATCAAGGCAAGGTAAAAGGGTTAGGTAAAATTGCAATTTCTAATGAGCATTCTATCTCAAATGTATTCTTAGTGGAGAATCTTGGATATAATTTGCTATCTGTTAGTCAATTATGTCAAATGGGATATAATTGCCTTTTTACTAATGTAGATGTGTCTGTCTTTAGAAGGTGTGATGGTTCACTAGCTTTTAAGGGTGTACTAGACGGCAAGCTTTACTTAGTTGATTTTGCAAAAGAAGAGGCCGGTCTAGATGCATGCTTAATGGCTAAGACTTGCATGGGCTGGCTGTGGCATCGCCGCTTAGCTCACGTGGGGATGAAGAACCTCCACAAGCTTCTAAAGGGAGAACACGTGATAGGTCTAACAAATGTGCATTTCGAAAAAGATAGACCTTGTGCAGCTTGTCAAGCAGGTAAACAAGTGGGAGGAGCACATCACAGCAAGAATGTGATGACCACATCAAGACCTCTGGAGCTGCTGCATATGGACCTCTTCGGACCCGTCGCCTATCTAAGCATAGGAGGAAGTAAGTATGGTTTAGTTATTGTTGATGACTTTTCCCGCTTCACTTGGGTGTTCTTTTTGCAGGATAAGTCTGAAACCCAAGGGACCCTCAAGCGCTTCCTCAGGAGAGCTCAAAATGAGTTTGAGCTCAAGGTGAAGAAGATAAGGAGCGACAACGGGTCCGAGTTCAAGAACCTTCAAATGGAGGAGTTTCTTGAGGAGGAAGGGATCAAGCACGAGTTCTCCGCTCCCTACACACCACAGCAAAATGGTGTGGTAGAGAGGAAGAACAGGACGCTAATCGATATGGCGAGGACGATGCTTGGAGAGTTCAAGACCCCCGAGTGCTTTTGGTCGGAAGCCGTGAACACGGCTTGCCACGCCATCAACCGAGTCTACCTTCACCGCCTCCTCAAGAAGACTTCGTATGAGCTACTAACCGGTAACAAACCCAATGTATCGTACTTTCGTGTATTTGGGAGCAAGTGCTACATTCTAGTGAAGAAGGGTAGAAATTCTAAGTTTGCTCCCAAAGCTGTAGAAGGGTTTTTATTAGGTTATGATTCAAATACAAAGGCGTATAGAGTCTTCAACAAATCATCGGGTTTGGTTGAAGTCTCTAGCGACGTTGTATTTGATGAGACTAATGGCTCTCCAAGAGAGCAAGTTGTTGATTGTGATGATGTAGATGAAGAAGATGTTCCAACGGCCGCTATACGAACCATGGCGATTGGAGACGTTCGGCCACAGGAACAAGATGAACGAGATCAACCTTCTTCCTCAACGGTACATCCCCCAACTCAAGACGATGAACAGGTTCATCAAAAGGAGGCGTGTGATCAAGGGGGAGCACAAAATGATCATGTGATGGAGGAAGAAGCGCAACCGGCACCTCCAACCCAAGTCCGAGCGATGATTCAAAGGGATCATCCCGTCGACCAAATTCTGGGTGACATTAGCAAAGGAGTAACTACTCGGTCTCGACTAGTTAATTTTTGTGAACATTACTCTTTTGTCTCCTCTATTGAGCCTTTCAGGGTAGAGGAGGCCTTGCTAGATCCGGACTGGGTGTTGGCCATGCAGGAGGAACTTAACAACTTCAAGCGCAATGAAGTTTGGACGCTGGTGCCTCGTCCCAAGCAAAATGTTGTGGGAACCAAGTGGGTGTTCCGCAACAAACAAGACGAGCACGGAGTGGTGACGAGGAACAAGGCTCGACTTGTGGCAAAAGGTTATGCCCAAGTCGCAGGTTTGGACTTTGAGGAGACTTTTGCTCCTGTGGCTAGGCTAGAGTCCATTCGTATCTTGCTAGCATATGCCGCTCACCATTCTTTCAGGTTGTACCAAATGGATGTGAAGAGCGCTTTCCTCAACGGGCCAATAAAGGAGGAGGTGTACGTGGAGCAACCCCCTGGCTTCGAGGATGAGCGGTACCCCGACCACGTATAGTTTAGCAGGGTGATGACGCAGAAATTCGAGATGTCGATGATGGGCGAGTTGAACTACTTCCTTGGGTTCCAAGTGAAGCAACTCAAGGACGGCACCTTCATCTCCCAAACGAAGTACACGCAAGATCTGCTAAAGCGGTTTGGGATGAAGGACGCCAAGCCCGCAAAGACTCCGATGGGAACCGACGGACACACCGACCTCAACAAAGGAGGTAAGTCCGTTGATCAAAAAGCATACCGGTCAATGATAGGGTCTTTACTTTATTTATGTGCTAGTAGACCGGATATTATGCTTAGCGTATGCATGTGTGCTAGATTTCAATCCGATCCTAAGGAGTGTCACTTGGTGGCGGTGAAGCGAATTCTTAGATATTTAGTCGCTACGCCTTGCTTCGGGATCTGGTATCCAAAGGGGTCGAACTTTGACTTGATTGGGTATTCAGATTCCGACTATGCTGGATGTAAGGTCGATAGGAAGAGTACATCAGGGACGTGCCAATTCTTAGGAAGGTCCCTGGTGTCATGGAACTCTAAGAAACAAACCTCCGTTGCCCTATCCACCGCTGAGGCCGAGTACGTTGCCGCAGGTCAGTGTTGCGCGCAACTACTTTGGATGAGGCAAACCCTCAGGGACTTTGGCTACAATCTGAGCAAAGTCCCACTCCTATGTGACAATGAGAGTGCTATCCGAATAGCGGAAAATCCTGTTGAGCACAGCCGCACAAAGCACATTGACATCCGGCATCACTTTCTGAGAGACCACCAGCAAAAGGGAGATATCGAAGTGTTTTATGTTAGCACCGAGAACCAGCTAGCCGATATCTTTACCAAGCCTTTAGATGAGAAGACCTTTTGCAGGCTGCGTAGTGAGCTAAATGTCTTGGATTCGCGGAACTTGGATTGAATTGTAGCATACATGTGCTTATGCCTTTGATCATGTTCTTTCTGCATTTTGTTGCTTATTATGGTGCTCAAGTTGTACAAACACTCCCTGGACCTCACAAGTCCGTTGCAATGTGATGCACATGTTTAGGGGGAGATGTGTTACAACTTGACCCTTTGAGACTAACCATATGTTTGAGATTGCTTGTGTTAGTCACAAAGGAGAATTGAAAGGGAAAAGGTGGACTTGGACCATGAAAGACTTCCACTGCACTCCGATGAGGGGTAACTAATTCCAAGTTCATCTCATGAACTCTTATTGCCATTTGCTCTTAAGTGAAGATTTTGGTGAGGCAATGGGGTTAAAGGGCCAAAATTGATCCCGTTTTGGTGCTTGATGCCAAAGGGGGAGAAAATAAAGGCCAAAGCAATAAATGGATCAGCTACCACTTGAGAGATTTTGAAAATAGTAGAATAGAGTTTTTTTTGATTTGTCAAAATTCTTATGTTGTCTCTCTTGTCAAAAGTTGGCTTCTTGTGGGGAGAAGTATTGATTATGGGAAAAAGGGGGAGTTTTTGATATCTTTGATCAATCTTTTTTGAAATGACTCTCTTTTTGCTTAAACATGTGTGTTTAACTTAGAGATAGAGATTTGAGTTTGATTTGCAAAAACAAACCAAGTGGTGGCAAAGGATGATCCATATATGCCAAAATTGAATAAAACTTAAATTTATTTTATTTGAAGTGAGTTTGCACTTGTTCTAGTTGCTTTATGTAGTGTTGGCATAAATCACCAAAAAGGGGGAGATTGAAAGGGAAATGTGCCCTTGGGCCATTTCTAAGTATTTTGGTGATTGAGTGCCAACACATGTGCTTAATTGTGAATTTATGTACATGGATGAACAAGGTGCAAATCGTGAGATAAAGGTATGTTTCTAAGCCTTAGTACATTGGTTTTGAATACTAATATACTTGTCTAAGTGTTAGAAACAGGAAGAAGAAGAAAAGAAAAGAGGAGACAAAGACTTGGCTGTGTGCAGCCAAGACTCAGTTCGGTCTGGAGCACCGGACTGTCCGGTGTGCACCGGACAGTGTCCGGTGCGCCAGGCTGGCTCGGAGCGAACTGGCCGCTCTCGGGAAACTGGCCGACGGCGTACGGCTATAATTCACCGGACTGTCCGGTGTGCACCGGACTGTCCGGTGAGCCAACGGTCGGCCGGGCCAACGGTCGGCCGCGCAATCTGCGCCGGACACGTGGCGGAGCCAACGGTCGGAAGACGGCACCGGACTGTCCGGTGTGCACCGGACATGTCCGGTGCGCCAACGGCTCCAGATCTGCCAACGGTCTGCAACGGTCGGAAGCGCCAGATATGGAAACAAATCGGGCACCGGACAGTGTCCGGTGTGCACCGGACTGTCCGGTGCCCCCGACGACAGAAGGCAAGGATGGCCTTCCGGATTTGCTCTCAACGGCTCCTAGCTGCCTTGGGGCTATAAAAGGAGCCCCTAGGCGCATGGAGGAGATACACAAGCAACCTTTGAGCATTCCTAAGCACCCACAAGCAATCTTTGCGCATTCTGTTGTCATTCTAAGTGTTTCGAGCTCTGTTCTAGTGAGAACTGTGTGATACTCTTGTGAGCTCGATTCTTGGCCGTGTGTGGGTGCGTTTTGCTGTGGATTTGTGTGTGTTGCTTCCCTTCCTTACTCTGTGCTTTCTCTGTGATCATATACTTGTAAGGGCAAGAGACTCCAATTTGTGGAGATTCCTTGCAAACGGGATAGTGAAAGGAAAAGCAAAACACCGTGGTATTCAAGTGGGTCTTTGGACCGCTTGAGAGGGGTTGATTGCAACCCTCGTCCGTTGGGACGCCACAACGTGGAGTAGGCAAGCGTTGGTCTTGGCCGAACCACGGGATAAAACCACTGTGTCACCCCTGTGCTTGATTTTCTTGTGGTACTGTGTTTTGTTGAGACTTCACCTTAGCCACTTGGCATTAATCGTGCTAACACTTAACAAGTTTTTGTGGCTTAAGTTTGAAGTTTTTACAGGATCACCTATTCACCCCCCCCCCTCTAGGTGCTCTCACCTTCGGCGGAGAAAAGAAGCCCCCCAATAGTAGCCCCTTCGCGGTGCTAGATCGTTTTTCGTAACGAGCTCGATCCGCGAAAAACTCAAAGGCTTCGGAATGCCGAAGGTCCGAAAAACACCTTCCCTGAGCTCGTTGCCGAGAAACGATTATAATATTTCAGGCGCCGGATCGTCCACCATTCAACGAGTGCGAGCGGCCTGGCGGTTCAGCTTCCCCCCTGCAGCACTATATAAACAGACGGATTGGTGAGGAGTTACCACAACATTCATTGCCACTGCACTGTTGTGCTGTTAAAAAAATTTAACCATAGCCGAAGCTTTCTGCATTGTGCCTTCGAGCGAACACTTCATCGTTTGCGGTTAACTTCGGCAAATGGTAAAATCATCGAAATGGCCAGAGTGCGATCAACTGCTAGGGTGTCTCGTGAGGGAGATGAAGCTGAGTCTGCCAAAACAGCGTCGATTTCAGAAGTAATGAAACGATCAGGTCTGGTTGCGGCAGGGGAGGTTGCTGACGAAGGTGCTCCAAATGCCGAAGCTGAACAAACTATGGCTAAAGGCGAAAATATTGATGAGAGTGAAGAAGACTATAGCATTCTGATCCCAACGAAGCCTAGTCATCTTGATTTTGGAAAATCTACTGTGACAGAAGATAACATGCCTATGATGATGAAAGTGGGCTATTTTGGAGAGGCTGAGAGCAAACTTATTTGATTTGCTAGAGAAGAGGTAACCCTAGAGCCGAAGAAGGATGAAGTTGTTGTTTTCAAGAGCTTCTTCAGAGCAGGGCTGCGATTCCCCCTAAATGAAATGATAGGGGTGGTTTTTAAAAAACTTTGAGATATATCTTCATCAGCTGACTCCCAACGTTATTGTTAGACTCAGCGTCTATATCTGGGCCCTCTGAAGCCAAGGGATGAGTCCAGATGCCGAAGCTTTCTGCCGAGTACACGAGTTGCATTATCAGACGAAGGCCAGGACGGATGGCCTTCATGAAAATTTTGGCTGTTACAATTTTGTGTATCGAAAGGATACAAAGGCGCCAGTTCTCAGCTACCAGACGAAGTGGCCAACTGGTTGGAAGAGTGAGTGGTTCTATATGAAGGTTGATGAGAAAAAGAGGGAGAAACTGATGACCATGGTTATGAGTCCGCTGACTTTGAACTCCGGAATGACCAGGCCCTTATGCAATATGCAATTGGGGTCACCCTGCCAGTTGGCTGAAGTAGAATTTAGAGTGGTAGCTGAGCAGATCAGTACTAGAGACTTGGTGCAAGAATACTTGGCAAACAGAACGTATCCGACGTCCAGTGGCTGGGGAATGCCGAAGAGGAAAGAAGTGGGGAAGAAGCATGAACTTGTTCGACTTGCTTACCGCTTTAAGTTTGAAAAGCAGTTCAAGAAGCTTTGTAAAGAATGGCTAGACATGATTGAGACCATGTGCAATGAGATACTTGGGAATTATACCAAAAAGGAAGATCAACTAATGACCGCAGCCTTCGGTACCCGGCCAAAACAAAGATTATACCAGGTAATGGATGCCTTGAAATTTGAATACCCTGATTATGAAAGACTTGACAAAGGGGTCGAAGGGGTGAAAAGAAAAAGGGTTATCATTATTCTAAGCAGGCAAGCTGCCAGAATGGTTAAGGAAGATGAGAAAATTTCTAAGAAGACAAAATCCAGTCCTGAACCGGAGGCGGTAGTTTCAAAAAAGAGAAAGGCTGAAGCTCCGGAGCCGAAGGTAACTGAGACAACAGAAGAAACTCCTTCAACACCTGCTGCTGAAATAGCAGAAATTTTATAGGTAATGACTGAATCTTTACCCATCAAGCTGCTAAGTCCTCTGGGACCACAACTGACGAAACTTTTACAGAAGAAGGATCAACCCTCGGCCGTAAAGGAGAAGGCTGAAGGTCAAAAAAAGCGAAGAATTGTTAATGTTATGCAAGCTGTTGAGCGGACACCACCACTGGCCTTGGCATCCAAATTAGTGCCTGTTGCAAGTACCGAGGCTACTGCCGAAGCTAAAACCTCTACCGAAGCTACAGCTGCTACCGAAGCTGCCAATCTAGCAACTACACTGTCAGGAATTTACAAACTCCTTTTGGATATGGCTGCGGAAGAGACAGCTGCAGCTACAGAGAAGGTCATGGCCGCAGTGCCTGACAAAGGAAAAAAGATTGTTGATGCTCCTTTGGAGGAGAAAGATTTTGACCTTCAGAACCTGGTGGGTCAAGAATTGTCCGAGGCTGAGAAGAAGGAGCTACAGGAATATGGGATATCCTGTGGCTACCAGCCAGGAGCTATGCTTTTTGGCAGAATTGATGAAGAAGCCATAGGATGTATTCGTGATCGTGCCGGAGCAAAAATAATTGGCACTCTATCAAAGAGTGTCGGCTTTCCGAAACTTGAATCTGATATAAGCGGCTACCGGCGGCAACATATCGTTGGCAGTCTCTTTTACTCCAATTTCAAGGTAAGATTCCTTTTTGCCTAAACTTGTGTTATCCACGTGATATTAGAATTATTCTAAAGTGAGTCTATTTGCACAGAGTATGCTACTAAGTAAAACATTGAGGATGCAACAAGACCTCAAGGACAAGAAAAATGAGATCATAATTGAAGGTTTGGAGAGCAAAATCAAAGATTGCGAAGCTTCCCTTGAGAAGAAGGACTTCCTGCTTCAAGCAACGGAGGGTTCCCTTGCGGAACTTCAAGCTGAAAATGCTCGACTGAGCGAGGAGCTTCATCAGACCCAAACAACTTTGAGAGAAAAATCAGAATGCTTCGAACAAAAGACAAAAGAACTGCAAGCAAAATATAAAGCTGAAGCTGGTAAAAATACGAAGCTACAGGAATCTTTGAGGGACCTTCGAAACAAATGCTTGGAATTTGGTAGCCGTTGTGTGCAACGATTAAAAGAAGTCTTCAGCTCGGTTGGGGTTAGCTATGAAGATATTACCCCTTCGGATGAAGACATATCAGATACCTTCAAGCACATTGAAAATGAAGTTGATGCGCTCGATGAAGTGATAACTGGGCACGGTGACTTCTATGCTTTGTTAGCTTCTCGTGGCACAACTGTTGCATTCTTGAAGGCCGGATGCACGCATGCAAAAACGGTGAATAAGTCAACCTTCAGCCTATCACTATCAGATCTTATTAACATCCCTAGTGAAGCCCAAAGCATCGGAAATAGATTCATCACTCATATTTGGGCTAAAGGCGGACGAGAGTTAGCTGGAGACGAAGCTCGAAGTCTGCTTAAACCAGTACGAAACTTATACCTGTTGCTTGCCTTGATTCTTATAATCACTTTTACCTTATACCATTGTTTGTCTGCAGGATGATGGTGCCGAAGGTTAATAGCCCAGAACACATTCCGAAGATTGCTGAGATGAAGCTTCCTTTTGTGCCTTCCTGTATAGAACTTAGGAAATGTTTTGCATTATATTTGCAAAAAATTGTAATCGGGAGTTAAACTCAAAACTGTATATATTTGTCCATACCTTGTAATATGCTTTTACCTTTCCATTCGTATATGAATTGCTTTGTTGTGGACGAAATTTGTGTATCTTTTGAGCCGAAGGAGAAAAACACCTTCCCTTCTTTTCGTACACATCGAAGCATTTCCTTGTATAAAATGCCTGTATTTATGTTTGAAGCGAAGCTTCTCCGTGTTCAATGAAGCACTTTGTCACCGATGTCGGACTGTTTCTGTTCGTGCCTCATGTCATGATGATGATGATCCTACGAATGTCTAATGAATGTGTGTATGAATGCAATGAATGATGTAATGTAATATGCAAATGTATGACTCAAACGCACACGAAGCCACACCCAGACTCTGCATCCCCTTAGGAACGACTTTGGAGTCTTTAAGCTCTGCATTCCCTTAGGAACAACTTTGGAGCTTCTTCACCTTATATTTCGGTGGGATTTAAGCTTTGCATCCCCTTAGGAACGACTTTGGAGCTTCTTCACCTTCTATTTCGGTGGCATTTAAGCTCTGCATCCCCTTGGGAACGACTTTGGAGCTTCTTCACCTTCTATTTCGGTGGTATTTGGCTCTGCATTCCCTTAGGAACGACTTTTGAGCTTCAGGACTTACTCTGTGCTCTCTTAGGAACGACTTTTTGTAGCTTCGGGACTTACTCTGTGCTCCCTTAGGAACGACTTTTTGTAGCTTCGTCATTCTTGAAGTGATTTTCAGCTCTGCATCCCCTTGGGGACGACTTTTGAGTTTTTCCCTGTTCTCTTTTTTGCACTTGATGGTGCAGGCTCTGATATTACATATTACATTTTTTGGGGGATTTTGGCCCTTGTATTGCATAGGGCTAAATAAGAATAAAAAATTACAAACTATGGCCCCGTTAAAAACCTTTCTCCCCTCCTCAAAGGAAAAGGGTGCCATAAAAAATAGAGAAGATTACATTAATTACACATAATACCACCGAAGCTCATCCGCATTCCAAGATCTGGGTATGTTGTTGCCGTCCATATCCTTTAATCTGTAAGAACCGGGTCTTGACGAAGATACCACCAGAAAAAGAACCTTCCCATTTCAGCTGTAGTTTGCCCACTGTATCTGGGTTGGCTACTCTCCGAAGCACCAAATGACCTAGCTTGATATTTTTCAATCGAACTTTCCTATCACGACATTTTATTGTTTCGGCCTGATACTTATTGATGTGTTCTATGACCTGAAGTCTGGTCCCTTCTATTATGTCTTTTGTTATTTAAGAATCAGCTTCGTTCTCTGCTGAAGCTGTGGTTCTTATTGATCCTGTCTTTGCTTCTTTTGGTGTTATTGCTTCGTCACCGAACAGGAGCTTGAAAGGTGTAAAACCTGTTGACCTTGAGATAGTTGTGTTATGGCTCCACACCACTTTAATCAACTCATCTGGCCACTTTCCTCTAGGTTGATTGAAGATTAACTTCACTATTCCTATCATTATAATTCCATTTGCTCTCTCTACTAACCCATTTGATTCCGAATGCCTTACTGATGCAAAATGAATTTTTGTATCAATTCAGTCACAAAAATCTTTGAACGTTTCAGCATCAAATTGAGTTCCATTGTCAACTATTATTGCCTTCAGCACGCCGAAGCGACAAATAATATTTTGCTAAAAGAATTTCTGTATTGTGGTCGAAGTTATTGTGGCTTAGGGCTTTGCTTCGATCGACTTAGAAAAATATTCCACTGCCACGACAACATATTTTAAATTTCCTTGTGCTGGCGGAAGTGGACCTAACAAATCCAGACCCCACCTTTGTAGTGGCCAAGTTGGCTGTATTAGTTGGGTTAAAGACGAAGGTTGTCTCTGGTCTCTTGCGCATCTTTGGCAATTTTCACATTTTTGAACCAAGTCTGCAGCATCCGAAACTGCCTTTGGCCTGTAAAATCCTTGTTTGAAAACCTTCCCCAGCAAAGGCCTAGACCCAATATGGGACCCACATAATCCTGCATGTATTTCCTTCATCAATTCTTGACCTTCGGCTCTAGACAAGCACTTGAGTAATGGAGAGCAGACTCCATATTTATATAACTCCCCTTCTATGATTACATATGGTCTTGTTCTTGCTTCCATTCTTTTGTTGTAAACTTCGTCATCCGAAAGACAGTTGCCTTGGAGGAAAGATATAATTTCAATCCTCCAATCTTCACTATGTACAGGTGATATTGTAAGTACTGCTCTTTCCATAAGCTCGATTGAAGGTGCTTTTATTGTTTCAAAGAATACTTCCGAAGGCAAAGGGAGCCCCTATGCCGCTGATTTAGCTAGCAAATCCGCATGCTCATTTTCCCCCCCTTGGGATATTTTTTTACAGAAAATCCCTCGAAAGAAGCTTCCAATCTTCGAACTGTATCCAAGTATTTTTCAAGCTTCGGATCCCTTGCCTTGCTACTTTTGTCAACATGTCCAGAAATGACTTGGGAATCAGTTATAAGGATTATCCTTCTTATTCCCATTGCTTTTAGCTTCCGAAGCCCTAAAAGAAGAGCTTCGTACTCGGCAATGTTATTTGTGCAACTGAAGTCTAACTTTACTGCATAACATGTCCTGACTTTAGAGGGCGCTACTAAAACAACAGCTGCTCCTGCGCTGAAGGTTCCCCAAGAGCCGTTACAGAATACTGTCCAAGCTTTGGTATCTTTCATTGCCTCTTCTCCCTGAGCCCCTGGCGTCTAATCTGCAATGAAATCTACTAACGCCTGAGATTGAATTGAGGATCTGTGTACATAGTCAATGGTGAATTCATTAAGCTTCGCAGCCCATTTTCCAATCCTTCCTATAGCTTTTCTGTTCCTCATTATGTCCTTCAGAGGTTGTGATGAAGGCACTATTATATGATATGCTTGAAAGTAATGACGAAGCTTCCTGGAGGCCATCAACATAACATACAATACCTTCTCCAATTCTGTGTAATTTTTCTTTGATAAACTGAGTACTTCGGAGACGAAGTATACCGATGCTTGTCTTTTCACTTAGCCATCTTGCTTCTCCTGTACAAGTGCGGCACTGACCGCAGAATGGGAGGCAGCTACATATAGAAGTAGCGGAGCTCCTGATGAAGGTGGAGTTAGAGTTGTCAAATTTATCAGGTATTGCTTTAACTCTTCGAAGGCTTTCTATTGAGCCGGACCCCACTGAAAGACTTCAGCTGACTTCAGTACTTCAAAGAATGGTAAATTTCTCTCTGTTGACCTTGATATGAATCTATTTAATGATTCCAGCCTTCCTGCCAATCGTTGAGCACCCTTCTTTAAATTTGGCGGTTCCATTCGAAGGATAGCTTCAATCTTGCTTAGATTAGCTTCGATACCCTTTGTTGATACCAGACAGCCAAGGAACTTGCCCTTCTTCACTCCGAAAACGCACTTTTTTGGATTCAACTTGAGACCAGCTTGCCTGAAATTGGCAAACGTCTCTTGCAAATCGGCAACATGATTTTCTTGTTTTGCACTTTCACTATAATGTCATCAACATAAGTCAGCACATTCCTGCCAATTTGAGAGTGGAAGACCTTGGAAGTCATCCTGCTGAAGCTTCCCCTAGCATTCTTAAGCTCCTCGGGCACCCGAAGGTAGCAATAAGTGCCACTGAGAGTTATGAAGCTTGTATTTGGCTCATCCTCTTTCTTCATCCAGATTTGGTGATAGCCCGAGTAACAGTCCAATAAGTTCATAAGCTCTGAAGAAGCTGCTGCATCTACAAGGGAGTCTATTCTTGGTAAGGGGAACTCATCCTTCGGACATGCTTTGTTGAGGTCTGTGAAGTCAATGCACATTCTCCATTTCCCATTAGCCTTCTTCACCATAACAGTGTTAGCTAGCCACTCTGGATATGTTACTTCTCTGATAACATCGGCACTGAGAAGTCTCTTTACTTCATTTCGAGCACCTTCAGCTTTATCCTCGGACATTTTCCGAAGTCTCTGCTTTCTTGGCCTGAAAGATGGATCCATATTGAGTGAATGCTCAATGACATCTCTATTAACACCACAGAGATCGTTAGCTGTCCAAGCGAAGACATCTTTGTTGTTGAACAAAAACCTTAACAGAGCCTTTTCTTGTTCACCGGATAACTGGGATCCCAACAATACCTTTTGGTCTGCTATGTCTTCACACAAGAGCATAGGCTTCGGTTGATCCACCGAAGTGGCCTTCTCTCTTTTGTGCTTGTACTGCTGATAGGCTTCAGCTTCATCTATGTTGTGGATAGCCTTTGAATTTGTCTAGCTCCCTTCGACCTTCCTGGCAGCTTCTTGACTCCCGTGAATAGCAATGGGCCCTTGTTCCGAAGGTATTTTCATGCATAGATATGCTGGATGAAGAATGGCTTCAAAGGCATTGAGCGTCTCTCGACCAATGATGGCATTGTATGGATACTCCATATCAACAATATCAAAAACAACTTGTTCAGTTCTTGTGTTATGGACGTAGCCGAAGGTCACTAACATTGTTATTTTGCCAAGTGCCACAATCTGTCTTCCTCCGAAGCCACAAAGAGGGTGTGTTGCATCATGTATCTTGTCTTCTGGCTCTTGCATCTGTTTGAAAGCCTTTGCAAAGATGATGTCGCTGTGCTGCCTGTGTCGACCAGAACATTGTGGACCAGAAATCCCTTGATGACATAAGATATAACCATATCATCATTGTGAGGGTAATCTTTAAGTTGAAGATCTTCCTGAGGAAAAGTAATTGGGATATGAGACCAATTGGATCTAATGAAGGGTCCTTGCACCCCAACATGCTGCACTCTTCTTTGTGCTTCCTTCTTCTGCTTCTTGTTGGCTGGTTCTGAGCTTGAACCACCTGTGATTGGGAGCACCAGCTTCATGGCCAAAGGTGCTACAGCTTGGTTGTTGCATGAAGCCATCGTCACAACAGTGGAAGTGAGTTCACCGAAGGTGGGCGCCAATGTTGGTCCTTGCTCTCGAATGCTATACATCAAAAACAAAGCAACACAATTGTTATTGATTAGAGACCTTCGTCCTTCGAAGCATTATTTCCCTTGGGATATAATCATCTTTAGACGAAGGTCATGAAGGACATACCTTCATCATCTTAATGGAGAAAGATATGAATAAAAACATATAAAACACAAGAAGGATGTAAACAATTATTCCAAATCATTAGATTATTTATATCTTTTTTATTAACATGAATAAACATCAAAGATTTTTATATTACATTTGTACCTTCGGCTTGACAGAAGGCGGGAAAATAGCAATGGCGTCAAAGTGATTACAATTCAACGTGAACAGTACGGGGGTACTGTTCATCTATTTATAAGCACGGGGCGCAGCCCAGACAAAATTACATTGGTGTCCCTAATGACCAATTACAACCATAACATAAATTATCAGGGACTCAGTAGTCTTTTCCTCTTTAAGTCGGTGCCATCCTTCGTCTTAGGCATGTCGTTATTCCGAAGCTCCTTCAATTGTAGCTTCGGTCATATATCTTCATGTTATACTTGCTTGCGTATCGTCCTACCGAAGGCGTTTTTTGCTTAAGGGACCTTCGGCGGAGAAAAGAAGCCCCCAACAGTTAATATATGCCCGTAGGATGAAAAATTGATGTGACATATGAGTAAAGAGAAAAGAGAATAAATTAATATCTTGAGAGAGATACCACTCGGTCATGAGATCATAGACATTGAAATCTGAATCATCTGAGTGTCTGTACACATCTCAGGCTTGTGCAGAACCTTGGGGTTGAGTTCAAGACGTCGGAGTGCCAAATCGGCTCTGCTCCGGCGAGAGCGCCACCGCACGAGGCCTTCTCCACCGCGGGCAGTCGACGAATAAGGTAGATGGATTGTTGTCCGTCAATCCGATCATGTACGGTGGAGACCGTATACCCGTTCATGATTTAGTAGGGTCTATTGATCCCTGGATGGACGGCTCTGATCGATCCTACATTAAACAACCCTATCACATTTTTGTAAGAGTCCCTAAGAGAATCACAAAATAACTCGGCGTCCGAGTTCTGTGGAAATCAGTTAAAGGGGGTCCCTAGTTGTTTGTAAGCCGACCCCTAGACTTTCCAAAACCCAAACCACCGTCTAATTCTAGATTAAAAATTAGGTAATTCATTTGATAATCAATTGTAGTATAACAATTAATATAAAAATGTAAAAAGAACTTAGAAAATCCATATCTTATTCATTTTAACTCTGATTTTAGTGATTCTCGAACCTACGGTTTCATTACAACTCATAGAATATTATTATATGGTTTGTTTTCATTTTTCGTGTAATGTTATTTTTACCTATTACATGTCTATCTATATGTATTGCTGCACATAGAAGCGAGGTGGCGAGGAACCTGAAGCCCAACATTTGGGGCAGCATCTGAACAACAAAGGTTATCGCAAGAATAAGGCAAGTTGTTCCCTTGATCAAATTCTTTACCTAATAATGTTTCTATTAATCACCGTGACATGCTTAGGTTAAATTGATGGGACCTAACAGGTTACCTAGTTTTGTTTACCCTACTCCGTTCAAACAAATGAAGCATTGTGTAGTCTTGCTGTGCTCTACCTAGTTTTTTGGATTAATATTACATTTGAACTATGATCATGCTTTATTAGTATTGTTGGCACAATTATTGTTCATGATAAGATTATTGCGATTTGTACATGGAGTGATCACCCGAGAAAATAGTGCTACCACAAGGGTGGAATGAGACGCCCTTCGCTGATTAATTAGGAAAGCTAGTGTGAGTTAATCCTTTCCCGAAATGGGCAAGAGGGTGGAGAAGCTGCCGATATAGGGAGGCCCTCAGGGCGATCTGCCTGCGATAGCTTTTCGGACGAGGGATTCCTGTATCACCCCCTTCTGCCTAGAAACCGTAGCAGATTCTCTCATGCTAGTGGAACTTTAGAAATGCCTCGTAGTGAGCCCTTGCTACTCACCTTAGTAGTGTTTAAGGGTTTGCACAACCCGAGGCAAATAAGGGATCATGACTTGTGGGTAAAGATGTGTAACCTCTGCAGAGTGTAAAACTAGAATATCAGTCGTGCTCACGGTCATGAGCAGGTCGGATCCTCACATGAGTAACTTATGGAATTAAACTTAACCTGTCATTTGCATTGCATTGTGGGATTTATTCATCATTGTAATCAATTATTTAATTGGGTTGGTATCTACTTATACTTAGTGACCAACTTATTAAAAGAAATGCTCAACATTAACTATTTTCCTTGGTAAGCCTTACACTACACATGAGCCCCTACCGTAAGTGAGCTCATGCACATTATTTCACACACTTCATGAGCGATGAACGTATGTGAGCTCACTCTTCACACTAGATCAAGAACAGGTACCACAAGATGAGGAGCATGAAGTATGATGCGATGAGTTCGGAGAGTTCTAGGCCACCATCTCCCAGTCAACTATGGTTGTGAAGGATCGTTGTCGTCATATGATGTATTTATTTAGCTATTTTATACAGAACTCCTATTATATGATAAAGATGTGACATTGATTTGTGTACCATGAGTCATCATATGTGTGAGACTTGATCCTAGCACACATTTGAGATGTGTTAGGGTTTGTCCTTAAATCTGGTTGTGACAAGTCTCACCTCTCTGTTAGGTGGAGTCTATTTGTGGGATTTAGGCTTTTTTGGTTGGCTGAGGGGCTTTTGGAGGGGGTCACTAGAGATGTTGGGAAGGTGTCAAGTGTGTTCTTGAGATGATTAGGTTTTGGACACCACACTTGTTTCTAAGGAGGGGCTCTCACAGGCTCGTCAATTAATCCATTTTTCATAGCAAGGGTGGCAATTTTAGGTGGAGTGAGCTTGACAAGTTTGGGGGTGACTGAAGGTTTCTCTAAAGGTTTCCGGCCACTGCACTCACCAACCTTACCAAAGCAATAGACACTCACATCATTAACAACAAAGCCTAACTCCGGTCCACTAGTTACCCTCTTGAACTAACTGATCATCATGTCCAATTGGCGCTCAATACATGACACCTAGCTCAAGATAGATCGAACGTATGTGTTTTCTTCCACAATTCATGTATGTCATGTCTACAGGACTCAAGAGCAGACTACAAACCCTCACAAAGTGCACACCGCGCAGTGCAGGTGCACTCACTAAGCTAGCCTTCTTAAGTGGGGCTATCCTACCGTTTCTCTCCGCTAGCTCAGTCTACAAGCCACGACAAGCAGTACATGCACCTAACAAGTTAGACCTATATCTCAACTCATAGCGCTCATCTAGCAGGGTGGTATACTTGGTCTGCAAAGTGGCGATGTTCAACATGTGAAGGGCACACCCATCACATTCAGTCTTGTTGGACACCACAACTAAAGCTCTAGCAGACTCAAGCTCCCAAAGCGTGATATCATGCTTCAAAAGTAAGGAGACATAGCATTTTATTACCGCATGTCCACACATGGACAATGAGGAAGGAGTGAGTAGATTTTTGGATGCAATGATGAAGATCACTTGATCACTTCATGTCCTCACATGAAGAAACAAGAACATTGTAATACCCAAGTTTGTAAATCCTGTGAAATGAGATTATCACCCTATATGTTTCGACCTCTATTCATTGTAACCTGTGAACATACACATTTAAAGTGATTAATAGGCTAATGACAACCAAATAATCTGTGCATCATGCTGGACTTCATTTGTGGGTGCATATGTGAGTAATAAAAAAAATTAGAAAGACATAAATTGTCAAAATAGAAGTTGGGCTTAAAAGTGGAATTTTAGAATTTGGAGAAAAGAAGTATAAATATTAGGCAAAGCAAAATAAATAAATATATGAATAGATAATATTTCATCCACATTAGTATGTTCAAATTTGTGTATTTAAATTTAGTACCAAATTTGGATTTACATCTAAAATCAAAGAAATAGAGAAGAGATAAGAAAAGAAAAAGGTAATACAAAAGAAAATGGTGCCTAGGCCCAGATCCCCAATTTGGCCCATCCCACCTTACCTCCCTCGCGCGGCCCATTTGTTTCACGCAACAAACCCGCGCGCGCCTGGCTGCATGTGGCCGACACCTAGGGACCACCGGGCAAACTCCCGCGGTCGCGTGATATTCTTTTTCTTCTCCGCTGGTGTGTGGACCACGATGTTAGGGGACCTCTCCCTTCGTTGTGGGCGCATGGATGCCGCAACGATTCCGCGGAAATGGCGCTGCTGGCCGTGATCCGGGGCCTCAGCGTTGACCCGGGCGTGCCCTCCTAAGAAAGGATATAAGCGTGGTTAGCCTTCCCTGGAACCCTTTAAGCCAAATCGTAGCCACCTCTACAAACTGGATACTAGCCATTGTGCTGCTGTCGGCCGCGTGGGGCGCACTCGTCGGTGTGGAGCAATCTGCACGTCGCCAAGCCCGGTGAGTAATGTGCGTTACAGTTCACCATCTTCCCTTCTGCATCTAGGGCATGCCCTCAATCATGGCCAGAGCCTAGCGCCATAATTTGAAGTCGACGGTGTGGGTCACCGTCAGTGAGAGGTTAGACGTAGATGCAGTTCCTCAACCAGCTACCACAGTCAAAATTAGCGATACACCTATGATCGTTGCATAGTTTGCAAGGTTAGGGCTCGTTTAATCGAGATTCTGTGCACCAGGGCCTCGCTTCACCAAATCGCCGCCGGGCAGGCATCGGTCCGACGACCGGCTACTAGCTCAGTGGGGAATAAAAGGGCGCAGCCCTTGATCAGATAACGCACGGCTAGGATCGGGGCTAGACGTAGAGTTATTGCGCGCCGTTGATTTCAGAGCGACCGATGCAGATTAGGAGTTAGCATACCCCTTCGCGCATTTGATCGTGACCGTCGATTTCATGATCGACGATCCTCAGCGCGTACCGGTTCATTAAAGTCTAGATTCAATCTAGGCCAGGGAATCCCGATCGTGCGGCCCACAATGCATGATACCCCTTCGACCGTCCAAAATTACAAAAGAAACCCTAGGGACTTAACAAATTAACCAGCCGTCCTATTAGTGGAGCGCTGGGTCTGGGATATTTTACCCCGAGGTCCCTGCCTTTCTCAGTATTGTTGCGCCTAGTCCAGAATAGTATAAAGTCAAAGAAGGTAAATTTTAAATGGATTTTTAATATACAAATAAGTGCTAGAACTTTAATAAATCATAGAAAATTCATATGAACTCCAAATTAACTCATTCCAGTTTCTAAAATTTTGTAATATTATTCTCTATCGCTTAGATTCTCTGTTTTGTCATGAAAACAGTAAGAAAAATAATTTCTCACTTAATCATATTTCAAGCACATAAAACCTTTAGAAATTTATATCTTAAAATCTATAACTCCAAAATTAATGATTCCTGTTCCTAGGTTCTTATTTTAATGTGTAGATTATTATTATGAATTTTGTTTACAAGTTTGGTGTGATGTTAATTTTCTCTATACAATGTGCTTGTTTGTATTATGGCGAGTAGAAGAACATGTGACTGAGGATCCTGGTGACCAGCAGATAGAAGTAGCTGAGCAGGAGCTCATTGAAGGCAAGTTGTGCCCTTGTCCACTTTTTACCCAATAATGTTCTTTAATGTCATTACTCATGCATAGGTTTAATTCTGATGAGACCCAATAGGTCACCCTAGTCTGTTTATCCCTTTTACCTTGTTATCCATGAATCACATGGGTAGTTTTGCTATTGCTTTACATGGTTTTGGGATTATATTTCATTATATCCATGTTCCAGGTATTTTGTTATTCTATTTATGTTCATGTAAAGATCATTAGTGTTAATTGGAACATGGAGCTTAACTTGAGAAACACGTGCCACCACAAGGGAGGAATGGGACCCCTTAGCTAACTAATTAGAAAAGCTAGTGGAAGACTACCTTACCCGAAAGGGGCAAGGGAAGTAGGGGAGTTGCATGCAAGGAGGTTCTCGGGTTGATTTTGTTGCGATGGCATTCAGACGGGGGATTCTTGCAAGTGCACTTTCCATAAACTGTAGCGGGTTTTCGGAAGCTAGTGGAACTTTGTAAAGGCCTCGTAGTGTTGCCCTGCCTCGCTTCCTTGGTAGAGGTGTATGGGGCCCGTACAACCCCGTGGCAGATGGGTAACATGACTTGTGGGTAAAGGGTACAACCTCTGCAGAGTGTAAAACTGGTATACTAGCCGAGCTCACGGTCATGAGCAGCTCAGGACTCTCACATTATTAATTTATGTAACTTAAATTCAATTTTGTCATTTGCATATGCATGGGATTATCTATTAGTTTTGTTCTATTACTTTATTTAAGGTTTGGTATTAACTTACATCTAGTAACTGCTAATAAAATTTTGACCAACTAATTAAAAGCAATGCTCAGCTTTAACCCCTGTTGTTGATTAGACTTACACATCACATGGACTCCCACCTTTGGTGAGTTCATGCCCACTGGTTTCCCCACAACTTGTTGAGCTATGATCATGTGTGAGCTCACCCTTGCTGACGGATGGTTCAGGAGGAGCCAAAGAGCGAGGAGTTTGATCTGATCTAGGTGGCGTTTCCCCAGTTGACTTCTACGCCAAGGATGATCCTTAGTTCGTTTTATATTTATCTTTTATTTTGTAATAAGACTTCCGCTTTGTAATAAATACTCTGATGTTATTGTGACATTTATCTCTATACACTCTGTTATTGTATATGTTGTCTTCTTGGCGCATGTATGAGATGCACCCGGCTTTGTTCCTTAAAGCCCGAGTGTGACAGAAGTGGTATCAGAGGAAATGTTGACTGTAGGACAAAAACCTAGATAGAAATGGACAAAACCCTTATCTACTTACCTTACTCTGATTCATTCTATACTCATCTTGTCTTGATCCCATCTCACCTTTTGATGTTCTACTCTGATTACTCTTATCTCTTCTACTCTAAGACAAGATGGATTTCACACCTTGAGATCCTACATTTATGACATTCTTAAGAGATAAGGGACCTAAGACAAAATTAAAACTATTTTCTATATCTAAAAATGTTGGTTGATTGATCTGATGATAAATGCCTGATTTGCTTTTTTGATTGATTGAGATATTATAAATGGACATCTTAGCATGTACCACCATAAGGTATTGAGTTAGCTTTAGTAGGTAAAACATTAATCTACTTAGCTAATAAATTCCCCAAAGTAATATGATTTGTAGCTACCTGCCTTGTCTACTATTCTCTCTTACCATATATTTCTAACTCAGATGGTCAATACCAGGAAGGGTGGTGGAATTGATCTGCCTCTCAATCGACACACTCAGAGGATATATAGACAACCACAACAACAACAACCTAAGATGGATCCTCCGAATCCTCCACCAGCCGGAGTTGACCCAATGGTTGCAGCTCAGATGAAGATGATGCAACAAATGGTAGACACTATGGCAGATATGCATGCTCAGATGCAGCAGGAACGCCAGGAGATGCGCCAAGAACGGGAAGAGATACGTCAAGAGCTACGCCAAGAACGAGAAGAGATACACTAGGAAAGGAGGGCGTAGCAGCAACAACAACAACAGCAACATCAGCAAGCACCACTACCTCCACCACCACCACCAGTTCCACCCCGTGATAAGCATCGGGAATTCATGAGCCATAAGCCACCGACATTTGCTAGTTCTCCTGATCCACTGGACGCAGATGATTGGCTAAAATCTATGAAAAAGATGTTGATTATTGTACAATGCTCTGACCGGGAGAAGGTTCTATATGCTTCTGGTCGTCTGACAGGTCCTGCTGCTGATTGGTGGGATTCATATACTGCTGTCCACGATGCTGCTGATACTATCACACGGGCGGAGTTTTCTACGTAGTTCAGGAACTATCATATACCAGCTAGACTGATGAAGATTAAGAAGGAATTTCTATCGCTGAAGCAGGGAAGTATGTCAGTCAGCAAGTACCACGACAAGTTTATCCAGCTATCCAGATATGCACCGGATGAGGTTGCTGAAGATGAGAGGAAGCAAGAGCATTTTATTGAAGGACTCAATGGACCCCTGCAGTATGCTCTAGTGGCACATACATTTCCATCGTTCTAGAGGCTGCTTGACAAGGCCCTAGCTATTGAACACAAGCGTGTTCAGCTAGGAGATTTGAAGAGGAAGGCTATATCCCAAGGACAAGGAAGAAGTGAAAGTTCCCTTTGACCCGGGAACAGGATCTGGATGTCGCCTAGAGGGGGGTGAATAGGCGAATAAAACTTATCACTTTAAAACTTAAAATCTTACTCTACTCGAAGACTTAGCATGCAGTAGAATGAGAAGACCCTTCGAGTAGGTTGCAGCAGAATAGAAGATCCTGTCTCAAAATGTCCTGCACTTCAAATAAAGCTTATACCACAGGTAAGTATTGAAGTGCAGATATAAAGGCGAGTAAGACAGAGAGTCAGGATACAATACAGAACAGAGCACACAGACGCAAGGATTTATCCCGAGGTTCGGCCAAGCCTGAAATGCTTGCCTAGTCCTCGTTGGAGTTAGCCACACCTAGGCTTGGAGTCTATTTCAACTCCTTCCTCCGTTTGCTCAGATCTGTCAGTATGACAGATAAAGCCTTTCACTATTGAGTTGGGTTACAACAACACCGTGGCTGCTTACAAACTTCTCGGCAGCACCTCGGTAGAGTAACGATACGCTCAAGACCTTGCTCTAGCTCTTAGCAGCACTTCTCCTCTCTCTAAAGGCTTATAGCTGTGCCTTCTACACAAACTATAGAGTTACACACAAGAGGGAGAGTGAGAATTGATTCGAGTGAAGTCTACACTTGTTGGCTGCGCTTGTATATTGCTTGAGGTGCCTAGGGGTCCCTTTTATAGGCACAAGGGGCCTAGGAGCCGTTGGAAGCAATCCAGGAAGGCAAATCTTGCCTTCTGTCGGGTGGCGCACCGGACAGTCCGGTGCACCACCGGACACTGTCCGGTGCCTGATTTCCTTCCATAAATGGAGCAGTCGACCGTTGCAGTCCTGGAGTCGTTGGCGCACCGGACACTGTCCGGTGCACACCGGACAGTCCGGTGCCCCCATTTGACCGTTGGCTCGGCCACGCGTCACGCGCAGATCACGCGGCCGACCGTTGCCCAAGCCGACCGTTGGCTCACCGGACAGTCTGGTGCACCACCGGACAGTCCGGTGAATTATAGCCGTACGTCGCCAGACTCCTCCCGAGAGCGGCCTGTTCACCGGGGTTCAACCTGGCGCACCGGACACTGTCCGGTGCACCACCGGACAGTCCGGTGTGCCAGACTGAGCTGAGTCTTGGCTGTATACAGCCAAGCCTTTCGCACCTCTTTCCTTTTCTTCTTCTTTCTGTTTCTAACACTTAGACAAGTATATTAGTCCACAAAACCAATGTACTAAGTCTAGAAACATACCTTCTCTTAATTATTACATCTATAGTATTTGACATGCTTGAGCTTTGATGTTGGACTCATAAATCATCAAGTCAGCTTGACTTGATCTAGATTGACATTTCTTAGCTCCAACATCCTGCAAAGGTCACATAGAACATCTCCAAACATAGGAACAACCCAAACTAAAGATTAAGGTGAACTTAGCTCTTTTGGGCTGCTTCCAGTTCTGGTTTTGACACTTGTTCTCCTTCTAGTGACCTTGATCTCCTTCTTAGAGCTTGATCTTGAGCCTTATGACTTACACCACATAACTGTAGCTGTTACCTCATTGGTTGTAAGTCACGTCCTTATGTAGTGATCCTTGATGTGCCGTTGCTATTCTCAACTCGATCACCCTTGACTTTGCAAGCCTTCTTCTTCACCCTTGGCTTTGGGTTCCTCAACCTCCTTGACCTTCTCCCGTGCACTTGGTACCTCGAAGCTCTTCTTGCCTCCATCCTTGGCTTGATCAGTTGTCTCCGAGCTACGCACCCGAGTCTCACTTTATGCAATGTCCATCTTACTTATGATGTCCATTATGTATCCATAATCCAGTTCTTGGACCATCACATTTGTTCACTTGTGTTGAACCCTGTTAGATTTACCTTAAGCACCTGTTCAACACTTAGTACACTTGTTAGTCCTTTAATTGAGTTGTCATCCAAACACCAAAACTCACAAGAGAGCTTTCAATCTCCCCCTTTTTGGTGATTGATGGCAACACAATTAAAGCTTACATAAGAATAAGATTTAAAGCACAAATTTTGAATTCTAAGTTTATAGAATGCTCCCCCTAAATATGTGCTTACTTCAAAAACATAATTTTGGCCTCAGACGCCAATTTGCACATACTTAGGCAATTCAAAACATTTCTACACCTTAGCACTTTTTATGCATTGTCAAGAATCAAACCATGATGCTATAACACACAAGTGCACATAATCAGAGTTAAACACCATTCAAATTAGTGGATATATCACAGGAATATCAACCTACCACTAATCACCATTAAGATACCAATTTAAACTAAGATACCAATTTAAAGCAATCTTAAAGCACCATTAACCACATGACTATCTATTACACTATAGAAGCCAATTAATAATTCATCGCATCGCATCGGAAACACTAGTCCATATGATGCAACACATATAATACTGTAAGAAGCATATGAATATCACACTGGCAAAGCTCAAACTAACACATCACCCCTTAGGATAAGCTTTCCTCTTAGGTTGAGATAAGCTTTAATGCACAACTTCTCCTCCTTTGACATCAAACACCAAAAACCATACTCAAGCAAGAACATAGGATGATGTCAAGGGACAGCAGGGGTTAAGGAGGAAAACGACTATCAAAACTCCCCCTTACTTGTTGAACATATGCACTATCAATATTTAGGTAAGATACATATATGCAAAAAGATTAATACTTCCTTTTGTACCTTTACCATGTTGTAGTGTACTTCCCATCTTGAAAGTATTTAATCTCTCGAGAGCTTCTCCACACTTGTGCCTGATTCTTTATCCTAACTTTTTCTTGTTGCTAAGACACCAAACTTAGAACAAGTTATAGTATTGGGCACAAGAAGAAACTTCTATTCTAATGATTATCAAAAGATGTCAATTGAAGCAAACTATCACGGCTACCAATTGAAAGATACCAATTGCAAAGTTCATTTATTATCATAGCTCCATGATATTTAAGAATAAGCATCTATTATCACCAGATATTATAGAGCTTGAGCAATCTAAAAATATGCACTTACTCACGACTTGAGATACCAATTTCTTGACTTACAGAGGTACCCAAGTCCTGGTTGCTCCATTTCTTGCTCATCTTCTCTTTTCCACCTAGAGACTATACAAGATTGCTCAAGAAACAGTTAGTCTCAAAAGACACAAGTTATGTGTGCTCCCCCTCAAGTTGTGCATCAAGTATTTGAATGACTTGCACTTTGCACATTCTAGCTTCCTTAGAACTAGAGGGGATCACAACATACCTTGGTCAAGGCATACTCTATCACTTTCATCCCAAAGAGATATCAATTAAATACCAAATTGAAAGCCACTTAATACAAATTGAAGGCTAAATGAAAGGTTGACTAAATACAACAATGCATGCCTCAGGAGCACCTAAGCCAATTGAATACTCACAGGAAGTCTAACATTTACACGCAACTTAGACATGCTTCATACTTAACTATCAGTGCATCACATATACCAATTGAAAAACAACACGATCATGTCTTAAGCACATCATAGTTAAGAAGGTTCTTTAGGTACACCAGAAGAAACAACATTTTAAGGCATAAGTCTCCTAAGCCACGGTACTACCAGTGAAATGTAAGAACACAGCTATGATCACAATCAATGGAACTTCAAGATATTCAATAAAATTGCACAGTTCCATTTTCCATACCTTTGCCTTTTACCAGTATGGCCATGAGAGCACCAGTTATTACCACAAACCAGCTGAAAGTTCCCTATTATTTATGCACTTCATAGCTCGAGAGAATGTATTAGAGGCATAACACATATTGCCACAATAGGATCATTATATGAACTAAGCAATATGTCATATTTTCACACAGGCTAATCATAAAACCATATAGCATAACTCACAATGGGATGCAGGTTTATTCACGAACACAACAAGAGTTAATCATGGAGGATATCTCAAATGATAAGTTACCCAAAGAATGATTAAGCAATGATAAGATACCAATTGAGAGCACCTAATCATGATTAAGCACGCATGGTTACGATCTTGGAAATCACTAATCATTGATTGAAAGATACTCAATACAGGCAATCAAGAGACATAACTACTCCAAGGACAGGTAACACACCGAGCAATACTGATTATCAACAAAGTACTTACGATACAAGGGTACCATCCTATGGAGAGCAAGTTGAAGAATCTCATCAAGGTCCTTTGTTTGATTCACCAATGATTAAGGACCTATACACCTTATTTCACTTGAGATGAACATGGGATTAGTGTCTCACAATAATTCAACCTTGGGTCAATGAATAAACATCATAACAATTAATAGCTTAAGCACAAAGTTTGAGTTAACCGTATTAAGCTTTCCCATGGTCTCCAGTCCATCTCAAGGCACCTGCATGGTCTAGTTAGCACAGTTTGGTACCCATCTCGGGATGGGTCCATAATGATCATCTAAATGTGCCTTTGGTACCCAAATTGCCTTTGTGCTAGTTCTAGGTGATCTCATTATAGATCTAGCACAAGTGTACGATTTGGGTCTCCTAAGCGAATGAGACTGAGACAAATTCACTTGCTTAGGAATCTTACCTTTATAACATACCTTGGATAGATGACCCTGCTCACCACACTTGTAGCAGAAGCGTCGCTCACCCTGACATGACGCTTGCTGTTTGTCATTTTTCTTGGTGAGGGTCACCTTGGAGGATGCACATCCTTGATTCTTCATGACCGGACCTAAAGTGATCGTGTGGTCCTTATTGTTGCATCCAAAACAACTCCTTGTCCCTTCATTCTTGTCTTTGTACGGACAAGACGCGATGAGGTGGCCTAACTTCTTGCACTTGAAGCACCTCCTTTTTCCTTTTCCCTTTTTGTACTTGGATGACATAGAGAAAAGGTCAGTGCAAACAACATGATTAATTGGATTTTTACCTTTTTCCAACCTCATGTTGATTTCTTCATCTTTAGGAACATTCTTCTTATGGAGCTTAACACTTGCTGCAGTTTTTCCTTTCTCAAGCTTCTTCACCACGTGCCCGTGGATATCTTGAGAAAGTCGAGCAATTTGTCTTCTTCTTAGCTGTCTTTGCTTCTTGTTCCCATGCAATTTCCTTTTTGATCCCGCAACTTGTTTCTCAAACAAAGATTGGCCTTTCTTGGGGCGGTGGAGGTCAGCACATGATAATATTTTGACCAATTGATTACTAGTGCAAGAATGAGGTTCATATGAGTTTAAACTAGTAATTACTACCTCATGAGCAATATCGAGCATGATATGATCATCAACTAGTTTACTATAAGAGTATGACAATGTATCATACTTTTCACTAAGAGCAAGCTTTTCTAAATTCATTGTTTCTACTTGTCTCTCAAGCATGGAGTTTTCCATTTTAAGTTGAGCAACACAGGATAAGGCATCATCATTATTTCTTTGCTCAAATAAAATAGATTCATACCGTTGGACCAAATCATCATGAGAGCACTTTAGCTCCTCATGTTCTTTGGTCATCTTCTCTAGGCTGTTGTTGGTTTTGATGAGGGACTCCTCTAGCCTGAGAAGCATCTCGCCTTGTTCCTTGTTCCTTCTCAACAACTTAATCAAGAGAGCTTTGTCCGCTTTGTTGAGATGGTTGTAGAAACAGCGAATCTCCTCTTCTTCCACATCATCGGTCTCATTTTCCCTATCATTAATGTCAGTGGAAACAATATAGGAAAATGTACCTTGTGATGATGAAGATTCATCCTCGCTATCATCCTCATATTCCTCCTCATCATGGCTTTCGTCTCCACCGTTATTGTTAGCAACAGAACATTTATCACTAGTGGAGAACAAACCTATCGACGAGGTGGATTCATCGTTTGGGTGCCATCGTTCTTGTTCTTCTCCCTTTGAATGGTTAGTATCACAAGTAATATGGGGAGTAGGTGCATCACAGTTTGCCACAGAATATTTTTCTTTAATTCTATTCCATAAATCATGAGCATCAACAAATAGATCACTATCACTACTCATGATGGCAAAATAAGCACCTCTAGAAAGAGAATCAACTAAGATGTTGCAAGCATGGTGATTTAGAGATAGACATCTTAGTTCATCATTTGAAGGATTTTTACTAACATTAGAGGGAAAAATACTTCTACTAAAGATCTGTCTCAAATCAGGATCAACACTCATGAAAGCACTATAAATAGAAACAGACCAAGACTTGTAATTAGAACCATCGCCTAAAAGAAGTTCTACAGTTACCTCTTGTGACGACATCGTTATCTCCGGACGGCTAAGCCCACACTGGAGAGGCCTAGCTCTGATACCAATTGAAAGTTCCCTTTGACCCGGGAACAGGATCTGGATGTCGCCTAGAGGGGGGGGGGGTGAATAGGCGAATAAAACTTATCACTTTAAAACTTAAAATCTTACTCTACTCGAAGACTTAGCACGCAGTGGAATGAGAAGACCCTTCGAGTAGGTTGCAGCGGAATAGAAGATCCTGTCTCAAAATGTCCTGCACTTCAAATAAAGCTTATACCACAGGTAAGTATTGAAGTGCAGATATAAAGGCGAGTAAGACAGAGAGTCAGGATACAATACAGAACAGAGCACACAGACGCAAGGATTTATCCCGAGGTTCGGCCAAGCCTGAAATGCTTGCCTAGTCCTCGTTGGAGTTAGCCACACCTGGGCTTGGAGTCTATTTCAACTCCTTCCTCCGTTTGCTCAGATCTGTCAGTATGATAGATAGAGCCTTTCACTATTGAGTTGGGTTACAACAACACCGTGGCTGCTTACAAACTTCTCGGCAGCACCTCGGTAGAGTAACAATACGCTCAAGACCTTGCTCTAGCTCTTAGCAGCACTTCTCCTCTCTCTAAAGGCTTATAGTTGTGCCTTCTACACAAACTATAGAGTTACACACAAGAGGGAGAGTGAGAATTGATTCGAGTGAAGTCTACACTTGTTGGCTGCACTTGTATATTGCTTGAGGCGCCTAGGGGTCCCTTTTATAGGCACAAGGGGCCTAGGAGCCGTTGGAAGCAATCCAGGAAGGCAAATCTTGCCTTCTGTCGGATGGCGCACCGGACAGTCCGGTGCACCACCGGACACTGTCCGGTGCCTGATTTCCTTCCATAAATGGAGCAGTCGACCGTTGCAGTCCTGGAGCCATTGGCGCACCGGACACTGTCCGGTGCACACCGGACAGTTCGGTGCCCCCATTTGACCGTTGGCTCGGCCACGCGTCACGCGCAAATCACGCGGCCGACCGTTGCCCAAGCCGACCGTTGGCTCACCGGACAGTCCGGTGCACCACCGGACAGTCCGGTGAATTATAGCCGTACGTCGCCAGACTCCTCCCGAGAGCGGCCTGTTCACCGGGGTTCAACCTGGCGCACTGGACACTGTCCGGTGCACCACCGGACAGTCCGGTGTGCCAGACTGAGCTGAGTCTTGGCTGTATACAGCCAAGCCTTTCGCACCTCTTTCCTTTTCTTCTTCTTTCTGTTTCTAACACTTAGACAAGTATATTAGTCCACAAAACCAATGTACTAAGTCTAGAAACATACCTTCTCTTAATTATTACATCTATAGTATTTGACATGCTTGAGCTTTGATGTTGGACTCATAAATCATCAAGTCAGCTTGACTTGATCTAGATTGACATTTCTTAGCTCCAACATCCTGCAAAGGTCACATAGAACATCTCCAAACATAGGAACTAAAGATTAAGGTGAACTTAGCTCTTTTGGGCTGCTTCCAGTTCTGGTTTTGACACTTGTTCTCCTTCTAGTGACCTTGATCTCCTTCTTAGAGCTTGATCTTGAGCCTTATGACTTACACCACATAACTGTAGCTGTTACCTCATTGGCTGTAAGTCACGTCCTTATGTAGTGATCCTTGATGTGTCGTAGCTATTCTCAACTCGATCACCCTTGACTTTGCAAGCCTTCTTCTTCACCCTTGGCTTTGGGTTCCTCAGCCTCCTTGACCTTCTCCCGTGCACTTGGTACCTCGAAGCTCTTCTTGCCTCCGTCCTTGGCTTGATCAGTTGTCTCCGAGCTACGCACCCGAGTCTCACTTTATGCAATGTCCATCTTACTTATGATGTCCATTATGTATCCATAATCCAGTTCTTGGACCATCACATTTGTTCACTTATGTTGAACCCTGTTAGATTTACCTTAAGCACATGTTCAACACTTAGTACACTTGTTAGTCCTTTAATTGAGTTGTCATCGAAACACCAAAACTCACAAGAGAGCTTTCAAGAAGCAGTGTACGTCCTCGCTACAGTTCACCCTAGGGTACACTAGTTCGCACTGGCGGAGGCTAGCACCCAGTTCAGCAATCACCTCAGAGGACTCCACTGACTCGTCAGGCTACCCCCACTCGCACCCCCAACGAAGTTTTTAGGACAGAGTGCAGGCACCACTTGCTTCAAGTGTGAGAAGACTGGACATTATGCAAATGTTTGCCCATAGAGGATTGCTACTACCCCAGTTCAGAATAAGCAGCAGACTCCAGGATCTGGCAAGGGATACTCTATTACTAGGGTTAATCAAGTCAGTGCTGATGCTACTCCTAATGGTGCTGACATCGTACTTGGTATGTTTTACATTAATGCAATTCCTGCAACAATATTATTTGATTCTGGTGCTACACATTCATTCATGTCTGCTCGATATGCCAACACCAATGAGATACCACTGCTAAATATGAGAAAACCAATGATAGTAATCACACCTAAAGGGCCTGTTGAGGCAAATCATATGACACGTTGATTGACATTAACAATTATGGTAAGAGAATTTGGAGCTACTGCTATAATATTAGAGGCAAGCAGTATAGATCTGATCCTTGGTATGTCATGGTTAAGAAAGGCAAAGGCCATTATAGCATGTGGTAGGGGTACGGTAGAACTCAGTAGCTCTAAAGGAGAAAGATTTCAAGTTCAAATTGCAGTAACCACCTCTTCTAGACGTGCGATGTTCTTTATAGCTGAGGAGTTTGTTGGTAATAACATCCATGTGGTTAGGGATTTTTCGGATGTCTTTCCAGAGGAGTTACCAGGAATGCCACCAGATAGGGATGTCGAGTTTGTAATTGATCTTTTACCTAGAACTGCCCCTATTTCTAAACGGACATACAGGATGTCTGTAGAAGAGTTAAAGGAACTTAAGAAACAGTTAACGGAGTTACAAGAGGCTAGGTACATTCGTCTGAGTTCCTCACCTTGGGGAGCGTCGGTTCTGTTTGTAAACAGAAGAAGAATGGATCACAAAGGATGTGTGTGGATTATAGATCTCTTAATGATGTTACTGTGAAGAACAAGTATCTGTTACCCCGCATTGAGGATTTATTTGATCAGATGAGAGATGTGGCTGCACATGTGGCTATGTGTGATGTGTGTCAAAGAGTTAAGGTTGAACACCAGAGGCCAGCTGGACTACTGCATCCACTAAAGATACCCAAGTGGAAGTGGGAAGAGATTGGTATAGATTTCATTACTGGATTGCCTTGCACCCAGAAGGGATATGATGCTATATGGGTGATTGTGGATAGATTGACTAAAGTAGCTCACTTCATTCCTATCAAGACTACTTATAAAGGTTCTCAACTAGCAGAGTTGTATATGGCTTGGATTGTGTGTCTACATGGAGTACCAAAGAAGATCGTGTCTGATCGAGGTTCATAGTTTTCCTCAAGATTCTGGAGAAGCTTTCATGAGAATATGAATACGAAGTTGAATTTTAGTACAACCTATCACCCTCAGACTGATGGACAGACTGAAAGGACTAATCAAGTATTGGAAGATATGTTGAGAGCTTGTGCCCTTCAGCATGGAGGAAGTTGGGTAAAAGTCTACCATATGCTTATTTCTCATATAATAATAGCTACCAGGCCAGTCTGAGGATGTCACCTTTTGAGGCTTTATATGGGAGGAAGTGTAGGACTCCTCTATACTGGGATCAGACTGGAGAAAGACAGTTCTTTGGGCCTGAACTGTTTCAAGAAGCAGAAGAACAAGTCCGTATAATTCGAGAGAATTTGAGGGTAGCTCAAACCAGGCAAAAGAGCTATGCTGATAATAGGAGACCACTGGAATTTGAGGAAGGAGATTATGTGTACCTCAAGGTATCACCACTTCGTGGAATGAGGAGATTCAAAGTCAAGGGCAAATTGTCCCCTCGCTTTATTGGACCATTCATGATCTTTAGGCGAGTTGGGGAGATGACATACCAACTCGAGCTACCTGATAATCTATCTGATGTGCATAGTGTGTTTCATGTGTCACAACTTAAGAAGTGTCTCCATGTCCCTAAGGAGCAGTTACCAATGGAAGAGCTCAGTGTTCAGGGTGATTTGATTTATACGGAGTATCCTATCAAGATTCTTGATACATTGACTCGAGTTATAAGGAATAAGGTGATAAAGATGTGCAAAGTACAATGGAGTCACCATAGAGAAGATGAAGCTACATGGGAAAGAGAAGAAGAGCTTCGCATAGATTTTCCTCATCTTTTCCCTAGACCTTCTTAAATCTCGAGGACGATATTCTTTTTAAGGGGGGTAGGATTTGTAATACCCAAGTTTGTAAATCCTATGAAATGAGATTATCACCCTATATGTTTCGACCTCTATTCATTGTAACCTGTGAACATACACATTTAAAGTGATTAACAGGCTAATGACAACCAAATAATCTGTGCATCATGCTGGACTTCATTTGTGGGTGCATATGTGAGTAATAAAAAAATTAGAAAGACATAAATTGTCAAAATAGAAGTTGGGCTTAAAAGTGGAATTTTAGAATTTGGAGAAAAGAAGTATACATATTAGGCAAAGCAAAATAAATAAATACATGAATAGATAATATTTCATCCACATTAGTATGTTAAAATTTGTGTATTTAAATTTAGTACCAAATTTGGATTTACATCGAAAATCAAAGAAATAGAGAAGAGATAAGAAAAGAAAAAGGTAATACAAAAGAAAATGGCACCTGGGCCCAGATCCCCAATTCGGCCCATCCCACCTTACCTCCCTCGCGCGACCCATTTGTTTCACGCAACAAACCCGCGCGTGCCTGGCTGCATGTGGCCGACACCTAGGGACCATCGAGCAGACTCCCACGGCTGCGTGATATTCTTTTTCTTCTCCGCTGGCGTGTGGACCACGATGTCAGCGGGACCTCCCCCTTCATTGTGGGCGCGTGGATGCCGCAATGATTCCGCAGAAGACGCTGCTGGCCGTGATCCCGAGCCTCAGCATTGACCTGGGCGTGCCCTCCTAGGAAAGTATATAAGCGTGGTCGGCCTTCCCTAGAACCCTTTAAGCCAAATCGCAGCCACCTCTATAACCGGATACTAGCCATTGTGCCGCCGCCGGGCGCGTGGGGCGCACTTGTCGATGTGGAGCAATCTGCGCGTCGCCAAGCCCGGTGAGTAATGCGCGTTACAGTTCACCGTCTTCCCTTCTGCATCTAGGGCGTACCCTCAATCATGGCCAAAGCCTAGCGACATAATTTGAAGTCGACGGTGTGGGTCACCGTCAGTGAGAGGTTAGACGTCGACGCAGTTCCTCAACCAGCTACCACAGTCAAAATTAGCGATACACCTGTGATCGTTGCATAGTTTGCAAGGTTAGGGTTCGTTTAATCGAGATTCTGTGCACCAGGGCCTCGCTTCACCAAATCACCGTCGGGCGGGCATCGGTCCGACGACCAGCTACCAGCTCAGTTGGGAAGAAAATGGTGCAGCCCTTGATCAAATAATGCACGGCTAGGATCAGGGATAGACGTAGAGTTATTGCGCGCCGTTGATTTCGGAGCGATCGGTGCAGATTAGGAGTTAGCATACCCCTTCGCGCATTTGATCGTGACCGTCGATTTCGTGATCGATGATCCTCGGCGCGTACCAGTTCATTAAAGTCTAGGTTTCAATCCAGGCTAGGTAATCCCGATCGTGCGTCCCACAATGCATGATACCCCTTCGACCGTCCAAAATTACAAAAGAAACCCTAGGGACTTAAGAAATTAACCCGTCGTCCTATTAGTGGAGCGCTGGGTCTGTAATATTTTACCCCGAGGTCCCTGCCTTTCTCAGTATTGTTGCGCCTAGTCTAGAATAGTATAAAATCAGAGAAGGTAAATTTTAAATGGATTTTTAATATACAAATAAGTGCTAGAACTTTAATAAATCATAGAAAATTCATATGAACTCCAAATTAACCCATTCCAGTTTCTAAAATTTTGTAATATTATTCTCTATCGCTTAGAGTCTCTGTTTTGTCATGAAAACATCAAGAAAAATAATTTCTCACTTAATCCTATTTCAAGCACATAAAACCTTTGGAAATTCATATCTTAAAATCTATAACTCCAAAATTAATGATTCCTGTTCCTAGGTTCTTATTTTAATGTGTAGATTATTATTATGAATTTTGTTTACATGTTAGGTGTGATGTTAATTTTCTCTATACACTGTGCTTGTTTGTATTGTGGCGAGTAGAAGAACCTGTGACTGAGGATCCTGGTGACCAGCAGATAGAAGTAGCTGAGCAGGAGCTCATTCAAGGCAAGTTGTGCCATTGTCCACTTTTCACCCAATAATGTTCTTTAATGTCATTACTCATGCATAGGTTTAATTCTAATGGGACCCAATATGTCACCCTAGTCTGTTTATCCCTTTTACCTTGTTATCTCTGAAAGGGAAATGTGCCTTTGGGCCATTTCTATAATGTTTTGGTGATTGAGTGTCCAACACATATTAAGTAAGTTTATTATGTGCCAAACTAGCAAGAAGTGCAAATCATGTAACAAGGTATGTTTCTAGACTTAGTACATTGTTTTGAGTACTAACATATATTGTCTAAGTGCTAGAAACAGAGAAAAGAAGAGAAGAAAAGAAATGCAAAAGACTTGGCTTGGTACAACCAAAGTCTAGCTCGGCTTGGCACCGGACTATCCGGTGAGCCAACGGCCGCCAGCGCAACGGTCGGCCATGCAATCCGCGGGCGACGCGTGGCCCGCGCCAACGGTCAGCAGGGGGCACCGGACTGTCCGGTGCGCCAACTGCCACGAATCTGCAACGGTCGTCTGCGCCAGAATAGGAAGGAGATCGGCACCGGACCGTCTACAGTGACTGTCCGGTGGCGCACCGGACTATCCGGTGCGCCACCTGACAGAAGGCAAGGATAGCCTTCCTTGTTGGCCTCCAACGGCTCCTAGCTGCCTTGGGGCTATAAAAGGGACCCCTAGGTGCATGGAGGAGTCAACCCAAGCATTCAAGAAACATTATAAGACTTCTAGACTCCAACATCGCGCATTTGATTCTTTGAGATAGTGACTTGAGCTCCATTTGAGTTGTGAACTCCGTGGGTTGCGTTTTGAGCTCAAGTTGTGACTTGTGTGCGTGATTATGCTATGATTTGAGTCTTGTGTGCGTTGCTCTCCCCTCCCTTACTTCTGTGCTTCTTTTGTGATCATCATTGTAAGGGCGAGAGGCTCCAAGTTGTGGAGATTCCTCGCAAACGGGAGAAAGACAAAGAAAGGAAAAACCGTGGTATTCAAGTTGATCATTGGATCACTTGAAAGGGGTTGAGTGCAACCCTCGTCCATTGGGACGCCACAACGTGGAAGTAGGCAAGGATTACTTGGCCGAACCACGGGATAAAAATCGCGTGTCTCTTGTGTTACTCCTCTCTGTGATTAATTATGTTCGCAAGAGATCGCTTCAAGCTACTTAGCCATTCTAACTTACATAACAAAGTTTTGTGGCTATTATTGTTGAATTTTACAGGATCACCTATTCACCCCCCTCTAGGTGCTCTCAATTGGTATCTGAGCCGTTCTCTTCACGTAAGGGACTAATCGCCCGAAGAGATGGATCCTAAGGGAAAGGGGATGGTGGTCAATGACAAGGAGAAGGAGTCCATCTTCAACGAGCTAAGAGATGACAAGCCCACTGACTCTGGCTCGAGTCACAAGAAGAAGGACAGGAAGAAGAAGAGGCACATCAAGAAGATCATCTACTACGACAGCGATGAATCTTCTTCACCAAGAGACGACGACGACTCGTCTAAAAAGAAACCGGTTAATCAAGACTTTTCATTTGATTATTCTCGTATTCCTTTCAATTCTAATGCTCATTTGCTTTCAATTCCTCTTGGTAAACCTCCACACTTTGATGGAGAGGACTACTCTTTTTGGAGTCACAAAATGCGTAGTCACTTATTTTCTCTCCATCCTAGTATTTGGGAGATAGTTGAAAATGGAATGCACTTTGATAGTACGGATAACCCTGTGTTTATTAATGAGCAAATTCATAAGAATGCACAAGCTACCACTGTTTTGCTAGCATCCTTGTGCAGGGACGAATACAACAAGGTGAGCGGCTTGGACAACACCAAGCAAATTTGGGATACCCTCAAGATATCGCATGAGGGAAACAACGCCACCATGATCACCAAAATGGAGTTGGTGGAAGGTGAGCTGGGAAGGTTCGCAATGATCAGGGGAGAGGAGCCAACACAAACATACAACAGGCTCAAGACCTTGGTCAACAAGATTAGGAGCTATGGAAGTACAAGATGGACGGATCACGACGTCGTCCGACTTATGCTAAGGTCATTCACGGTAATTGACCCCCATCTTGTAAATCTCATTTGTGAAAATCCCAGGTACACCAAGATGACGCCCGAGGAGATTCTTGGGAAGTTTGTAAGCGGGCGCATGATGGTGAAGGAAGTGCGATATGTGGATGACGCTCTTAATGGCCCTCTACCCGTCTACGAGCCTCAACCCATTGCTCTCAAAGCAACAAGCAGCAGGGAGACGATACCTAGCAAGGTGGCACAAGTTGAGGCTGCCAGGCTAAATGAAGATGAGATGGCCCTAATCATTAAGCGCTTCAAGACCGCACTGAAAGGACGCAAGGAGTACCCCAACAAGAACAAAGCAAAGAGAAAGCGCTCCTGTTTCAAATGCGATAAGACTGGTCACTTTATAGCAAATTGTCCCGATAATGATGGTGATCAGGGACAAGAAAAGGGTGGGAAGAAGGAGAAGAAAAAGAGCTACAGGAAGGCAAAGGGCGAGGCAAACTCTACTTAGTTGATTTTTTAACTCTTCCCTAGCCTCTTGTAACTCCGTTAACTGTTTTGTTCTACTTAGTTTTGTTCCAATGATCCAATGATCAAACTAAGTAGTGTCCGGTGCGCCAACTGCCATGAATCTACAATGGTTGTCTGTGCCAGAATAGGAAGGAGATCGGCACCGGACCGTCTACAATGACTGTCCGGTGGCGCACCGGACTGTCCGATGCGCCACCTAATAGAAGGCAAGGATAGCCTTCCTTGTTGGCCTCCAACGGCTCCTAGCTGCCTTGGGGATATAAAAGGGACCCCTAGGCGCATGGAGGAGTCAACCCAAGCATTCAAGAAACATTCTAAGACTTCTAGACTCCAACTTCGCACATTTGATTCTTTGAGATAGTGACTTGAGCTCCATTTGAGTTGTGAACTCCGTGGGTTGCGTTTTGAGCTCAAGTTGTGACTTGTGTGCGTGATTGTGCTATGATTTGAGTCTTGTGTGCGTTGCTCTCCCCTCCCTTACTTCTGTGCTTCTTTTGTGATCATCATTGTAAGGGCGAGAGGCTCCAAGTTGTGGAGATTCCTCGCAAACGGGAGAAAGACAAAGAAAGGAAAAACCGTGGTATTCAAGTTGATCATTGGATCACTTGAAAGGGGTTGAGTGCAACCCTCGTCCATTGGGACGCCACAACGTGGAAGTAGGCAAGGATTACTTGGCCAAACCACGGGATAAAAATCGCGTGTCTCTTGTGTTACTCCTCTCTGTGATTAATTGTGTTCGCAAGAGATCGCTTCAAGCTACTTAGCCATTCTAACTTACATAACAATGTTTTGTGGCTATTAGTGTTGAATTTTACAGGATCACCTATTCACCCCCCCCCCTCTAGGTGCTCTCAATCTCTGAATCACATGGGTAGTTTTACTATTGCTTTACATGGTTTTGGGATTATATTTCATTATATCCATGTTCCAGTTATTTTGTTATTCTATTTATGTTCATGTCAAGATCATTAATATTAATTGGAACATGGAGCTTAACTTGAGAAACACGTGCCACCATAAGGGAGGAATGAGACCCCTTGGCTAACTAATTAGGAAAGCTAGTGGAAGACTATCTTACCTAAAAGGGGCAAGGGTAGTAGGGGAGTTGCATGCAAGGAGGTTCTCAGGTTGATTTTGCTGCGATGGCGGTCAGACGGGGGATTCTTGTAAGTGCTCTTCCCATAAACTGTAACAGGTTTTCGGAAGCTAGTGGAACTTTGTAAAGGCCTCGTAGTGTTGCCCTGCCTCGCTTCCTTGGTAGAGGTGTATGGGGCCTGTACAACCCCGTGGCAGATGGGTAACATGACTTGTGGGTAAAGGGTACAACCTCTGCAGAGTGTAAAACTGGTATACTAGCCGAGCTCACGGTCATGAGCAGCTCAGGACTCTCGCATGATTAATTTATGTAACTTAAATTCAATTTTGACATTTGCATATGCATGGGATTATCTATTAATTTTGTTCTATTACTTTATTTAAGGTTTGGTATTTACTTACATCTAGTAACTGCTAATAAAATTTTGACCAACTAACTAAAAGCAATGCTCAGCTTTAACCCCTGTTGTTGATTAGCCTTACACATCACATGGACTCCCACCTTTGGTGAGTTCATGCCCACCGGTTTCCCCACAACTTGTTGAGCTATGATCATGTGTGAGCTCACCCTTGCTGTCTCACACCCCCCACAGGAGAAGAACGAGTGGTTCAGGAGGAGCCACAGAGCGAGGAGTTTGATCTGATCTAGGTGGCGTTTCCCCAGTTGACTTCTGCGCCAAGGATGATCCTTAGTTTGTTTTATATTTATCTTTTATTTTATAAGACTTCTGCTTTGTAATAAATACTCTGATGTTATTGTGACATTTATCTCTATACACTCTGTTATTATATATGTTGTCTTCTTAGCGCATGTATGAGATGCACCCGGCTTTGTTCCTTAAAGCCCGGGTGTGACAAACATATAGCTCCAAATATGACCATCATCAACAAGAAGAGTGAACAATAAAGATCATGCTAGATTGAGCATCGATTCTGCTACACAAGTGGTGGACGAGGTCATCTAAGAAAGGTTTGTTCTATTGGTAAAATTCCTAAGCTGAGTAATTCACTTCATTATTATTGGCCTAGAAGACCCAAATGCTAAATGTGTGCAAGAATAGTGATTACTTCACCTAGATTTAGCACAAGTGCTATTTGGGTTCCTAAGACACTTTTAGCTAATCTCGATGGACCCATCTCAAGATAGGTACCAAAGTGTACACGCTAGACCTTGCAGGTACCCGGAGATGAACCATAGACTTTGAAAATGCTTAAGATGCTTAATTCGCATTCTAAACTTAAGCTATCAATTTTATTGTTATTCATTGACCCAAATTTTAAATTATAATTAAGACTAGAACTCCATGTTTATCTCAAGTTAAATTGAGTTGTAGGGATAAAGAACCTTAACAAAGAATGAAGAAAAAACCTACAATGTGAAATTTCCAAAGGACGATAACTCTATGATCTTAAGTGCATTATATTCAATTAGTATATTCGTTGTGCCTTGAGTAGTCACATAGGAATTTTTTTTTATTCGCTTGAGTATGTGTATATCTTATTTTTCTTGTTTTTGGAGTAATTATTCTATATATGAGATTGCACATGTTCCATTTTATATATTCTGGCAAATCTAAATGTTCCAAATTAGTTCAATCATGGTATATCTTTCAAATTAGAATTAATCATGCTTATTTTGCCATGGCATTGTGTTTAGTAGATTCTATCTTGATCTTGCATGTAGTATATATGTGTGTCATGGCTTAGAATCTTTTGTATTATCTTGCTTTATATGGCTAAACCTGAAGTTCAATTGTATAAATCTCGTTATCTTCTTTTTTGGTGCAACCTTGCAGTTGGTATAATTGTGTGTCAGTTGGTATTCACCCTATGCAAGCATGACATTTAAAGTTTAGTCCATATAATGGGGTATTCTTGTGTTAGTAACCTTTGGTTGCTAGAACAAATAAAACCTCTTGCTTGCGTTTCTAATGCACTCTGTAAGCTATGTTAAATAGAGATCAAAGGAGGAGTGGCATGCACAAGCAAAAGAAGAAATGCCTTAAGAGTGGACTTTATTATATTCACGTAAAAATGCAATGGTATGGAACTATGCACTTCATTTGGTATTATATGAGTAGTTCCATTGATTGGTGTTCCTAATTTGGTATTCTTCATTATGGTGCATGTTGTTTTTAATTAATGAAGTAATGCCAATATTTAGGATAAATTAGTTTTGTGCTTAGTTGTCTAATTGTGCATATGATTGTGTTTTGACATTCAATTAGTTCTTATTATATTTAGTTGTTTGATTCTTACAATTGGTAATCATGTGCACTAGAGTTGAGGAATCTAATTTTTTATGATATGCTTTTATTTGGTTTATTAATGATTATCTTGTGTATAGCATGTCTGTTTTTATATGATGTATCTTGTGAAGGCATGTCTTGAGTAGGCATAAATTTAACTCTTTCAATTGGATCGATTGATATTTGTATGTCGTGACCAAGATATGTGTGGCTTTCCTCGAGCTCTTTTAAATGTTAGAATGTGCATAGGACAAGTCATTTGAGTACTTGATGCACAACTTTAGGGAGAGCACATATATCTTGTGTCATTTGAGACTAATGATTTCCTTGAGTGATCTCATGTAGTCTCATGGTGACAAAAGAGGATTGAGCAAGAAGCACTTTCAATTCAGTTTATTAATTGGTACTCTAATTTGGTGTCTTGAGATTTATTATGTATATCTTGGATTTGCCCTGATAAGTTGCTCATGTCATGTCTTGTGATGCTTCATTGCTCATTAATGCTAAATAGTGCACCATAAAGTCAATATTTCGTTGGTGATCTTCTCCACATTGGTCCTTTCCATGGCTTCGTAGAAGCCAGCGAGTGTGGGGTCAGTGTTTTTCTTGTCTTCGGCCATTTCAGTGATGGCCGTGTCAGAAAGACGAAGCTCGCAAACAATTAAACTTAGAGAACAGGAAAACTAAACAACAATTGCAGCACGGAAGCTAGATGGCACGAAAAATATTTACGACATAGCCTTCTATATATATACTCAGAGCCTCACATCACGGTGGGCCCCACGGGTCAGAATGGTTAGCTATTCTAGTGAAGGGAAGGTGTTTTTTCAGACCTTCGGCTAAAGACCTTCGTCCACGTCACAGTCTAAATTTGTTACAATAAAACAAATTGATACTGCGATGGGCTACTGTTGGGGGCCTTCCCCTTCCGAAGGTCCTCAAAAACATAATTAACCATTTGTTTTCAGCATAAGCTATAACAGGAAGCTTCGTCTTCAGGATGCAAACCTCTTCCTCATGACGAAGGCACACGAGATGAAGCCATATCTAAAGAGGATAAGAGTAAATGTCGAAGCTATCACCAGATGGACAGCTTCGGCTCATAATGGAAATAAAGTATAATGATGATGCTGACTGAAAGAGGAAAAACTACTTAGTCCTTAATGACTTGTATTATGATCATATGTGAATATTGGGGACATAAATGTACTTTTACCCGGGCTGCGTCTCGTGCTTATAAATAGATGAACAGTAGCACCGTACTGTTCATGCTAAATGGTAATCACTCTCTCGCGTCTTCACCTTCGAGCAAGCCGAAGGTATCAATGTAATATGAATTCTGTTAATATTCATACATGTTTTATAGAATGCGAATATGAAGGAATTAATGAGATACAATCACTGTCTTCGTCCTCTCGCCTTCATGTTCACATACTAAATGATGAAGGCCTGTCCTTCATGACCTTCGTCTGATGATCATTATACCCATGGGAAGATAATGCTTCGAAAGACGAAGGTCCCTAATAATTAACAATCATGTTGTCTTGTTCTTGATTCACATCATTTGAGAACAAGTGACCAACTAGTCCCAGATCAGCCCATTTTTAGCTCTTTTGAGCTAAACTTATCCACTTCTTTTTGACTGATCTTGGGAGCTTCCCTATGATTTATATAGACATTGTTAGAGTATAATCTATTGAACTTAATTAGGGAAACTCAGCTTTTTCACATCTTTTCTCCAGGGTTCATGTTTTTGCTTAAAACAAGTGTAAATGTGCACTTTCTTCAGAACAGAGTTAGAGACTAAAACAAAGTGCTAAAGACATTACAATGGATGTGTGCAACTTATTCAAAATATAAAACCTGATATTTTTACCCATTTTATAAGGTTGCACTTTTTGGCCTTGTTTAAGCAGATTTGAACTTCACACTTCTCAAAAAGCATTGGATTGAACCTGTGCTCACAGACTTAGCAAATTGTTAGTCCAGTATGTTGTGTTGGACATTAATCACCAAAACAATATAGAAATGGATTTTTGGCCCATTTCCGTTTCATTAATTGTGTATTTAACAGTTGAAGCTTCACCTTTAGCAAGTTTGTCAAACAATGGAGATTTGTTAAAAACATTAATATCATTGTTTGACCCGGTATAACAAAGAAGGAATATTTGCAATTTTGCAACCCACACGTGGTGTCTCTTTGCTATTATGCCATCTATATCTATGGTTTGTAGGTTCATCTGTGTCTATGGTTTGTGGTCCTGATGGCATATTAGCGAAGCTCACTACCGACGATGGTGAAATTGCAAATCCCTCACCAAACAATGCATACAATATCCCTAAATTCGTAGACGCAACCAGCTCAACTATAATAGTTAGTTCTTTCACATGACCACAATACATACCATGGTAAGATGGAGGACAATTTTTCCACTTCCAATACATACTATCAAGATTGCCAACCATACCAGAAAAACCACGTTGTTCAGCAATATGAAGCAGCCAGTTGTATCATGTTCATTAGGAGGTCTCAAGTATTCCTTGCCAAACACCTCATAAATAGTCCTCACAAATCTCCTTAGGCTCTTAATAACATTGCTTTCACCAATCCGCACATATTCATCAATATAATCTGCAGGTACACCATAAGCTAGCTGTCTAAAAACTGTAGTTATCTTTTGTAGGGAAGAAGAATCCTAGTTTACCGGTAGCATTTGTTTTGCTCAAAGTAGGAACCATGTCGTCTAACCGATGCTACTATCCACAAGAATAAAGGCCGACTCATTTGAAAGCGCCACCGAAAATACTTGTATGGATATATTGGATTTTTAGTAGAGTATCACGCTATAATTTTATATCATGTTCTTCTCTACTTCTATCATAAACCTTGTGCCCAAAAACATAATCTCAATGTCTTTTACGCCTTCCTCTTCAAATATTCACCCATTATGACAGTCATGAAGTGGTCAAATTTCTCATCTGACTCATCCTCTTCTTGATGAATCATAGATCCCTTAATTCCATATATATTTATTTAGTACATCAAATGAATAGTTAATAATACGTGTATGTGTATTAACAATAAGCGGGGAGTAGGAAAACAAAATTGAATAAAGAATGCATGATGGGAGATTGATGTCTGCAGGATCGAGTGGGAAGATTGACTAAACAACTAGTTTCTACAACAATCAGTAAAGCACGGGGTTTGAAAATATTAAATAAATAACTGTAACCATCTACTGCCGCCCTGTTTGGATCCACCGAGGTGTAAATAGAGACCCGATATCCATTAACCTGGGCCTCTATTAGAATTAGGGTGTGTATAGATTTTAGTCCCCATATGTACAGATTTAGGGCTTGTTCGGTTCTACCCCAATCTATATAGATTGAAGAGGATTGAGGGGGTTTCAATCTCTAGTAAGTTAAAATTCCCTCTAATCCATATCAATCTCCTCCAATACATATAGATTAAAAATAACCGAACAAGCCCGTAGGGGGAATTCTTCCCTCATCGATAATGATGGGTATCGGTCCGGAGAAGTAGAATCCAAACCCGATTACCCATTGTTAATATTCATCCAGTAAAATCACGTGTTGGGATGAATTAAGCTACTATTTCTAGAACAGGTTACTTTGTTTTTGCTGTTTTGCATGGCTAAACAATGTTTTTGTTTGTAACTTTTATTTGTGATATATTATCATTAGATGTTATGTGGCTTTTAATGTCATATAAAATATCATGTGATCATGCTTTTTTTTGGAGGATTATGATCTATTGGCCGATACCTGGATGGAGATGTGTACGAGATGAATGTTATACCTATGATGGGTCTGAGTATGAAGATGATAATATATATAGCTTCACAGAGATGGAGATATGGTGCCCAGACCTAATGAAGAATTCTCCAGCAATATCTTTAGATCCACAACTAAATTTTAGTCCTGTCACATGTTTGAATACTAGATAGAAGTATTAAATATAGTTTAATTATAAAACTAATAACATAGATAAAGGTTAAACGGTAAGACAAGTTTACTAAACCTAATTAGTCCATGATTCACTCATGTGATGCTATAATAAACATCTGCTAATCATGTATTAATTAGAATTAATAAATTCATCTTATCATTTAGTCTCCATATATGTAATTAGTTTTATAATTAGATTATATTTAATAATTATAATTAATATTTAAACATTCGATGTGACACCCAATTAATATTCAAACCTTACAGTTTATTCGGCTACTGTAATTATTCGAACTGCTACGGCTACAACATATAATGACAAAATACTGTAGAAGCTACAGTTAAATTATGCCACAACAAGTCTAATAAACAAAGCCACGAACTAAACTTTAATCTAGTCAGGAAACTAAACACCCTATATGACCGGCAACTATCAATTCGGATAGACGCACGTCATAGTTACAGATGCAGACACGTCTAACTTGTGAACTTGTGGTCAAATGCATACGATAGAGGGTGGGAAATAGCCGTGCGCGCCAGCAAACACAACACCAAAACGTTCCCGCTCGGCGCCGGAAAAAACAAATCGGATTAATTAAAACGCACACTGTTGGAGGTTACTATTTTATTACGGCCATATTTTCTCTAAATCAGGCCAGTTTTTAAAATTGAGAACATAATTACGGGAAACTCTCTTTGGAGTTGCTTTACAGCCACCCAATTAAAGTTTATTCGGATCACATCAAATATTTGAATGATAATTACAAATATTAAACATAATTTAATATAAAATAATTATATGAATAAAGACTAAAATACTAAAATACAAGATAAATTTATCAAACCGTCTAAATTTAATACCTATAATTGATATTCATGTGACACGAAATTGAGTCAGAATTCAAACTCCCGGGCTTCCCAAAACGATGCATCCGCCTTCCCGCCTGCTGGTCCTCCACGCCGGCGCCGTCCACCCGCCGTCGTTCCGCGTCCTTCTGAAGCTTCACGCGCACCTCCTCGTCTCCGGCCTCCTCTCCTCCCACTCCACGTCGCCCTTCATCGACCGCCTCGTCGCCGCCTTCGCCCACTCCGACCCCGCCTCTCCGCGCCCGCTTCTCCACGCGCTTGCCATCCTCGCTTCCCTCCCATCCCCGCCGGACTCTGCATTCCCCTACAATGCCGCCTTCCGCGCGCTCTCCCTCTGCCCGCATCAAGACCTCGTGGACCGCCACTGCCTCCCGCTCTACCGCGCCCTCCTCCGTTCCGGTTCCGCGCGCCCCGATCACCTCACATTCCCGTTCCTCATCAAGTCCTGTGCGCGCCTGCAGTACAGATCGTACGGTGCCGCGGTTCTTGGGCATGTGCAGAAACTGGGGTTCAGCGCTGACGTCTTCGTGGTGAACGCCGCGATGCATTTCTGGTCTGTTCGTGGGCCCATGACATTCGCCCGAAGGTTGTTCGACAAAAGTCCAGTCAGGGACGTGGTCTCGTGGAACACACTGATTGGTGGGTACGTGAGGAGTGGCCTCCCACGGGAGGCGCTAGAGTTGTTTTGGAGGTTGGCGGAAGACGGCAATGCAGTGAGGCCTGACGAGGTCACGGTGATCGGAGCAGTGTCGGGATGTGCACAGATGGGGGATTTGGAGCTAGGGAAGAGGCTGCATGAGTTTGTGGACAATGAAGGGGTGAGGTGCACGGTGAGGCTGATGAACGCGGTGATGGATATGTATGTCAAGTGTGGCAGTTTAGAGTTAGCAAAGTCGGTGTTTGAAAGGATCAGTAACAGAACTGTTGTTTCTTGGACAACCATGATCGTGGGGCATGCGAGGCTGGGGATGATGGAAGATGCACGGATGTTGTTCGATGAGATGCCTGAAAGGGATGTATTCCCATGGAATGCTCTGATGGCTGGTTATGTACAGAATAAGCAGGGCAAGGAGGCTATTGCACTGTTTCATGAGATGCAGAAATCAAAGGTGGATCCTAATGAGATCACCATGGTTAATCTCTTATCTGCTTGCTCGCAGCTAGGAGCATTAGAAATGGGGATGTGGGTCCACTATTACATTGACCGACATAAACTTCATCTTAGTGTTGCACTTGGTACATCTCTTGTGGACATGTACGCGAAGTGTGGCAACATCAAGAAGGCAATCTGTGTTTTCAATGAAATCCCAGTTAAAAATGCACTCACATGGACCTCAATGATATGTGGTCTTGCAAATCATGGACATGCTGATGAGGCCATAGAATACTTCCAGAGAATGATAGATCTTGGATTGCAGCCAGATGAAATAACATTTATAGGGGTTCTGTCAGCTTGTTGCCATGCCGGTTTGGTTGAAGCAGGTCGTCAATTTTTCTCCTTAATGCATGCAAAATATCACCTTGAGAGGAAAATGAAACATTATTCATGTATGATAGACTTGCTAGGCAGAGCAGGGCATTTGGATGAAGCAGAACAGCTTGTGAACGCCATGCCTATGGATCCTGATGCAGTAGTTTGGGGTGCTCTTTTCTTTGCTTGTAGGATGCATGGTAATATAACTCTTGGTGAGAAGGCAGCAATGAAATTGGTAGAACTTGACCCAAGTGATAGTGGAATCTATGTGTTATTGGCTAACATGTATGCGGAGGCAAATATGAGGAAGAAGGCTGACAAAGTGAGGGTTATGATGAGGCATTTGGGAGTGGAGAAGGTTCCTGGATGTAGTTGCATTGAGCTAAACGGTGTTGTTCATGAATTTATCGTGAAAGATAAGTCTCATTTGGACACTAATGCAATTTATGACTGCTTACATGAGATCACATTACAAATGAGGCATATTGCAAACCTGATTGACATTTCCGAAACTGGCTCGCATATTTAGTTCAGAAACTATATCTAATTATATAAAATGGTATGTTCAGTTGTATCACATAATTAAATTGTGATGTGTGTCAGCTGCCAGGCAATAAGCCTCTCACTGTCATCAATCATGTTATGAAATTCTGTCCTATCAGTGACTCTGAAGGGAATACCAGAAATCAGAAGGTAATATTTAATTTTTTTAACTTACAAAAAATCTTTTCAGTTGTAAAATCCTTGAGCTGGTACTCATGTATCTCAATCCCATTCATTGTCATCTTTGCATAAAGTGATAGCAGCATTGTTTTCAGATCGTCCGACTAATCGCGATTAGTCAGGCTGATCGGTACTCTGTGCTCGATAAGAGTGTTCGATTCGATTAGGGTGACTGATCGTCCATATTGTCCGATTAGGCGACGATATGGATCGACTAATCGACTAGGATCCGATCAGACATGATTAATCTGGCTCAGGTAGTCTAACAGTCTGTTTGACTGGACTGGCCCATTATTAATAGAGGTAGCCGCCCTCAGATTCTTGCCTCTTCATCTTCCCTGCCGGCTGGGAGAAAACACCCTTCTCAGTTCTCTCTTCCCAGCTCCCTTCCCTCTCCCTTCTTCACCCTTCTCCCTCCAAGGCTCCAACACCCTTCTCTCTACACCAGCTGGAAGCAAACACAAGGACTGGAGATGAGCTCCTCATCTGAAGGTATATGTCTGAACTCTGAAGTCTCCAGTTAAGACTGAACTTTTCCCATTTTAGACTGAACTCTGAACTCTGAAGTCTCCAGTTAAGACTCATCTTTTCTCATTTTATATTGAACTCTGAAGTCTCCAGTTAAGACTGACTCTGATGTCTGAATTTTTCTCATTTTTTTGTTCGATTCAGACTTCAGTTTAGTTAAGACTTCTGAAGCTCCTGTCTTGAGTTCAGTTTAGTTTAGTTCATACTTCAGTTCAGTTTAGTTCAGACTTCAGTCTAGACTATATATCTATATAATATATATAGTGTTATATATGGCTATATGTTTATATATACATATATATGTCCTGCAAATACACAGGACGACCAGGGGGACGATTAGGCTCGATCAGGAGCGACTAAACGCCCTGATCATCACCTAATCGCGACTAATCACCTGATCGCCCAGTGGGGTCGATCAGACGATCAGGCGATCTGAAAACAATGGATAGCAGGGACTAGCAACTATCATTACGTGCTTTTCATTAGGTCATGAACTCTGTAAGCCTGTCTGAAAATTTTCCTGTGCTTACGGTGAGGCCTGCTAATTTGCATATTTTAGGTATTTATATGTTGATTTATGATACACCACATATTATGGAAACAGGCAATTTGCATTCTCTAGTTAAAAATCAGATGCTATACACATTATTTCATAATTTTACAATTCTCAAGTGACACTTTATGGATTTTTGTTTTCTGATAACAATGCATGATTCTCTGTCTCTTGCAGATTGAAGATGTTGGGATGTAATTCCTGGACTTGGAGGCACATCCTGTCCCAAAAGTAGTCTCATTTGCGTTTCTCAACTGTGCCGTTGCTGCCTGCAGCGTGCTGGTAGCATGGTAAGTATCTTACCTTAGTACTCCCTATGTTCCAAGTTATACTTCACTTTAGTTTTATCCTAAGTTGAACTTCTCTTATTTTTACCAAGTTTAAAGAAAAACGAGATTTTAGATAAATCATGGTTTTTGATGCATTTCTTAGGAGTTGAGGACTTGAGGCTTCCCTGAGGCACCACAGAAGGTTACAAGGTTTTAATTGTGCTATATCGCATAGGTGTCGAGGTGTACCGCTAGTGCCAGAGGACATTAACAACACCTCAAAGACCATGAGTTAAACTAATTTGTTATTATAGATGCTGATTCATTTTCTATAAACTTGGTCATAGTTAGAGAAGTTTGACTTAGAGGAAAAGTGAACTATATGTTGGAACAGAGAGTACGTATATACATATATGCAATGAAGTGGCAAGATTGCTTTGAAAATTTCAGTGATACAACATTAGCAACATGTAAGAGTGCACCTGTAAAATTTCCTGTGTTATATGACCGATTGGTAGTTATTGTCATGCCACATCAGTTATATCTTTTGTCTTGATCGGAAGCTTATTTCAAATGATTCTGAAGATGGAAGCACTTGATAGTTTAGGTGTTCAGTGTGCATCCATTTCTTTCCTTGTGACTACATTTTTTCCTCACTTTTTTATGATAACCATGCCTACCAACTGGCCAACTACTAGGTAAAGAATTTCAGTACATCACAACACAAGCGTTACTTTTGCAATTTTAAGTACATGATGGAATAGACCCTTGCAGTGGGAGTTTTGAAAGATACTAAATCAAACAATTTACAAGAAGCAAGAATAACATACGGAATACCACAATTTGTTTTGTGAAATAACTTAGCTGTTGACAGAAGGATTCCTCCTAAGCACAGTAGTGAGTGCATAATTGATGGTCATATCAAGGAAAACAAAAAGGAAGAAAAAGGAGGGACACCAAACCAATGTTATTAAAAAGACACTTAAGCGCGTTTGAAGTGCCAAAACGATGCTGATTGCATAAAGCGTGAAGTGCTCGTTTTAGGCGCTAAAACACTCGTTTTAGATGTTTAACACTATGGGCCGTAAAAAGCCACATTTTAACGCTTTATGGAACTCTAGCCCAGCCCACGTTGGAAAAAAACTTACCCTGAAACTGTTCTCAAGTAGGTGTAGGGTTGTCACACCCGGTTCCAAGGGGCAGAGCCGAGTGCATAACATATGTGTGACAAGATCTATTTTCACACATATGTTGACGTCACAAGTGTAATATATCAAAAGAACAATGCATAAAAGCGTAAATAACGATTATATTAACATACTAGGTATATGCCCGTGCGTTGCAACGGAGACATATAATACATAAGTCCCCGTTGCAACGCATGGGCACCGTTGCAACGCACGGGCATATACCTAGTGAAGATTTATGTGTGGATGATGCTGACCTGACATTCGAGAATTATGAAGAGCTATTCGGTACCTCTCACATTCGAATAGAGGAACTCTTTGATGACGCTGGAATTGACAGTTACTTTGAAATGAAGGAAACACCGCCTTTTGATTTCAATGAGGTATGTACTATTCTTCTATACTCTTTGTGATTCTAAATTAGTGACATTTTAGATATCAACATAGTCTAGAAGGTGTCAATTCGGCTAGGGATTTCTATGAAAATATGGCAGTTCATACAAAGCTAACTAAATGCTATAAAATTACTTCATGTAATATGTATCTTACACTGTCAAAGCACGTAACTGTCATAGTATATATTTTCATTTGAAATTTTCCTGTGGGAATACCTGCCTCCTCCTCAAGCTCATCCATCGTCTACACCAACCTGCCGAGTCATCCTGGGTGGCTTGGGCCCAATCCGATGACAGGAACAAACCTGCAGGGGATCACTGGAACCACCTCCAGACCCTTCTGTCTCCCCCTGTACCGGGCCATCACTTCGGTCTGTGTTGGAAATGGCACGACCACATCGTTATGGTTGGACGACTGGCTCCCCTTTGGCCCGATCGTGGAACACCTGCCTGCTCTCTGCAACCATGTGACAGATGTTGAACCAATTGTTAGCCAGGTTATGCAAACTGGTGTGATCAACAACCTGAGAACTCGTCTCAGTCGAACTGCCCAACGGGAGATGGCCATTCTCCAACTTGCTCTGAACAACGTCGATATCACTGATCTGCCAGATCAGCGCCGGAGTCCCCTCATTGACATCACTGGCAAGTTGCACTCCGGAGCCCTTTACACAATGATCCAATTTCTGTCAGCCCCCAACCTAGAGGAGCCTGACTTTGTGTGGAACGGTTGAAGCTCTTTATGTGGCTCCTCAATCAAAGCAAAATCAACCACAAAGTAAGCTTGGTCGAGAAAGGTGTGATTGCCAACCCCATCTGTGACCTCTGCCTTCAAGCAGACGAAGACTGCTACCACATCTTCCTCTGGTTCCACTATGCAGCTTCCTTCTGGCACAGCGTCGGGGTCCAAATCCCCCCTGGACCTGCAGCTGCTGCCCCACGACACCAGAGCGCTCTCGTCCATCTTTGCTGCTGGGCCATTTGGAAACACCGGAACAACATCGTCTTCAACCAAACGCTTCCTTCAGTTCAGAGAATCCGAAGACAGTGCCTTGAAGAAGCTAGATTCTGGAGATGTAGAATTAGAGGCGACTCTAGCGAAATAGACGCATGGTGTAATCTCTTCATTAGCATGTAGCTTGAAACACCCCTCCCCCTGTAATGTAACCCTGGCTACCTTGCTGCTCCTATCATGCTTAGTTCCCCAATCTACTTCTAGTTAGCCAGGGTCAGTTTATTTTCTTGGTAACAGAAAGATCCTTGATGCAAAAGGACTGACCTTGACAAAAGGCGTCCTAAGAGCCCTGTTCTTATACACTGTCGTTCTATCAGGTTGTCTGGACGGGAGGATCCAATCTCTGCAGCCAAGTAGCTCAAGTATGTCAAATTCAATCTAAAAGAAAGTACATCAAAAGGCATAAGAGCGTGTGTGAATCATAATATATTCTGTCATCAAAAGTCGCAGGAGAAGCAGTGCCTATCACCTCTTGTCCGGGCGAAGGATTCCACAATGCAGATCTTACACCACGTGAACACGACCGTCAGAACATGAGCCGATACGCTTGCTTCTTCTTAGATCGCCTCTGCTGAAGTTTGGGTAGCGGCGGAAACCAAGTTGTTGCTGGAACGGCGTCGCCGCACCTGCGCCTGCGTCTACGCCGGGCGCAGCCCGCGCTGGCACCGCCGAGGCCAGCGAAGCATGCGGACGAGTCGGCGTTGCCGTCGTCGACGTCGGCGAGAAACTCGAGACGGAGCGAAGAGAGCAGCTCGGACAACCTGAGGCACACGGCGCGGCAGGCGGTGACGGACCTGGGCGACAGCCGCTGGAAGACGATTTAATATGCAAAATACGTGTGGAAAACATTATCAATATCACACAAATTAGTTACAGACAAATGTGTCGACAACTGTTCACTAATCAGCTAATCCTTTTTAGCGATATCGACAAGTCTTTGTTGTATGTTTGCAGGGATGGCATATCGGCACGAATTGTCCTCATAACTTAAAAGATCAATCACAAAGTTTCTTCGAAGAGTCTTTGCATCCTACAGACAAAGAGATAAGAGAACAAAACATATTATCTTGTAGAACGAGATAGCTAGAATGTAAGTTTTGAACATAAAACGAACGTACTACACTCACCCCAACAAATTTCAGTCGTCTGTCATTCCCCCACATGGCCATAGCTTGTAGAACGAGGTAGCTGGTATTAAACCTATAGAATAATATTTGGGCAACTATGTTTTATACAATGATTATCATAGAAAAAATTTAAACTGCTGAGAAGGTGGTACGAAGAAAATACCCTCTTAAGTCAATTGGAACACCAGTCTGAATTGTATGTTCCCACTTAAAGATATCCTCCGCCCATCCAGAACGTTTCTTGCTGTAAGCAATCTTATATTTTTTGAGGCCATGATAATCGCTTCCGCGAACCTCTTGTATGGCATGTGTTTACACCAATCTTGAGTCGGTGTAAAATCGATAAAAGTCACATGCTTTTTAACATGATCTATTACGAAAAGGGCGTGACATCCATTGAATTTCCATGGCATGAGAACCTGCAAAATATCAGTCATTAGGATCCTACAACAGAAGTGTCCTTTATAAATACATTCGAAATGAACACATACTTACATATCTACAACCCGTGATATAATAATTCATTGATGGCCAACAATCGAGTGTTTTGGCTAACTCTTCTGTTGTAGGATCCTGATGGTACTTTGGAAGTTTACCAAAACCAACCATTCTCTGGACAGTATATATACATGTCCACATGATGATTAGATGTAGATACTATATATTAATACATTAATGATTGGAAACAAACTTACCCAAAAACGCATGTCCATATAATGCTTTCTATTATTTATGATTTCTTCTTTCGGCCTACGTGACTCTTTATTGGCAAGCAGCCGAACAGCCATGTCAAAACATCTTAGAATCATATCTTGAGTTGTCGTTAATATGTTTTGCAGGTCTTTGACAGATATTTCTATCTTAAAAGGATTGAAACTTCGCACCCATGTTCTCCTGTAATGTAGCATGACGAAAGTCTATATCAAGAATCTAAGTAGTCGATATACATAAAATAAATAAATCAATGAGCACTTACTCTAGTGTCGTATCGTCTTCTATTGCCATGATATAATCACATAAAACATCTATTGAATCGGCTTTGGTCACTAGCATGTCCTTTGTGGAAAGACCAACCATTAAAAAGTCATTGGTGCAACCATCGGTAGAGACTTTTACGGGAGCTCTTTTATCCCAATCATCAACAAACCACCTTTGCAAGTCTGCTTGAGTAATAGGACCTTCCTCATCTTCATACACTACTTCGCTATCATCAAGCACGTGGAGTAGTTTTCTCTTATTAGAATCTGTTGGGTTTTCTAATATCTCAACATCAGATGGGCTTCCAGAGTCAACTTCTTTTTCATTTTTGTATAACAGACACCCCCTTCTCTTATTCAGGTCTGAAGATAGTAATATAGCAGCCATTTTTTTCCTAAAGTGTGACATGTCATCCTACAAATAAGAAACAATTATTTAGCATTATATATGTAACACTGACTGTAGATGTCCATATATGTCATAGTAGTAATAATATACCTGGGTAAAACTGTCAGACAGTTCATCCCCTGACCAGTATTCGATATAGTTCAAAAGAAAGAGGCCACATGAAGAGCTACAATATACATTAATACCAACATAAAGATTAGTATGAATGAAGAAATTGGTAAAGAAGATCTTAGGACGTACCTATCTGTCTGCTTTGCATATCCCATGTCTATTTCTCTGAGCGGCCAAGAAGCAAATTGGAGGTCTGGCCACCTGTGGTCTTTTAACTCCTTACATTGAGATATCATATCAATTTGTCTTTGCAGTCCTTTAATCTTTATATATGGTAAAATAAAATTAGAGATTGGGATAAGTTAATATTGAATTCATAATTGTTTAGTTTGTGCATACTCACAGAGTCAGTGAGGTCTTTGCGGTCTTGTGAAGTACCAAGTGAATCGAGCACTTGTATCTCCATATTTCTTGCATGGATCACAGCAAGATACCAATGCGTCTCTCGGATGTTTATCGGAATAAACACCTACAAAACAATTATAAATACTTGCATAAGAATAAAATACATATAAACACTAACTGTTCAGATTGCAAACTCATATGTACCATGTCATGGTCTAGGTAAAGTAACGCCCTTCGTTCAGCGCTACATATGTGTGTCATGTCTTTAATTGGATATAGCTCCTCTGTTTTAATTTCAAGATCACCATCTCGCTTCAGGAAATTGAACTGGAAAGCATTTTCTATGTGAACGCGACCTCCAGATCGGCACTTTAGATGCTTTTGAGCTTTTATCAAATTTATGTAACAGTCTATAACCTGCAAGTGTGTAAGTTGTGGTTAAAAATACCAGGATGAGTAAAAAAACTTATACATAACAACGTCGCCAAATATAAAAACTAAGCATGGATTACCTCGTCACCTAAATATGCGCTCGGCTGAAATAAACACTCCATCCACTTCCTTTCAACAAAGGCATCATCAATAAGAACGACTTCTACCCTTAGTTCACAAGGGATTTCCTTGATAAAATCGATGAGAGCAAGATCACCTTGCGTGCAAATATAGTCTAGGAGCAACCAGTCATGAGATAAAACTAAAATTAGTTATTACAAAAAATACAAATTGATCCATACAGAACTATGAAAATTTTAATACCTTCTCGAACTATTGCGGTTGCCATCGATTTTTTGGCTTGTTATGAGACAAGCCTACAAATAGAGATTCCATTCTCGCGGGACAAAAACCTACATTCATAACAAATTGTTAGATGCATAAAAATTATTATTGCTAATTTCACAAATGATCCAAAACTCAACAATACTTTAAGATAGTATGCATGCTCTAATAATACACAAACATGTGCGGCTCTAATAAAAACAATTGTAGCATGCAAACATGACTTGATAATACACCAGACCAATCAAACATAAGACAAACATCATCCTATTAGTTTGTTAGCTGAACATGCAACTCTTACCATGGGTCTAATTTGTTAGGACCTCTTTGTAGACGATGTTCTTGGTATATGTCCCACAATCTACGGTGGGGGTTTTCTTTACACCCTTCCTTGACTTTTTCCTCCCATCGACAGCTGGGATGACAAGAATCTTTATGTTCGATCGGGCCGTCGCTCTAGATAGAGCAACATATAGTTGGCCATGAGAGAACACTGGTTCAGGCAAGTATACACCAACATTGGGAATAGTCTGACCCTGTGCTTTGTTAACCGTCATTGCAAAGCTAAGCCGTACAGGAAACTGCTTTCTTTTGAACTAGAAAGGGAACATCTCTTCATCGGAGTGACACAACGGTATACGCGGTAGGAAAATCCGTTTTCCAACGTGTTGACCCAGTACAATCTCTGCGTCAATGCTATTTCTTTGGAAACCACGAACGACCAGCCTGGTGCCATTGCAAAGTCCATTTGCAGGGTCTATATTCCGGAGCAATATAACAGGACATCCAATCTTGAGCTTCAAAACATGAGGTGGTAGCCCATTAGGCGTCAATGTGTTTAGGAACTCGGGTGGGTAGTAGTTGTGGGGATCATCCATGGCGCTATCGAAACTATGATACACCATATGCTCCCCTTGAAAACGATCAATCATCTTAACATTTATCATATCAACCCAGTCGTTCCGTGTTGACAGTATCGCCCTTGAAGTGATGTAGGTGGAATCAGACATATTTTCGTTGAGATTTGGGAAAGCAAAGTCTATTAGGTTGTCAAGATCGTTGTCACTCCCACTGTAAGGCACACACACATCATCAGGAAGACGAATGTCGCCGTCACTATTTGTTTCCTCAGTTCCACCGCCTACGCGCAGCAAAAACTCCGCAAACCAAGGGTCGTTTTTTGCTCTCATGTTGCTAACAAGCTTTAAGTGGGACATGGACTCCCATAGGTAAGACATTCGTAGCAAAGACGCGACCACTTGAGCCCTTGACCCTTTACGAACAACAGGCAAGACCTGTCTGAAATCTCCACCGAAGACAATGGTTTTACCACCAAATGGCAGTGCGGGTCGACCCATTATATCACGCATGCTATTGTCCAGTGCCTCCACGGCTTGTCTCTTAGTCATAGAAGCCTCATCCTAGATAATGAGAGATGCTTTCCGTAGCAACTCTGCTGTTCCACTCTGCTTGGTGAAGCTACATACAACGCCGTCGTCAATAGTGAGTGGTATCTTGAAGCGTGAATGGGCGGTTCTTCCTCCAGGCATTATGGAAGCTGCAACACCAGATGTAGCTGTTGCCACTGCAATCTTGCCCTGGTTGCGCAGCGTCGCGAGCAGCACTCTGTATAGATAAGTCTTCCCGGTGCCACCAGGTCCATCCACAAAGAATAATCCGCCCTGATCGGTGTCAACGACAGACATAATCTTATCATAGGCGGCCCTCTGTTCCTCGTTAAGAGAGTCTTTAAGAGCCACATCTCCCACTGTCGGTTGGATAATTTCCTCCTCGTAAACCTCCCTAGCAGTACCAATAGCATCGTCATACGCGTCGATGATAGGAGGTAGAGGGAATGTCTTTATGTCCTTTCCCATTGACTGCAACATGTTCCTAATGTCAATCAATACCATCTGCTCAACATGAGTTTTGTTCTGACTCCTGCGTTGATAGTCCTCGGACATAGAATCTTTGTGTTTCTGCCAGGGTACAGCCACATCGCTTGGCTCACAGTACACCAGTATTGTGGCAAAAAGTCGTCGCAGCGCCGATGGCATCTGGAAAAGAGCACGTTCAGTGAGACACTCATCCAGTGTGTTGTCCGACTCAAGTAGTCCCCTTCTCTCTGCTGCCTCACGAAAAGTCGGTAGGGTGACACCATCAACTGTCCTTAGATCCACATATGAGGCGGCGCCAGTCACGTGGTTTAGGAGAACACGAAGATAATAGCGCTCCCCCTCGGCCGGATGAGCAGAGACTATCCTACCGACTTGTCCACCTGTATCTCGTTTCCTCCGTTGCCATACTTTGCCCTTACCACTCTACCAAGTGTACCACTCAGGGAAGTCACGATATAGGATGCCACGAGCCTCCTCGTGTAGCCTATTCGCCTCAGAATATGCTGTGAGCATCGACCTATCAGCACCTGGACGGTTGACGACTCGCTCGACCATTTGCCGCTCGTGAAACGCCACCATGTGCATGTTTGGAAGATGGAGTTGCAGCTGCATAACAGGTGGAGATATCTGACTAAGCTCGAAGCCGTATATCCTCCACAAGGCTTCCAGAGGAGTCACCCACCTTGCATCTCTATACTGCTTGATCTCATCAACATCATCATCTGCTTTGCTCGCATCTCTCATAACAACAGACGCACGATCATGGCCTTTGTATATGTATTTGAACAGGTATTTAACAGCCTTGATGCTCCCACATGCCTCGACATTGATGGACAGTTGAAGAGACGAAGGAGGTATGGGTTATAAGGGACAACCCATCTATTGTCCAGTTCGCACCCTCGAACCTTTTCTTTACGATCATCGTCACGACGTCTGTAAATAGGGTACGAATCCTTCCCTTGCAAGGTTGTGTCACTGAAAGGCTGAGGGTAATGATTCTTGCACGATTTACGACCCTTAGTGCATGGGCAGTTAGGGTTTAGTGACCCACACAGGCCATGCATCATATGCTTGATAACCATCTTTCGTAGTTCATGGTACTTGTTGCTTGGGATCTCGGCTGAGATCAAAAGGTCGTACTGCTCAGGACATGTGAGCTTGTACTTCCTCTGCATTATGAGTAGAAAATGGGCATGCGGCAAACCCCACTTCTGAAACTCCATGACATAGACGTAGGCTCGGACCTTACCAAGAATATCCTGTTTAGTCAGCCTATGCTTTAACTCTTGTAGCTTCGCATGAAAGACACGCACTACAAGATCCGAACGATCTTGCGGTGTTTGCCCAGGGAGAAGCTCCCTCCTTATCTCATCCCAGTTAGGGTTACATGTCATGATAAGAAATATGTCTGGTTTACCAAACTTCCGCACCAGAGCCATAGCATCCATATACCGACGTCTCATGTCACGAGGACCGCCAATAAACGACGTCGACAGCACAGTTCGCTTGCCAACCTTCTCTGCCGTAATATCTCCATCTAGCATGCTATCCACCAAGCCCTGGTACAGGTCTGCCCTTAACCGATCTTGATTCCTGTGTATGTAATCTAAACGAGAGCTCTCAATCTTTATGTACGTGTCGACCGCGAACTGCTGGAAAAGCCGCTTTCCATGAAGTATTGGATTGAATACCCCGGGGCGAATCTGGAATTTGTAGCAGTAGTAGTCACGTACAGACACACATAAATGGCTAGGAGATTCTGCATACGCAAGGTTTATAAAGTGAGTGATGCTGAAAAGATAGTTAATAATGCTGGAATAAATCAAATTATAAAAAAACAACTAACCCGCATCTTCATCATTTGCATTACTTTCCCTATGTGTCGCACGGTATGCATCAACTTCGTCCATGGATACTCCAACCTTTGGGATATTTGCATGCCATCCAAGTTCACCTCTAGGGAAGAACAATGGATATGATAGTGCATCGTAGCATCCATGGTATGAGCGGATGCAGTGGCTTGAACTGTCCTTCCCATGGAGCATAACACTCTTGCTAAACTGGCCTCGCCGTTCGCTCCCTTCGATCCAGACAGCGGCCACCTCGGAAGTGAGAGGTGTGTTATATGTCTTCTGGTTCAACGTCTGGTCTAGGTTCAACGCGACACGATAGTCATCAAGGTTATCAACGTGGCCCATGGTCCTAAGGTGCTCAGAGTACGGGTTTCCACGTAGTATGTCGACTAACTGTCGAATAACATCTTTGTCTTTCTGTTGATGCTCTTCGCGACACTTACGGTACTGATGCTCGAGAGTGGGATCATCATCATAAAAGTAAAGCTCAAGGTGTTTATGCTCTGCCCCACCCTCCCTACCAAATGACTTGATATTGTGGTACATCATGCCCTATGCTCGGAACGTGTATATACCAGAATCCCTTACATTAGTTGTCATACTATCGAGGCAACAATATAGGGAAGTGAAAGAAAAATGGCCATTAAAAAACCTAATGTTGTCACGAAAGTGCCTAGCATCAGAGTCTGCACTATCCCACAACCTCTTGAGTTAGGGAGGGGTCTCCAGTGGGGCTAGCTCAACCTTCCCACCACGACAACAAAAACCAGGTGTCTCATACTCAAACTTCTTCGCGGTGCAATAACTGCAGTTGGGAACAGTCTTTAGCATATGTGTTTCTTCAGGGATGTTGCTATACACCTTGTCGTACGGGTTAGGAACATCAGTGGCAGTCGATTCATCTTGACTACCATCGATCTCTATATCCTCATCGGTATCCTCATCTGATATTTTTTTAGAAACAATGAGTAAGACATATGTATTTATATAAGCATTGGTACCATATCATAAAAAGATTGAAATTAGTACATTGCCCAGCGAATAGGTATCCCTCGTTCTCATCAGCATCGTCTTCAAATACGACACCGTCATCGTCATCAACTGGAGGGTGAAAATACAAGCCACATAAAATACCTAGGCATTCAGGATGAAAGGGTGGTGAAAATATGTAACCTGAATAAAGATTCTTAAAAATTACCATTGGAAATGACCCTTGGCTTCGACTGGGTATGATCCACCCCACTTCCTTGTTCGGTCATACTTGCACTCTCATTTGTTGCCACGATAGCACCATGGCATTGAATCCTACATTGTACTGATGGAAACACACGTTTAGTCGGACTACACGCTATCATCATCATGCTACATCAATTTAAGATAGGATAGTAATCATTGTTTTCAAGTCATCTGATCAACCGAGATTGGTGACGATTAATCGTCCAAGTCGGCCAGCCAAAATGACCGACAACTCGGCCGACTTGAAAAAATGATAGTAATTACCATTGTTGTTGATCTTTGCAGACATATGGGGTTGTGTCCAATCATCCCCTTCCTCAGCGTCACTAATAGTATCCTCAGTCGCAGTAGCCATGTTCCTTGAAATGGATGCTTCAAATTGCCGGTTTCGACGGGCTAAGATAGCTTGTCTTTCACCACGTGGCACATGTTGTTTACGTCTTAGTGGTCTAGTAGACATACGCAGTGAATCAGCATCCTTAGTCTGTGTTGAAGCTGGCAGGAACGGGTTACTGGCGATATCAGGAATAACCCAGTCGCAGGGGGTAACTACGAATCCATCAGGTTCAATTGCATCTATTGTAGGGTGCACAACCTTAGGGGTATATGTTGGGGACTCCATGGCGATGGACTCCTGACTCAATGTGTCAGCCAACAGTGCTCTACGTTTTCTTATGTACTCTATCTTTGACTCTTTCCGCTTTGGTGTATTATTATACAACCTAAGGCGTTCACGCCTAAGCTCCCTCTCGGCTGGAGTTAAGTTTTTGTACCGCTCTCTAAAGTAGGCGGCCCTTCCCAAATTATGGTTAGGCGTGTTACCAACAGTTTCATGCACACCGCCTGGAATAAGGCATGTATACGTTAAACCGCCTGAAATCAGCTGTTTTGCAAAATTAGTTGAGTGAACAGTCATGTACCTGGTGTCAGAAGGTCTCTCGTTGTGAAAACATCGTCTGACTTGAATGTCTCATTCCTATGCAACCAATCGCTATCATCATCTAGATTCACATTTGGAACTGCCAAATCAACAGTGGCAAAATGATTTTTCATGGCTGCAAATCTATATTTATAAAACGATGGGGTGAAAAAACTTGTGATAGGTATACCCGCAATACCTTGTGTTGGAAAGTTTGTGAAATCAATTGTGCTACACCCATCTGAAAGACTAACTGTGAAACACAATGAAAACCAAAATAAGATTAATAGACATTCACTAATCCACAAGAGGATCTATTAAAATAATTAGGAATTTAACTTTTTTCATCACCTCTAGATGCCTCTGGTTGTATAGGAGGTCCTTTATTTCGTTGGCGTACTTCACGACGTTTTATACTTTTCTCGTTTTTTTGTTCAACGGTCATCGCGGCATATCTTTCCCTTTCCCTTTGCCTCTTATGTTCCTTAGCATCGACATTTGGACCAAGCCTTTTCGATCCATTTTCATCAGCTACAATATAACCTTGTGTATTAGTGTTCCCCTAAATACTATGTTTCAAATGTTAATCGACACGCGTGTAAAAACCTTTACCTATAGTAATGGTGTTTGAGATGTTTGTCAATGGTGTGCGACCATCAGTATGGTCCATCTGATCTGTTTCTGTTGGTTCTCCGTTCTCCATAAAGAAACCCTATCATGGACATAGGAACTGGCTTAGTTAAGTTTTCACACAGTACTTGAGTAAGGGCTGATTTGGTGATCAGGGATCCTGAGGGGATCCATGGAGAGGAATTTCGCTTGCTATTCAAATAGCAAGGAGATTCCTCTCCCATGGATTTAAATAGCAAGGGGATTCCTTCCCCATTCGATATCATATTTGTATTTGATTATAACATTTGAGGTTTCACATTTAGAAAACATATACTTAATTCTTATGAGATATGAACACTTTAGGAGTCCTGAAGTCTACTTGATTCAAATGGAAAATCAACAAGGTATGTATCAGGTTTTGGATATATAGTCTTGAAGTCTACTCGTGGTCCCTCTTCCAGTCGTGGCCGAACAGCAGCAGCGCGTGGAGGAAGCGGTCATGCTCATCGGTGGTCCACTTTTCCCGTCATCAACAACTCTGTGCGCAGTTGCAGACTTGCAGGTGCAGCAGCAAAGCAAGAGGGTTTGTGAGAAAGAGCAGCTCGATCTGCTGGCAGTGGCACTGAGCAGCACTGCAGTTGCAAGGAGGGCGAGCGAGGATGGATGTGTTTTGTGTTGCCAGAAGCAGGAGAGGCCAAGAATTTATAGGCGTCATTGCATCCCTCGACCAGAAGCTCGCTTAGGGTAATGCAACCATTGGAAGACCATATTACTATCAGGTACAGAGAAAAAAGTTTGTTTTCCTTTTTGTTTTGGTATTTACCGGATTGTGTACTTACATACTTCATGTTCAACAGGCTTTTCCAAATGCCCCTATCCAACCAAACCAGATGTACATGCCACCTTAAATCTGTGTTAAGTATTTGGGCATTGCTTTCTGCGTGAACAGTCATTGGCCTATGTACATGCCACCTTCTAATTCTGTAATAGCTCATTTTCAAGCGGTGACGGTAGCCATGGTTTAAACTTGATGGTTGGATGTCACCCCAGAGTGCGTTGTCTCGCACATGAGGAACAATGAAAAACTTGGGAAAATCATGTCTGATGGGTCGTTTGGTGTGACTTGAAGTTGAGGAAATCCATATACATGGCCACAAAGGCCAACCAACAGAAAGCAGCAGCAACCCACTTCACACAATGTAACACAATGGCAGTGATGGTTCAATGGCAGCTGCTAATCCATCAAGTCAAAAAATACCATGTTTCTAGCTCTATTGTTTCTAGCTCTATTGTGCTGTCAACAAGGAATGGATTACAGCAATGACAGCTATATTGTTGGGATACAGAATGTCAAAAAATACCATGTTTCTAGATCAATGGATACAGAAGCCACCATCAGAACAAAATTCATGACTACATCGGTCGTCGATGCGATTCAGCCGATGTGCCTTTGGTATCCACAGTAGGAAGAAATAAGAAGGCCATTCTTGCAATTGCATTTGGAGTGATCATGGTGCCACAAGGAAAAGAAAATGAAAAGAAGCTCACGTTCTCTGACATTGTAAAAGCCACAAATAACTTCAATAATGAAAACATCATTGGTTTTCCTTTCTTGTTTATATAGGTAATGTTCTCATTATATTTTTTTACACTTTTGTATTTATATCTTCGATTTGCGATCTATAATTGTACTATTTAGAAAATGATTGCAGTGTTATAAGTGATGGTTACACAATATGGTTTACCTGACCCTGGCTGATGATTTGTGGGGCAAGCAATTGATATAGATGTGAAAAGAGCAAAGAGCTGACCTATATATATCAGTAGCAACTACTAATGCTCTTGACGATGATCAGCCAGGATATATATCAGATGATCGTATTGAACCGTGAAGAGATGATGTGTTTCGCACAAAATATTTATTAATCATTTGCACGGTCAAAATTTTCACAAAATATCTCTTATTAAACCCATGTCATAGGTATTACAAACAAAATTCATAGACATACAAGTTTGCCTCATGTTGCTTTTGGTTGATCAATAACAGTACGACACGTATTCTATCATTATAGAATCTCTCTACGCCTAAGCATAGTCCCAATTATTGCTCTTTGCGAATTTGTAGAATCTATCTACGACTTTGTTCTTCAAGAAATGTTACAGCAAACTGAAGGTTGTTCCGCGCCACCAAAGCTTTTTGAATTGCTGCAATGAATGCCACAATTAATCACATCTACACGCAGTTCATGATAAAATGAGAACAATGACGATTTAAATGTAACTAATTTTTTAGAATATACTTACGTCCAAAATGATGGGTGTTGTGATGGAACGGATTGAAGTGTATTGCGGTATGATCCGAAGACTCGAGGCACTCTAGAATTACACATTTAAATCTCTGTTACGAATCATTATAAAGCAAAACTTAGCGACAGATGGTTTTGAAAGGCGTAAAGACATGTTGTACCTTGTCTTCTGAACTGTCTAAACATAGTCCTAATTATTATGCCATAATCCTCCTTAGCCAACGCCCAGCGGAGTGCATTTTTGTTTAGTAGGTCACCCCAAACTTTAATGATATGTAAATACCCCCTACGACATTGATTGTGGGTAAGAATATGTTAGTAATATTTAAATTTGAATATATATACAATTAACGGATTATACCTAGCATCCATTATAACAATCTTTCTGAAAGGGCCCCACATTGTGCGATGAATTGTATCCAAGTGGACTACAATAGCCATTATGTCTACAAAAATAATAATTTACAAATGGATTAATACTGAATTTTGTGTAAAGGATATTTTAATAATATTAAGAGATCGATATATTCTTACCGACTAAAGTCCTGTTTGGCAACTCGGCAATATCAGCAAGGTTCAAGAGTATTTGTTTTGGGAATGGCGCCATTTGAATTGGAACAGTGTATGGCTCCACGATAGTTTGTTGGTCAAGACACAATTCCATGGGACCATTTAGATGACGAAAATTAAATTCACCCGGATGAAGACTTAGCTTTACATTATGCATCTTGTAAACATGCTTTCCATGGAGCAAATTGTCGAAATGTTTGACTGTCTCATACATATATGTTATGGCCTCGATCTTGGCTCCCTAATAGTATTTCAGTAGGAGAAGAGGCGATGGTATGAAGAGCGTGTAACTTTGAAAATGAAACTTAGAGAATTGTTGGCTTACATTGATGTCAGATAAAATGAAATGTTGTCTATCACGAAAACGTGGTTCAATCGGGAATTTAACTTCTACCCGAGCGACAATACTGTATTTCCGCGGTAGCCCATAAAAATCTTCATCACGGTAGTCGTCGAACAACCTGAAGCTATATATTAAACATACGACTAAATAACGGTCATAACTTTGATAGACAAATTATGTGTAAATATATTTATATATAATAACTTACATAGGCATTCGTTTTCTTTGGGCCGTTGCGGCTCTTTCACGGTTCAATACGATCAGTTCCATCAAAACCTTGCAGCCTTTAACATAAATGTAACACATGTCATACTTTCGCGGTTCAATATTATTATTAAATAGTTGAAATGATTATGTATTTAGTGTGTATTGTGTAATAAGCAATCCTTTTACTTTATATTTTACTCGAACGTATGTATTTAGTGTGTATTGTGTAATAAGCAATCCTTTTACCTATTCATCTGGTACAAGTATGTTATTTTAAAAAGGAGGGAGAGCAAGGATATATATATATATAATTGAGACCCCATAGGGATAGCTGTACAAATATGTGTGCACAAAAAAACATGAATTATTGTTCTGATTTATAGTACGGGGCAGTTCGTATCTATGATTCGGTACAAGTATGGTAATTTAAAGGAGGGAGAGCAAGGATATATAGCGTTGAGACCCCATACAGATAGCTACACAAATATGTGTGCACAAAAAAACATGAACTATTGTTCTGATTTATAGTAGTAGAGATTAGCATCAACCGATATATACCGGAAGAATGCATATAAACTTTATACCACAATACAAACCACCAATACAGACAAGCATACACGGCATTAACAACATTGTTTGTTAGGAAAATTGAACTGAAACATGATCACAAAAATGTAACCAAAGTGGTATGGCAATTTACTAACATATCACAGGTTATTAAAGAACATTTGCAGCCACAAATTTGCTTGAAAGCTTACCTTGGCCTGAGAAGCTGCGGAAGCCGTGGATGCGTTGCAGCGAACCCCCGACGGTGTCCTGTCGTCCGGTCCGGGTAAACCAAACGCTTTATCCCTTCCTTCCTCCACACCCTCGCTAGCTGAAACAACAAACTACTTCAACGAAACCACAAATCATAGATACGAACTGCCCCGTGATTGGAAAATTCTGAAGTCCATGAAGGGATTATTAGAGAACAAACTACTATATCAGTCTGCCTGAATTAGGATCAACTTAAACCTGGGTTTAAATTTTCTTAGTGTTAGGCAAACAAAATTGGCACACATACTTTCAATCATCAATTTTGCGTAACTGTGCTTGCTGTTCAAAAACTGATTTCCTGCCGGGCTGCTAGATGTTGGGATGCTATCTGACCCATTAGAGTTCCAGTAGCATTAGTTTATGCATCAATTGTAACTGGCCAAAACCACTGAAGTAGTTTGTTGCAAAGTTCAATCATCAGTTCAGCAAATCCATATGATATGTAACCAGTCGTATGAGCAAAATAGTTTATGCATCAATTGTGTACTGGGTGCAACTGGAGTAATATGCATTGTGTGCAGAAAACTGAAAACTGAAACACATCTTCTTAGGGCAGTTGCACCAACACTCAACAATTCATGTGACACTACAAGTACTAAAACTACACCATGTATTTACTAACAAATTTGGATTCTGCAGCAGTATTTGTTCAAGTCAGGACTCAATAGAGTCTAAAGCACAAAATTCAATAAACAGAAGAAGTTACCTAGCAGGGCAGCAACCAAACACACGCCCCAAAAGCATGTCATAAGTAAAACTAAAGTGCAAGCATATTGAAACTACACCCAACCAAACACACAAGCACCAACACTCAACTATTGATGTGATACTACAAGCACTAAAACTACTGCACATATTTACTAACAAATTTGGCTTCTTGAGCAGTATTTGTTCAAGTTAGGATTCAATAGGTAGCTAAACCAGATCTAATGAATTGACTGCTACAAAAACACAAAACACACTATTTGTTCAAGTACTTAACAAAGTTATGCATTTTGCCTGTTATAAATTGACTGTTATAAATTTCTAAAGCCAGTTTAACAGTACTGTAGATCTGAATGATTCTTCACTACGACGACATCAGACAAATTAACTGTTCAGTATTATGAATCTAATGAATTGACTGTTATAAATTTCTAAATTTCTAAAACACAAAACGGCTACAGTACTGTAGATCTAAATTTCTAAAGCCAGTTTACAGTACTGTAGTTATGAATTTCTAAAACTTCAGGAAGTAAAACCAGTGTTCCAAACATGATTTGCTAAACCAGATCTAAAACACAAAACGACTACAGTACTGAACAGTTAGCTAATCCATATGAGCAAGCAAATCCATATAAGCTAATCCATATGAGCAAGCAAATCCATATAAGCTAATCCATATGAGCAAGCAATTACCTTTTGAGGGCGCGGATGTAGGGAGCAATGGTTGAATCTGCAGCAATGGGGAGAGCAGTGGTTAGAAATCCAAACTCTCTACCAACAACACAAGTAATTAATTTGTCTGATGTCGTCGTAGTGAAGAATCATTCTGCACACAAATTTGATTACTCCATTTGCATGAATTATTTATGATAGTTGTATGTCCGAAATAGTTTGTGTACTAAATGTGTAGGACCAATATGAGGGCATGAGGTTTAAAATACTTTGACTGAAAATTGCAGGCATAGACCGATATCAGCTGGTTGAGGTCAGTTTTTGTATTTCCTTTCCTTTCACATGTTTGGATTAGTACTTTGGAGATTGATGTGGGGCATTGAATAACCTAAATTCCAGAAAATTCAGAAAGAGTTTAAGATGTGCATTTCACTATAAACAATTTTCTCTTCAGTTTGTAAGCTCAATTACGATGGAGGGTTTGGACCAATTTATCTATCTAGAATTGTGAAGCCTGATCCGGCAAGGAGGCTACGGAACAAGCCAGTTTAACAATAGCTGTAGGCTCCTAAACTTGAGTTATAAATTTCTAAAACACAAAACGGCTACAGTACTGTAGTTCTAAATTTCTAAAGCCAGTTTAACAAGCCAGTTTACAGTACTGTAGTTATGAATTTCTGAAACTTCAGGAAGTAAAACCAGTGTTCCAAACATGATTTGCTAAACCAGATCTAAAACACAAAACAGCTATAGTACTGAACAGTTAGCTAATCCATATGAGCAAGCAAATCCATATAAGCTAATCCATATGAGCAAGCAATTACCTTTTGAGGGCGCGGATGTAGGGAGCAGTGGTTGAATCTGTAGCAATAGGGAGAGTTGTGGGGAGCAGTGGTTAAAGCAGCAACTCAACCGCGTAGTTAGAGCACGACGTGGTGCAAGCCTCACCGGTTGTTCTTGTAGGTGGGCAGAGGTTGCCGAGGTCGATGCGGCGTCGTCGATGGAAGGTGAGCGAGGATCGTAGACCAGATGGGTAGGAGAGTGTCCTTTCCATCCGCGCACCTCCTCCCATCCGCGTGCCATGCTGTTTTGGAGATCTGCGGGCGTTCGCGGGGATGGAAGGAGCACGCCGCGGGGATGGAAGGTGCGCGCCGCAGGGATGGAAGGTGCGCGCCACCTCCATCCGCCGCCTTCCATCCCCGGGAAGAGGAGTTGCGCCAGCCGTCGGGGTTGCGTGCGTTGCGGGCGCAGGGGTGTGGCGGCGGCTTTGGCGCGGTGGATGGCGGCCGCGGGTGGAAAGGAATCGCGGCGTGCTCGCGCGCGGATGGAAAGGAATCGCGACGTGCTCGCGTGCGGCGGATTTGGCACGGCGGATGGCGGCCGCGGATGGAAAGAATCGCGGCGTGCTCGCGCGCGGAGGGAAACGAATCGCGGCGTGCTCGCGTGCGGCGGATTTGGCGCAGCGGATGGCGGCCGCGGCGGATGGTTCCTGCTTTTCGTCTTCCCCACGCGGGGAGGAATCTGCGGACTGCGGATCTGCGGCGCCATGGATGGAAGTGGGAGCAGAGGGCGCGTTGATGGCAGGGAGCTGAGGGGGAGGAGGGTGGGGGATCCATGGAGCGACGCGTGCAGAGGGGGAAGAAATGTGACGCGTGCAGAGCGACACGTGCAGAGCGAGCGACGCGTTGATGGAAGGCGGGCGCAGCGCGTGGGGAAGACGAGCGCTGCGGCATCCGGATCTGCGGCGCCATGGATGGAAGTGGGAGCAGAGGGCGCGTTGATGGCGGGGAGCAAAGGGCGCGTTGATGGCGGGGCCGAGCGCTGCGGCATCCGGATCTGCGGCGCCATGGATGGAAGTGGGAGCAGAGGGCGTGTTGATGGCGGGGAGCAGAGGGCGCGTTGATGGCGGGGAGCTGAGGGGGAGGCGGGTGGGGGATCCGTGGAGCGACGCGTGCAGAGGGGGAGGAGGGTGCGGTGCGTGCGCCATGGATGGAAGGCGGGCGCAGCGCGTGGGGAAGACGAGCACGGCGGGCGGGATGCGGAACGGCAAAACCGTAGGCAATGTGGACGCCTACAGTAGAGGCTTAAGAGATAGTAGAGATTTCATCTCCGCTTTCAGTAATTGGCTTTTCATTTTCAGGCTGCACCAACAAGAATATAATAATAACAAATAAGAAACTTTACTTTCATTGATATCCCTATTAGAAGGAATACTATGATCTCTAAGAGTCATGACAACTGCACCACCTTCCAAAACCTAGGATGTCGTTGATATAATTTTAAGAAAAGCCATCAGTAGGCACAAGCAACCGAGACGTTGTTTAACTAAAACTGAGCCTAACTCGGTAGGTTGAGGGTGTGGACTGGATGTATGCCTAGATAATTCACCACTAATATTTTAACTAAAACTAAGCCTAACTCTATAACTGGCATTTTAAATCTGCTGCTTTGTTGCTTCTAGATAATTCACCACTACCATTGACACAACTCTTACAAGGACAGCTGAAGATAAAATCCAGAAAAAAGCATGATCCTCCAAAAGCTTGAAATTACCTGCATTGGATGATACATTATTAGTATCAGATAAAAAGGGCAAAAAAGGTAAGGTAACCCTGGCAATCTAACCCAATGCACAACAATACCTTGCTATTGAAGAAGGGGCACATAGACTTCTTTGTTGCTGCTTAATTTCTCAAAAACAGTGTATTCTAGATCAGTTTGGCTTGCTTATTTTCTGATGAAAAAATGTTGCAGCTTTGCTTATTCATATATGTTCAAGCATACACACTGCAATCAGAGTAGTACAATACCTGACTCTGGTGTCTATATGTAGTATTGATAAATAAGTGTATCAAATAGAGTAACTCTACAAAAAAATTGAATCTTTCAGTTGACCAAACCATTTCGCTATTGCTTTCACATGAAGAGGGTAAAATATCACCTGATGAGTATAATGAGAACTTACTCTGACAAACCATTTCGCTTCAGTGCTTGTATTTTTTCTTTATAGCAATTATCAGACTTATCAAGAGACACCAACAGTTCAACTGAATAATTTGGATTTGTTCCCTCTTTTGGAACAAAACCATATGAAAGCAATAGCTTACCACTCGATTTCTTCCCATAAGATATAAATACCTTAAGACAATAAATCAAAACATGTAGTTTAACAGACAAAATAACGCCAGTTACCCCCAGACTTAGAACATACAAAAAGAAATTAGGTCAAAACCAAACAAATTTCATGTAACTATAGTACCAATTAAAGGATGGCTACAAATACAGTTTTGTTCATGTAGCCCTGCTGGAGCCAACTATGTGATTAATAAGAGCCAACTATGGCCGACCCAGACTCCGGCATGGTGGACAAAGCCGCGTACGTCCTCCACTCCCTGGTGAGCTCCGGTAGAAACCGCGCCGCCGCCGTCGAGGAAGACAGCATCCCCGTCCTGGTCGAGATGGTGGAGGTGGGCACCTCACGCCAGAAGGAGATCGCCACCCTCTCCCTCCTATAGATCGGGATCGATCGCGATGGGGCGGATGACGGGGATCACAAAGCAGAGGGGGAGGATGTCGGCGGGGTCGATGGAAGTTGGCTCTTATTAATTCTAGGCTTGTTGTGACTCGTTATTACTTTCACGCTCTTTTGTTATCAAATCCCCACTCAAATCCTCCAGGCTCTTATTTACTATAATCAATGTAGTAATTGAAGGGAGTCACAGAGTAAAAGCTTCATACACAAAAGGAATATGAGAGTGAAGAATTGTGAATGGAGAAAAAGTTTGAGTAAAAGTGTAAACACTGGTGCAGAGTGAAGGTCCATATAATATTGTAGGAAAAAAATAAGATCTCAATATACATTACATAAAAATAGATGACAGAAGCTAGGAATTAAAAGGAAAACAACATTACAATATATGAGGTGAATACAAATTAATTCCACTTTATTTAATATTCCACAACAGGGAACACACTACATTGTTATTGTTTTGTCATTAAGTGACCAACAATTGTGCTTGCTGGTCACAAACAACACAAGGTGTAGGTAATACATGCACAGAAATAAAAATACAGAATTCACTAAAGATATGTCTAAGCTTTGTAAATTAGAATGAAAAATGTATACAATTTCTAAAAATGACTAAATGAAGAAATGAACATAGTTTCAGAAGCAAGTTTGAAACACATATGTATCTTGCACTGACCTCCTTTCTTTAGAACAAATAGAATGACAAATGGAGTAATAGAATGGCCATGTTGTAGAGAGGAAAGGGGAAAACAATAATCTTCAGTTCGAACTAAACAGCCTTAGAAGTAATTGAAGTAGTTTTATCATTCCAAAACAGATCTGTTCTGTATGTGTGCTGTAACTATTTTACAATATATGCACACAACAAACATATCACAGCAACTTGTCTATATTTTTATTCAGTCTAGAAACCATGTGGTCCTTATTCTTAATCACAACGATGTAACTAATATAGATAGTGACAAACAGCTGCACATGTATGTTGTGGATTTTTCATAAATTCATATGGACTAATAAGCTAACAGAACCTACTACTAATTGGTTGCACAAGAAAAGAAATACTGACCTTCAATAGCTTCTCTAGGCGTTCTGAAACCTTCAAAAATTATGTTTCTTTCTTTTCTAGGTTTGTTCCCCTTGGCGTTCTTCTTGGAACTATATTCCAAAGCAGAATATAAGCACTACATAACAACATCAACTGACCATGTGTCAATGTGAACAATGTATTGAAACATAAGGATCCGCGTTAAAGGTAAAACAACTATATTCCAAAGCAGGATATATTTAACATAAGGATCTGTATTGAAACATAAGGATCCTCAACGGCTGCAGGGGTGGTTGAAGGTGAGGTACCTCGAGTACTCTCGCAGGCCGATGGAGCGGAGGAACATGGTGCAGCTCTCCTCGCCGGCGTGGTTGCCGTCGTTGCTCCACATGAGCTGCTTCATCCGGACCTGGTGGAAGACCTTCCGGACACTGAGCTCACCGAAGTGCAGGTACGGGGACAGCAGCGACGTGCTGGCGCTGTCGGCCTTCTTGCGGTTCATGGAGTAGTCCATCAGCGAGCCGTTGAGGAAGGCCGTCAGCGCCTTGTCGGCGTTCTGCCACCCTGGTGACCCCGCCCGCGCGAGCAGCGCGTTGCTACCCCTCTCGGACTCGTCCTCAAAGACCAGCTCGTCCCACGGGCACCTGGACAGGTCACCTGTGAAGCGATCGAAGCATTTTCCATGTCAGTGGCTGGATCCGATCTGCAAGGACCGGATCCCCGCCTACAGTATGACGGTTAGAGCTCTATCGGTTGTGCATTTGGATACCTGAATTGATCCTCTTGGGTGGCAGCAGCGGTGCGGCAGGGTCCGGCATGCACAAGCACCTGTTCCAGAATGGCGCGAACATGGTGAAGGGGCAGCGGTCTTCGTCGAGGACCTCCCACGGCTCGTACAGCAGATCGGCGTTGAAGGACTGCACGTCGATGCCCTCGGTCGCCAGCTGCTCCTTGACGTGGTAGTCCCGGACCAGCGACAGCGGGTCTGCACGGCGGGAACGGGACAACGATCGGTGAGTACCAGATCTGCGCATTGGATGCGGTGCGGGGGCAGGGGAGGATGAGGAGAGGGCGAGGCCGAGGGTATGGCGGCACAGGGATGCGGGGCCAGGGTGAGCGCGTGATGGGGCGAGGGCGTGGATGGCGGATCTGCTCGATCTCAACACTTGGCGTCGAAGGAAGCCGCTGCTTGATTCGAGGGTGGGGGATCCACGGACGGGATTCGAGGGAGCCACCGCGGGGCTGGCCGTCGAAGGAAGCGCGACATCGAAGGAAGCGCGGGATTCGAGGGTGGGGGATCCGTGGCAGTGGAAGGAAGCCGCGAGGAGGATGGAAGGAAGCGCGTGGGGAGATGGCAGGCGCGCAGCGCGTGGGGAATACGGCAGAACCACCGAAATGTGGACGCCTACAATGGACTCTTAAGGAGTAGGAGAGATTACACTTCGAACAGACATACTGTCTTAACCTTTATTCATCAAAGTATAGCGAAACATAGACATCCATACACAGGAAGATGACCGGGGGTATCACTAGACTAGCATCCATCGAGTTCACCATCAAAATCTTCATATACAAACTTCTGATCAAAATTAAGCAAGGGTGAGCTCACTTATGCTCGGGGCTCAGCAAGTGGGGGAATAACTAATGCAAGTTTAACAAGGTGAGACTAAGGTTGAGCAGTAAGCATTTTAGTTGGTCAACATTTTATTAACAACATCTGTCTTACTAATAAGTGTGAATCTCAAGTATTCCCATTAAACAAAGGTACAAGAGTATATCAAAACCACTTAAGCAAACCATTGGCAGATCATCGGATCTCGATTTATTTCCATCTTTAAGTTCAATTATCATGTGAGGAGTCCAGGCTGCTCTTAATCGTGAGCACGGCTGATATATCAGTTTTACACTCTGCAGAGGTGGTACAACTTTACCCACAATCCGTGTATCCCCTCTAGCCTGGGTCGGCCAAACCCGTAAACACTTCCGAGGTGAGTGTCTAGGGATCCACTATGAGGCTTTCACAGAATACTCTTAATACTAAGCAACTCGCTAAAGTTTCTAAAGTCGATGGTGGAGGCCCCCTGGGTGAGGTACCTTAGCCAAGAATACGTCCCCATGTTAACATGGGCTGCCACCACCACCGCTCCCCCTTTTGCCCATATTTCAGGTAAGGTTGCTAGGCACTAAGCATATAAAGCTAATTACCAAAGCCAGAGCCATTATAGCACTCATGGTTGCACTGTTTTCCCGGGTGGTCACTCCATGTTCCAATTATCACAATATGATCTTCCTTAATCATCGGATTAATAACAATAATGTAACTTACCATTTGGAACATTGATATCATCAGTAGGAGTAACATCATAAAGTTAAAGTTGTAGCAATAGCATAGCTACTAGATTAAATCATAAACCTAGGTTAAACAAGGAATAAGGTTGGAAAGGTTAGGTGTATCTGAATAGGTAACCCATCAAATTATGCACATATATCCAAGAATAAACTTTATTAAATGTATTATCAAATAGAGTATGTAGAGGGAGAAGTCCACTTGCCTTGCTTATTGAAAATTTGAGGTTCTTCCACGGAATAGCACTTGATTCTCAACTATTAGATCAATCACTGAATATCACACAAACAAACAAGAAGAAACAAACACCACTCAATAACATACAACATTCACCAATTTAATATTTTGTAAATCGTCATATGTGATTTGTCTAAGATTAAGGGTTTATAGGATGATAGAACACATTATAACTATATTAAACATTTTAACCTTTTTAGAAAAGATATATGTTATATATCTAAGGTTAATGCGTTATGAAATACATTATTAATTTTAGAAGCATTATGGAACGTATTATAAATATTGTTAACCAATCACTTATGATAAATTAAGATATAAGTCTAAATAGGTTTATATGAAAAGGTCATTATTATTAAACACCTATTTATGGAAAGTTATGGTATATGCCTTAAATAAACTTTTATGTAAAAGACAATGAACAAACAACTATCTTTTAATTTCATTTGAAAACACATAGCCTATATTATTATATTCGAAGTCAATATATAAATTAACATTTGAAGTTATAAAAGAACTTAAACTCTTATTACTTTATTTTATCCTTTAGGATAAGCTAAGTGATTCGTATATAATGTGGACTAAATTCTATGAAATCATTAATCATGCCATAAATTTAGTTAAGAAAAATTGATTATAGGTTTGATTAATAAATTATGATAAAGGATAATTAATCTATTAATTATCTTTAATTCTATTGTAGAAACATATGATCTAATTCATTAGAAAGAAAATTACATTTAAACTATCTTTTTAGTTTATAAAAGCAATGACCCTTGTTATCTTTTTATTAAGAAAATATAAATAATCTATTTATTATATTTAGTTTCAATTTGGGGACATATGACCTAAATTATTTGAAATGAATACTATATTCATTGGTATATTATTACTATCGTTTTAGTTATGACAGTGTGAGTACTTAATTAAGCCATTATATCATTATTAGAAAAGTTATATGATATATTATTATTGTAAAGCATATAATTATGGATACTTAAATATGAGACTAAATGAGTTTTATGTGGAGGGATAATAAATGATTATTATTTTATTAAAAAACACTAAATCTATATTTGTTGAGAAAACTACATTTAAACCGAAAGGTCATCATTTTAAAGATATGAACACCAATTCTATTATTTTAGTATCTTTTAGAAAACTCTATTCTTTCTGTTTTCTCCTTTCTTTTCTAAATAGAAATTTATACGTATACTAAAAATTGTTTATTTAATTCTTCTAACATTAATATACTAAGAATTAATTGTATATTACTAAATGGGTCTTTTAATAACCTATTCATAATTATTATGACATAAATAAGCATTTTACTATTCTAAGTAATTAAGTGCTATACTTATGAATACATTTATTACGAATAGTAAAATCTATATATTTTTATTTGACCGGAAATACGTGGCTTAATTCCTATTTCAATTTCTTACATCACTAAAATTATACTTATATCAATACTAACCGATTATCGCTCCACACACTCAAGCGAAATCAATTATAAACATTTCTAGTATGAACATCACTGAGTTAGTGAATAGTGACCATGTTCATTTTTAGAATTATAAAATCATACGCATATTTAAAATATTGTCGTGGGGTTCGATTTTGGTTACACGTATACATCGCAAATCTCTAAAATCATACACGTGAATCGTCAAATCGCATCATCTCAATATTACAACAATAATTCACAATAAATTTAAAACATGATTTAGAAAATAAATATTTCGGGGTTTCCTTCAACCTTGTGATTTTGTTCCTGCGCAGGGATGAACTCGATGAGGGGGAGTGGTTCGGCGGGCAGGGAACGAGCGCGATCGTCGTGCTGCGCGGACGGAGCTCCGGCGGGGAACGCGGACGGTGAGCACGAGCTCAGGCGAGGCGAGTTCCGACGACGAACGGCGAGCTCTGGCGAGGTGGCGCGGCTCCGGTGAGGCCGTTGCGCAGAACAGAAACCAGCAGGGAACGTGGGCGACGAGCAGTAACGGCACAACAATACGCTGTTGCAAGGTGAGCAATAGCGCGACTCTGCGCAGTGGGCGAGCAATGATGGCGCGGCTATGCTCGACAGCAGCAGCAAAAAGAAGGAATGGCGAGCAGGGGGAGAGGAGGGGTGTGGGGCGAACTGGGAGAGAGTTGTGCTCTACGATTTATAGGGCTACGGAGGGAGTAACAGACGGTGAGAAAGATCAAGCGGCAGTCGGCGTGCCATTAATGGAGGGAGGTAATTGAAGAAACGACGGCATTGAACTCCAATAACGCAGGGGAAACAGACGCAGAACGTGGGCGCGGTCTCAGCTTCTGGTGCGGGGCGCTGCGCGGTCGGGCGGGTGCTGCTCGGGGTCGGCGCGTCGCAGCAGCTTCGGTCGGGTGCGCGGACTTGGGTCGCGCGGCACGGGGCTGGGTAGCATGCCGAGGCGGGCGCTCGGTGCAGGTGGCCTAGTGCAGGATGGCAGCTCGGCGCGTGTCGCGTCCTAGCGCGCGGTCAGCTGGGTTCCAGGGCGGGTGCTCGGCCGGCTGGAGGCAGGGCAGCGAGCGGGCGCGGTCCTGCTTGGGCGCGGCTGTGTGCGCGTTGGTCCCTGGGCGCGTCGGAGAGAGGAGCGAGGGGAGATCACGATCCAAATGTTTCTTCACAATAAGTTAGGGCCCTTGAATAATTTTAGTTCAAAAATAAATAAAAATAGGGTCTGATTCTAATATGATTCGATTCTTAAATTTTATAGCGTAAAATTAGAGCCCACTACCACCCTTAGGCAGGCGTCCTCCACCTCATGCTTGTCGCCTCTTTGCCCTGCTCATGTAAGCCATTGTGTCGCCATTGTTGCCTACCTGTGCTTTGCCACCAGTGTGACGCTTCCCTGCTCTCACTTGTTGCTCTGCTCTTAGCTCTCCTGCTAGCTCCTTGCCTCCTCCCTGCTCCATGGCCTCGCCTCCCCTGCTCCCCCGCGATCTTGCCTCCCTTGCCCGCTCTTGGTTTCACCACCTCCCTTGCTTGGCTCCGCTGCAGCGTTGCTTGCCAGTGTCCACCTCTTGATAAAGGATGAGACCCGATCTTCCGTGAGGTATGATAACTTGATTGAGTGGAGATCTCGACGTTGATGATTCAAGGCTCCGAGCGCATGACTCCTCACAATCACTACACTACTGCTCTATTGGTTATCACCTAGGACACACGAGTGACCTCGCCATGAAGGCTTATCCCTGCAAGTGCAATCAAAAACACAAGCAAGAACAGGAAGAACCCAACCAACTGTGTTGATTACGAGATGGGGTCTCACAAGCCAATGACGACGATATTGTTCGATGACAGAATAATCTATGCAAAACCCACCCTAATGTGGCGGCTGCTGAATAAATAGAGTATTAGGGCGTGCGTGACCCCCTGGTCTTGCTCCTAATGGGCTCTAACGCGATACACGAGCCAACATGCTAACAGACGGTGTCGCAACACCAAAATAGAATTGTTTCGACGATTCTCGTTGACTCCGGATGAATTTTAAGGTAGGACTAGTTCGATTAGTTAGATAATCTATTTATCTTTCCAACCATATCAAGTCTGCCGCAATCGGAGTCTGGATGCGTCCTAGGCGTCAATTTTAGTAAAGACTGGTCATGAAACCCGATATAGAATCATAGCCGAGTCAGACTTCATGTCCTTACTGTTGTGGACGTCCTTAATGCTCATCCTCAACCCCTTGGCCTTTCTCAAGTTCTTGTTGGTCCTCTTCAAGGTTCCTAATCATCAAAACATCCTGACCCCAAGCGTAAGCTCTGAAACACAATTGACTAGAGGGTACAAAGTACCTAGATATTTAGTTGTCGTGCACGTGATCGTGTTATCAGCCATACATTGTATGCATAGAAGTGATGTCCTCGTCACCTCTTCTGCTTGGCTCCCTCTCCTCCCCCATGTTCGGCATGTGTGCTTCCTCCACATCAGGGGCGAAGCTACAGTTTGGTGTCGGCTTCAGCTGACACCTATGGATTTTTGAAAATATAGTGTAAAATATTGTTTAAGTATTGTTTATAATATTGATGAGACCCATATAAAAAGATGTTGACGCTAACAAACTTGAAGGTTGGCTTTGCCCTTGCTCCGCATGACACCGGCTTTCATTTATCATATAAGGGCTAGTTTGGGAACCCTAATTTCCCAAGGGATTTCTATTTTCCCAAGGGAAATTAGTCCATTTTCCCATGGGAAAATAGAAATCCCTTGGAAAATTGAGGTTCTCAAACTAGCCCTAAAGCAAATTCTTATCCTCATTTGCATTTACAAGAAATAGTAAATAAATAAAAAACATGCAAGCTTACAATTGATTCAATTAGAGAGTTTTAAGTTGCAAAAGTATAGCATCACAAGCATCGTTTGCGGTTTGGCTAAACAGTTGTTTAACCTGTTTTAAATGCTAGAGTGTGAAAGGTCCTTTAGCTGAGTTGGTTAGGTGGTGTACTAGCACTTCCTAGATCCTAAGTTCAACTCCATGAGGAATCAAATTTTAGGTTGGGGTTAAAAAAAATCTCCTTGTTTATCCCATGCCACAACACAGGTCTAAGGCTCAGCCATCGGTTGCAGTCATTCTCACATGGCTAGGGTGTCATTGTGTAAGGGTAGGACAGGGGTTCAGGGTTTTCTCGACCTACCTGAGAAGATTTTCTTTTTAATATAATACCCTAGGACTGTCTTACCTCCTACAGGTTGTGTTTTTTAAACGCTAGAATGGATTTTTGTGTATGTTTAAATCAACTTCATGTGGAACCAAATTTTAGGTTGGGGTTAAAAATATCCTCCTCTATCCCATGCCAGAGCATAGGTCTAAGGCTCAGTCGTTGGTTGCAGTCGTGCTCACATGGCTAGGGTGCCGTTGTGTAAGGGTAGGGCAGGGGTTCAGGGTTTTCTCGACCTACCGGAGAAGATTTTCTTCTTAATATAATACCCTAGTACTGTCTTACCTCCTACGGGTTGAGTTTTTTTAAACGCTAGAATGGATTGTTGTGTATGTTTAAATGTCATTTAGGGGCCTATTTGTTTTGGCTTCTAGCCAGATTATGGCTGTCTGAATTGGCTTCTAGCCACCAAACACTTTGTTTCTCAACCTGCTTTTGTGAGAACCACTTAGTGAAAATTGCCCAAATCAACGTGAATGCAGAATCAACCGAGTTGTCACGATAGGAGGAATCTTTTGCTTCCTAAACCCTAAACCGTGCATACCCCCTCATATTCCTCTGCACACAAGCCCCTAAGATATTTAGATTCCCATGACAGCTAGCTTATCCAAGAATCCAGATTCTCAGAAAAGCTCTTAAAAACCATCTCAAACAGACCCTAGTTTGTTTAACAGATGTTTAACATATTCAAATGGAAAAATAATTTGAGGGTGACTTTTTGGTGTTTTGAATTTTGGTGAACACTAATCCCAAGAGGAGTATATTTCATAAAAGACTGCTCCTCAAGATTCCTTAGATAATATAATTGGTGGATGACTTGTTGCTTCTTCTTAGCCATATAGTCTGGAAATTCTTGTACCTTAGAGAATATACTACTATTCTAGACCTCTTGTAAATTTGAGAAAGGTGTTCTCCTAGATAAACGTAAGGTGTCTCTTTTTTTTGAATTACATCTCTTCTATACTGAGCAAAATACGTAACTTTTATTTAACAAGATTGGTGTTAGGATTCACATTGAGAGTATGCTCGACCAGTTCCCTTGGGACTACCGACTTATTAGATGGCTTCCATGCGAAGATGCTCCTATTGTCTTGGAGTAAAATTCTCTACCTTCAAGTGCGTATACACAAGGCAATCTGAGAACTCTTCGAGGGGCATCAACGACAACCCGTCTTCTAGCCTCGGGAACCCGACGTTGTCTGCCATATAACAACAAACATCGGTCTCCAAGTTGTTGAGGCAGCAATAGCGATAATCATCAGGACCTCCTCCGAAGATTGTTGCCCTCGAAGGGTACCCTAGCTTCTCAGCAAAGTTCTACGTCTCAAAAATTAGCTCGTCATTCATTGTCTTGCTCGCTGAGTGACAATCACATATTGATCATTGATGTTGCTTGGCTTTGAAGGACCATATTTTGTGGGAACCTTAGAGCACATAGAGGGAAGGGGGTGAACAGGTGATCATGAAAAATCAACACTAAAAACATAAACTTGGTCTAAAAATGAAGTTATTATGAGCTAAACCAAGTTTCAATATAAATAAAGAAAGCAAGCCCTCTTCACTTGATTGCTCTTTCAAGATATATAATAGACTAAGATCAATATTACAAGTGAATTTGAGAGACTTAGGAAGAGAGAAAAATCACAAGCAAATAAGCACACAAGACACATTGATTTTCCCGTGGTTAGGTCAAGCAAAAAATGATTGCTTTCTCCACATTGTGGTGTCCCAATGGACAAGGGTTGCACTCAACCCTCTCAAGTGAACCAAAGATTAAGGGGGTGTTTGAATGCACTAGAGCTAATAGTTAGTGGCTAAAATTAGTTGAGACGTCCAAACACCCTAACCTAATAGTTCAGCTATTAGCCATTTTTGGTAAATTAGTTAATAGTTAGGTAGCTATTTGTTAGCTAGCTAATTCCACTAACGATTTTTAGCCAACTAACTATTAGTTCTACTACATTCAAAAACCACCTAAACCTGAGTGCCACAGTTCTTCCTTATATCAAGATTATCCCGTTTGTAAGAATCTCCACAAGTTGGAGTCTCTTGCAGCCTTATAAAAGATAAGAGTCATATATTAGAGTAAGGGAGGGAGAGAGTACAAGCACAAGAGATCAAAACCAACAACTCAACACAAAAGAGAGAAACACAAGCTATGAAGAACAACACTAAGATGGCGCTCGGATCTTGCTAGAATCACACAGTTGAGTTTTAGCAGAGTGTCAGAGTGTTGAGAGTCTCTTGGGATGCTTGTGTACTTAATGGAGGCGCCTAGGGGCTGCTTATATAGGCCAAAGTGGCTTAGGAGCAGTTGCCTCCTTTCTTGTAAAAACAGAGGATCTAGCTATCTGCGGGCGCACTGGACCGGTCGGGTGCACCACCAGACTGGGTCCATGTGCCCCAAGTTTGGGATCTGATTGAGCACTTTCTTTTGCTGCGTGGTACCAGACCAGTTTGGTGCACCTCCGAACCGTGCGCCCATTAAAGAGTATCTGTTGGAAGCGGTCCGGCACGCCATCGGACCGTGAACAGTGAAGGTCTGGTGAATTTTATAATTAAATTCTTGAGAGCTCACTTTTCATCCGTACGGGTGGTCCGGTGCATACCCGCACGGTCCAGTGTGCCAGGCCGCCCAGCGTCGAAGTCCGTGTCCCCTACGAACTTTGTCTAGTGCACCGCCAGACCGGTCCAGTGAGATCTATACCAGCACAACTTAGGCTCTTTTGAGCCCAAGTCCTCCAATCTTTTTCAGTTATTCTTGGGAGCTTCCATACGACTTAGACAAACATAATTAGCACATAATTTAATTGACTAAGTGTGGGAAACTTACCTCTTTGCCATAATTTCTTAATACAGCCAAAACCAAGTCTAAAATGCACGTTTTGCTACATAAAGAGTTAGGACCCGAAAGCAAGTTCTAGAAACATTGTAATGGACTTATGCACCATGTCTAAGGGTGCAAACCTCATAGATTTACCATGTCATTCCATTGCATTCCTAGCATCCTGTTTAGCTCAACCTAAATCCAAATTGCACTTTTCTCGTAGAAGAGAGTTAGAGCTCAAAGTAAAGTGCTAGAAACATAGTATTAGGCATATGCAACTTATTCAAAACATTCAAAACTCATGTTCTTACCATTTTACCACAACTTGCACTTTCTAGCCTCCAATTAAGCTCACTTGCACTTAGTTCCTTCAATTTGCCTTCAATTTAACATGTGCTCATACTCATATAAAAATAGTTAGTTCAATATGGTGTGTTGGACACTTAATCACCAAAATTGGTAGAAATGGCCATCTAGCACATTTCTTTCAGAACCTTTTCCCCTGTTGTCACCTTCGGCCCTCCAGCTGCCATAGCTTCTTTACCTTTATTCGTGGTCGCTTCCAGATGGGCTTCTGTTCTTGAGGCAAGAATTGTTGTATCTTTGAAGCCTTTACCTATAGTCATTAGAGTGCCTGCACTCGCCTCATCAAGTGTCATAGTTACAACTTCTTCGTGCAGGTCGACTGCCTCTAGCGTTGTCGATGCTATCGTGACTTTTTTCCCAAAGCCCCCAAGTCAGCTTCGGCTTCATCATCGTCTATGTTGTCAAATAAGAAATCATTGATTAGAGGAACTATCCGTTCACTTTTTGGAATATTAGCCAAAGATCCTAGAGTTGACATTTGCTTCAGATCCGTCTACATGTTTGCTAGAGGATCTTGTCGAGTATGGGTATCTCGACGACCTCCTCTACTTCACGTCTCTCCAGAAAAATTAAGTAGACCATTTAGGATGAAAGTCATGGTTTTAGTATAAGAACAAGTATTCTCAAAAAAGAAATGTTCCCTAACCTTTGGTAGTTCTAAAGGTTCAGTAGATGACTTCACCTCAACAATGTCCACTTGTTCCTCGAAATCCTTCTATGCCTTAGCAGAGGAGATTTTTGGCCGCTTGGCCATAACCTTTACCCGCCCTTGTTTTCTCTTCTTGCCTCCACCCTGAATTACACAAGGGTAAGTAGGGTAAACAAATCCGATGGCATCAAACACGTGGTTCAAACGATATTTCTTCTGGCCTCCGAAGGATGTAGTTAGTGCTTTGTACACCTTACTGAAATTTCCAAGAACTTTGTTCCATTTGTTTTCAACATCTTCGAGCCACTCATTGCATGGCTCCCCCAAAACAGTCTCAAAATTATATGTATATCTCAATCTAATAAGGCTGAGTTAATTTTTCGAAGGAATGCTATCCTTTAGCTCTAGCATGGACCATTCAGCCTTCAGGGGCCAAGTATTGAGCACCAAATGTTCCTGGACGACATCTCGACTCCCAACTGATAGCACCTAGAGGGGGGTGAATAGGTGATCCTGCAATTGTACTTAACTAAAACAACAAACTTGGTCTATAAATGGGGTTAGAGAAATCTAAAACCAATTTCAATTAAGAATAGAAGGAGGATATCTTCACTTAATTGATCTCACAAGATGTGTATTGAAACTAGAGCAATAACGAAAGTGATGTGGAGAGCTCAGAAGAACAAAATCGCAATGAAAGAAAGTAAACAATGAGAAACAGTGATTTATCCCGTGGTTCGGCCGAGGCCTACCTCCACGTTGTGGCGTCCCAATGGATGAGGGTTGCACTCAACCCCTCGTAAGTGATCTAGAGATCAAACTTGAGTACCACGATTATCTTTCTTATAGTATTTTCCCATTTGTGAGGAATATCCACAAGTTAGAGTCTCTCACACCTTACACAGTATGATCGCAATCAAGAACAAAAGTAAGGGATGCATTAGCAACACATATAAGAGCACAAATGCAGTAAGACCACGCACACAAGTGAAGAAAAGAGCACACGAATGAAAACCAGTAGAGTCTCAACTCAAATTACGCTCAAATATCTCTCGAACGAACCAAGGCATGATCGAAGTCTCGGAGTATGTTGTACACTCTTGTGTTTTTTCAGTGTGCTACTCACGTCCCGCTCCATGGCGCCCTAGGTTCCTTTTATAGCCCCAAGGAGCCTAGGAGCCATTGGATCTTCATTAGGGAAGTAATCAACATTCCCTATCTGTGTGTACCGGATTGTCAATTAGCGATCGGTTTCCTTCATCAGCCGAGCCATCCGTTGAGCGTATTTAGTCGCATGTCACACTGGACATGACTCGCCCGAGGCCACAACTTGTCCGAGGGCACAACGCGCCCGAGGCAACAACGCGCCTGAGGCACGAGCTCGCCTGAGGCCATAGCTCCCTCGATGCCACAACTTGCCTGAGGCAGTCGGGTCCCGCCCGAGGCAGTCACGACTTGCCCGAGGTCAACCTCGGCGGAAGACATAGTCCTGGCTCGCTCAAGGCCATCCTCCAATAGGAGTTAGTCATGGTTCGACCGAGCGCAATCATGACTCACCCGAGCATAGTTCTCGCCCAAGCGCATACACGATTCGCCCGAGCGCATCTCCATCTTGCCCGAGCACATTCACGATTCGCCTGAGCTTAGTTTCAACTCGCCCGAGCATGTCTCGGGTGAGTGTTCGGTCAGGCCGAGACTAGCCCAATTTTGGCCAAACTTAGCCAACCTTCTTCAGTACATTTTGGCTTGACTTGAGAAGTTCTCTAGCACTTATATGAACATTGTTAGCACCTAAAACAAATGACTAAGTGCTAGAAACATACCTTTTCTTCAATTTGCTTTCTAAACACATGTGCTCATGCTCATAAGAGTAGTGTTAGTACTTAGTAATGTGTTGGGCATTTAATCACCAAAATAGCTAGAAATGTCCCAAGGGCATATTTCCCTTTCACCAACATGAATATAGATAATGTTTAAGGCAACAAGAGGAGCCTGAGCTTCAAAATCCATATAGCAAACTGGCCTCTTGAGCCCGAAGGCAACCTTGATAGGCTTCTGAACTAAACCTTTTGCATCCTTTTCTTCCAAGTCAACCTTCATATAGAACCATTCCATCGTCCACTGTTTTAGCCATTTGCTACATTTGGTGAGAGCTCAAAACTAAGCCTCTTTTTTGTAGGCAAAATTGTAACAACCGAAGTTATTATGGATATGTTCTTTACCAACCGCCTTTGTCTGGTAGTGTAGTTTGTGGATCTAGCAAAAGCATTTTGTGCTCAATTCCACACCTTGGCTTCTTACAACCCAAATGAAAAGCCCCGTCCTCATGATAGCATTAGGAGTAAGTTGGTGCAAGAAAACATCAAATCATTTTAGCATCCCGACCACCATCTTATGCGGTGGGAACCGAAGCCCAGCATTGAAGAAGCTTCAAAATATAACCATTTCATTGTCTTTCGACTCTAGTGTGGTCTCTTCACCTCCAAGAAGAATTAAGTCAGTATCGCTTATGCAATGCCTATTCTTCAACACTTCTATATGACAGGTTCCAATTGTTGACTTCCTAAAGGCAATATGGCTTGGTTTCATCGGCCTGATCTCTTTGTAACACCCCTGGTGTTACTAACACTAAAACTTGAGCATGACATCATATGAATTGGCATTTCATGTTGTTTGTTACACCTAGAATGCATTCACTAGGTAAAGATTTCAAAACAAGTGTGATGTGGTGGCTTGAAGTGTACTTAACCCTGGGATTAGGGCATATGGGTAAAAGTGAAGTCAAAATGAGTAATACCTCAAAAGTCATTGGAAATGTTCATAATATATCAAGTTTGATGGATTTGAGTGGCACAAAAACCCTAAAGGGAACCCTAGAAAACCCTAATTTGTACCCTAGGGGGTGAATTCAAATTCTATACACTTTTGGACCCAAATGTAAATATCAAAGTGGTAGAACATCAAAAACCAAGCAACTTTTACATTGGAGGATTTTCAAGTAATGTGGAGCAAATTGGACTTAAGTGCAAAAAGTCCCAAGAACACCTATGTGGCTTAACTCTGAATTTCAGTGAGATTAAGCTAATTTTGGAGCCTTATATTTCTTAATCCATGAGGATTTTGCCCTAGGTAAATACATCAAAATTGTAGATCCATGTTAGAAGTACAACTTTGATTAAGTGACTAAGCATTGGTGCTGTACAAAAATTTGAGAAAAATAAGCCAGAAGATGGGCTGTCAGTCACTATTGAAGACTGAATTTTGAGCAACAGTGAAATTGGATGAACTTTGTGATCAGATTATGGGGGATTGAGTGGATGTTTGCATAAGACCTTTGTAACAAAGTTGTAGTTGGTATATTGGACAACAACTTTGCTGCAGATGAATGAGGGAGTTGCCACATAAAAATTTGAGAACAAAGCATTGCAAGTTGCTCTGTCAGGCGCTCTGATGAATGGTTTCGATGGTACAGTAACTGAACAAGATCAGGAGCAGTGTATCTCACCGCCGGTGAATTGGCTCCGTGATCCTCATCGGCGCTGTGATTCGTGCCTAATGGCGCACGGATAACGACTCAGGGTAAAAGATCTTGCGCAAGGGATGAAGTCGGGGCACTGTGGCCGCCCTGTCGTCGTACCCACTTGCGCTGCGACGTGGCCAAACAGCCATCGCCGTGGAGATCGCCGTTCACCGCGATTGCGCCATGTCGTAGTCCTTTCGCCATGTACCCGAAGCCGTGGCAAGCTAAGAGTTACCGCCCTTGAGTCATAGTGTCGTTGAACGCCACGACGAGCTCACTAGTGCAACATCCTGTCACCACCGTGATCCAAACCTCCTTCAAATTCGAGACAACCATGGCCAGCTGCTATAAATTGAGTGCACAGCCAGCTCCGTTAGCTTATCACGAACCCAGAGCACCCACTCTCGTGCTCAATCATCCACCGTAGCGCCTTAATTTGGGATTTCCCCCAAATCCGTTTTCCGCACCGCTGTGAGCACCCCTCCGTCGACCCACCGTCCTATCCCTCCACCCGCCTTCCTAACTGTTGTTCTTGAGCTCTAGTACGTTGCTAAAGCTTACCGTGCCCCCAATTTGTATGTTGTTGTACTGTGTCATCGGGAACACGAAGGGAAAGACTCCAGCTCCGCGGGTGTACGTAGACCGAGCTTTAGGGCAGCATTCGAGTTAAATTAGTGATTCCCAGTAAATCGCCAAGGTCTGAATTAGGCATAGACCATATTAGGGCATCGATTGTTGTGTATCATGGCCGGTATGAGTTCGCCGGAGCGCGCACGCCGTCGTCCATCGTCGGGGACCCAGACTTGCGAAGATGAGAAAGAAGAAGGGGCTCGGTGCACATGTCACAGACATAGAGGAATAGTGACTAAGGATTCTTTAATGATTTTTCGAATAGCGGGGTCCTCTATGCAATTTGGCCAGCGCAGCGCGCGCGGGCACGTTTGCCTGATCATGGGCCGGCTCGGGCTGGATTCAGCCCAGCACTATTCATTCTTTTCCTTTTTTTTCTTTTTACTGCCAGACTTGGAAAATTGTAGGAAATTCTAGAAAAATGGTAAAAATATGGGGCCAATTTTACTAGACTCCTAAATTTCTCTAATATTTAATAAAAATAGCTCCAAGATTTTTAGTCCCAACCATGAATTATTTATAATTTAAAGATGCCTAAACCTAGTCTTTTAGAATTTTAGAATTAAATTAGTAGCTCCAAAAATAGTAAAACTTTTTGGGTGAGTTTAATATGATAATTAAAACCCTTGTGTAAAGTTTGACATGCTTTGGACATTGTTTGATCCCAAACCCAAGAAACTAGCGTCCTAGGATATAAATACCCAACCCTAATAGAGCACTAAGCTAGGAAACTCTAGTGACTAGTGGGCACCATGAAGGAAGGTTGTATTCAAAATACAACTTAGTATGTTTCTATTGTCACTGCATATTCATAGAATCATATGAGCATTCATGTATATGTATTGTTATGTATAGAAAACGAAGAAGAAGTGGTAGTTGAAGAGTTACCCCACAAGCTGAAATTCCACCTGTCGAGAACAACTTCTACTTTGATATTTGTGGGATAGACCCTGAGCCTACTACAACACAAGGCAAGCCCCGGTGCATTTACCCCTTCCTTGTTATTTCAAACTCTTTATCACTTGAAATGATGCATTAGGTGATAGGAGTTGAGTGATAAACAATTGCTGCATTTCCTTCCTTGGAACTGTTTACCATTCCTTGATACCCGTTTTACTTAAAAGTTTTCTGATGCTTAGCCTTGCCTTAGGAAACAAAATGTTTTGTTTTAAACAAAGATGATGCTTCATATGGGATGGGAAGTTTTCGAAGAAAAGACTTGATGGTGAATCCATCATGGCCATGATGGGTTCAACATCGAAAAAGATGTACCTCTGACAGGTACAAAACTTTGGGTTGTAAATGATAAAGATGAGACCAGACGGGTGACTTGCACGAGAAGGAAGTCTCGGTGTAGTGTCTCCATCTGAGTCGCTTAAGGACCGTGTTGATGTGGGTTGACCCTTTAACTGGCCACATGCCTCGTCATGGGTTGACCGTGTTGATGAAAGGTGTTAATCGGGTCGGGGTAAAAGGAAAGTTGGCACCCTGATATATTGGCCTGTTTCCCATTCTTGAACAATGCGGACCAGTGGCTTACAGACTTCAACTGCCTGAAATATTATCTGCAGTACATAATGTGTTCCATGTGTCCCAATTGAAGAAATGTCTTTGGATTCCTGATCGAACCATTGATGTGGAGGATGCCACTTTAGAACCATACTTGACTTATTTGGAACATCCTATTCGAGTTCTGGATCAAAAGGACAGAATCACCCGAAAAAGGACTCTTAAATTCTACAAGGTACAATGGAACCAGCACACTGAAGACGAAGCTACCTGGGAAACTCAAGATTTCTTGGAGAAAAATTTTCCTAGGTTTTTAGCTTCATGTAACTTGTAAGATGTGTACGTCTAATTGTAAGATTGGAACAAACCCCATACCACCCCCTGCTCTGTAAGATAAATAAGGAAATAAAGATGTGAGGTGTTTCCTTTTCCACTACTTTCCCTAGGACCTTAAATCTGAATGGGAAATGTGCCATTGGGCCATTTCTATAAGTGTTTTGGTGATTAGATGCCCAACACATGTTGATTTAGTTCTTATGTGCTAAATGAGTGAGAAGTGCAAATCGAAGAAAAAGGTATGTATCCGGCCTTAGTAAACTGTTTTTCAGTACTAACATATGCATCGAGGTGCCAAGAAACATTGTCGAGAAGAAATGATTTGAGTTGAAGAAGAGTTGGCTAAGTCAGCCAAACCAGCGCAGTTTGTGGTGCACCGGACTGTCTGGTGGTGCACCGGACAGTGTCTAGTGCCCCAGGCTAGCCCGGTGGCAAACTGGCCGCTCTCGGGAATTGGCCAGGCGACGTGGCTAAAAATCACCAGACTGTCCGGTGAGTGTTCAGCGCCTGCGCCCAAGTCCTTCGGTGACGAACTCGTCGCTCTCAGGAAAAGGAGAAAGCGCCATGGCTAAAAATCACCAGACTGTCCGGTGGTGCACCGGACTGTCCGGTGGTGCACCAGACTGTCCGGTGAGTCAGAGCTGCCCGAGCCAACGGTCGCCAGTGCAATCAGCGGGCGACGTGTGGCCCGTGCCAACGGTCAGTTGGGCACACCGGACTGTCCGATGTGCACCGGACAGTGTCCGGTGCGCCAACGGGACCGCCGGCCCAACGGTCGGATGCGCCAGATAAGGAAGGAGATCGAGCACCGGACTGCTACAGGACCTGTCCGGTGGTGCACCGGACTGTCCGGTGTGCCACTCGACAGAAGGCAAGATTTGCCTTCCAAGTTGATCTTCAATGGCTCCTAGCCGCCTTGGGGCTATAAAAGGGACCCCTAGGCGCATGGAGCAGCACACCAAGCTTGCAAGAAACATACTAAGACGCCTAGACTCTGCATTCACGCAATCGGATCATCGTTCTTGAGATTTGAGCATCATTTGAGTTGTAAACTCCCTGCGTCGTGTTTGTGTGCTCACTTCTTCACTTGTGTGTGTGTGTTTGCTGTGATTCGAGTCTTGTGTGCGTTGCTTTCCCTCCCTTACTCTTGTGCTTCTTTGTGATCTATATTGTAAGGGTGAGTGGCTCCAACTTGTGGAGATTCCACGCAAATGAGAGAAGAACACTAAACAAAAAGATCGTGGTATCCAAGTTAATCATTGGATCACTTGAAAGGGGTTGAGTGCAACCTTCGTCCATTGGGACGCCACAACGTGGAAGTAGGCAAGTGTTATACTTGGCCGAACCACGTGATAAAACACCGTGTCTCTTATGCTGCTTTTCTCTATGATTGTTTTGTTCGCAAGAGCTTGCCTCATAGCAACTTAATTAACTCGCACTAACACTTTTATAATCAAGTTTGTGGCTATTTAGTGTTTGATTTCACAGGATCACCTATTCACCCCCCCTCTAGGTGCTCTCAATTGGTATTGGAGCCGTACTCTTCATCTAAGGGACTAACCGCCCGAAGAGATGGATCCTAAGGGTAAGGGGATGGTGGTCAATGACAAAGAGAAGGAGTCCATCTTCAACGAGCCAAGAGACGACAAGCCAACTGACTCAGGCTCGAGTCACAAGAAGAGAGATGGGAAGAAGAAGAGACACATCAAGAAGATCATCTACTACCACAGTGATGCCTCTTCCTCTTCACCAAGGGATGACGACGACTCCTCGTACAAACAAAAAATGGTTAACCAAAATTACTTATTTGATTATTCTCGCATCCCTTATAATTCAAATTCTCATTTGCTATCAATTCCACTTGTGAAACTCCCACACTTCGATGGAGAAGACTATTCTTTCTGGAGTCATAAAATGCGTAGTCATTTATTTTCCCTTCATCCTAGTATCTGGGAGATTGTTGAAAATGGAATGCATTTTGATAGTATTGACAATCCCGTCTTCATAAATGAGAAAATTCATAAAAATGCCCAAGCCACTACTGTTTTGCTAGCATCTCTATGGAGAGATGAATATAACAAGGTCAGCGGCTTGGACAACGCCAAACAAATTTAGGACACCCTCAAAATATCTCACGAGGGTAATGACGCCACCATGATCACCAATATGGAACTGATGGAAGGCGAGCTGGGGAGGTTCGCGATGATCAGGGGAGAGGAGCCAACACAGACCTATAACAGGCTCAAGACCCTGGTCAACAAAATCCGAAGCTACGGGAGCACAAGATGGATGGATCATGACGTCGTCTGACTCATGCTCAGGTCATTTACAGTTATTGATCCCCATCTTGTGAATCTTATTCGTGAAAACCCTAGGTACACCAAAATGACGCCCGAGGAAATCCTCGGAAAATTCGTAAGCGGGCGCATGATGGTTAAGGAGGCAAGATATGTGGATGACGCCTTGAACGGTCCACTGCCCATCTACGAGCCGTAGCCCATTGCTCTCAAAGCAACAAGCAGTAGGGAGGAGCTACCGAGCAAGGTAGCACAAGTAGAGGCTGTCGGGCTCAATGAGGATGAGATGGCGCTTATCATCAAGCGCTTCAAGACCGAGCTAAAAGGACGCAAGGAGTACCCCAACAAGAACAAGTCAAGGGGAAACTGCTCCTGCTTCAAATGCGGTAAGACTGGTCATTTTATAGCTCAATGCCCTGATAACGATAATGACCAGGCACAAGAGAAGCATGGGAAGAGAGAGAAGAAGAAGAACTACAAGAAGGCCAAGGGTGAGGCGAACATCGAGAAGGAATGGGACTCTGACTGCTCCTCCTCTGACTCTGAGGATGAAGGACTAGCTGCCTCAGCCTTCAACAAATCTTTGCTCTTCCCCAACGAACGCCATACATGCCTTATGGCTAAGGAGAAGAAGGTACATGTTTGAGATACCCCTAAGTACTCTTCTTCTAGCGATGAGGAATCTTCCTATGATGAGATATATTATAGTGATCTATTTAAAGAACTAGATAGATCTAAGGTAGACAAGATAAATGAAATAATTGATGCTCTTCATGAAAAGGATAGATTGCTAGAAAAGCAAGAGGACATTTTGTATGAGGAACATGATAAATTTGTTAGTGTTTAAAAATCTCTTGCTTTAGAAATTAAAAGAAATGAAATGTTATCCTCTGAGTTGTCTACTTGTCATGAATCTTTCTCTAATTTAAAGAATTTAAATGATGAATTAAAGGCTAAGCTAGAGGAAGTAAATGCAATTAGTTCATGTGTGGAACATGTAGTTATTTGCAATAGGTGTAAAGATGTTAATTTTGATGAACATGCTGCCACTATTGCCAAATTAAATAATGATGTTGCAAGTCTTAATGGTCAACTTAAGACTTGCAAAAATGATTATGATAAACTAAAATTTGCTAGGGATGCCTACACTGTTGGTAGACACCCCTTAATTAAGGATGAACTTGATTTTCGAAAGGAAACCAAGAACTTAACAAGCTAAAGGATTTCCATTTTCAACAAGGAAAAAGGGAAGGCCCCGATGGCTAGTAGTTCTCAAAAGAACCATGCCTATATTTATGATAGGAAATTTACTAGTCATGCTTATAAGGATAGATGCTATGATCATGATGCTACATTTAATTCTCATGCTATGATTGCATCTAGTTCCGCTTTTGTTCATGGTAGAAGTAGGCCTAGGAGAAATTATGCTCCTTCTCATGCACCTAGGAAAGTTTACAGTGGTCCTACTACTATTTATCATGCTTGCAATGCTTCTTTTGTACTTTCATGTAAAAATGCAAAAGTAGTAGCTAGAAAATTGGGATCCAAATGCAAGGGAGACAAGACTAGCATTTGGGTTCCAAAAGTTGTTGTGACTAACCTTGTAGGACCCAACAAGAGTTGAGTACCTAAAACAAAAGCTTAAATTGCCTTGCAGGTTTATGCATCCAGGGGGTCAAGCTTGATTATCGATAGCGGATGCACAAACCACATGACGGGGGACAAGAAAAGGTTCACCTCCTACGTCAAAAACAAGGATTCCCAGGATACAATCATCTTTGGAGATGGGAACCAAGGCAAGGTCAAAGGGTTGGGAAAAATAGCCATCACATCCGAGCATTCTATCTCTAATGTGTTTTTAGTTGAATCGCTCGGGTATAATTTGTTGTCTATGAGTCAATTATGTAACATGGGTTATAATTGTTTATTCACAAATATTGATGTATCTGTCTTTAGAAGAAGTGATGGTTCACTAGCTTTTAAGGGTGTACTAGACGGCAAGCTCTATTTAGTTGATTTTTCGAAAGAGAATGCCGATCTAGATGCATGCTTAATAGCTAAGACTAATATGCGCTGGCTTTGGCATCGCCGTCTAGCACATATTGGGATGAAGAACCTTCATAAGCTTCTAAAGGGAGATCATGTGTTAGGACTAACCGATGTCTGTTTTGAGAAAGACAAACCTTGTGCAGTGTGCCAAGCAGGGAAACAGGTGGGAAGCACTCATCATAGCAAAAATGTGATGACGACGTCAAGACCACTGGAACTTCTTCGTATGAATCTTTTCAGTCCCGTTGCCTATCTCAGCATCGGGGGAAGTAAGTATGGTCTTGTAATAGTTGATGATTTTTCCCGCTTCACTTGGGTATTCTTTTTGCAAGACAAATCAGAAACCCAAGGGACCCTAAAGCGCTTCTTAAGGAGAGCTCAAAATGAGTTTGAGCTAAAGGTGAAGAAGATAAGAAGCGACTATGGGTCCGAGTTCAAGAATCTTCAAGTTAAAGAGTTTCTTGAGGAGGAAGGCATCAAGCACGAGTTCTCCGCTCCCTACACACCACAACAAAATGGTGTGATAGAGAGAAAGAACAGGACGCTAATCGACATGGCGAGAACGATGCTTGGAGAGTACAAGACGCCAGAGCGGTTTTGGTCGGAAGCTATGAACACAGCCTGCCATACCATAACCGGCTCTATCTGCATCGTCTCCTCAAGAAGACTTCTTACGAACCCCTAACTGGTAACAAACCAAACGTTTCTTATTTTCGTGTATTTGGGAGCAAATGCTACATTCTAGTGAAGAAGGGTAGACATTCGAAATTTGCTCCCAAGGCAGTAGAATGTTTCTTACTAGGATATGACTCAAATACAAAGGCATATAGGGTCTTCAACAAATCATCGGGATTAGTTTAAGTCTCTAGCGACATTGTATTTGATGAGACTAATGGCTCTCCAAGAGAGCAAGTTGATCCTGATGATATAGATGAAGATGAGGTTCCGACGGCTGCGATGCGAACTATGGCGATAGAAGATGTGCGACCACAGGAACTGTAGGAACAAGATCAACCTTCTTCCTCGACAATGGTGCATCCTCCAACCCAAGACGATGATCAGGTACCTCAAGAAGAGGGGCAAGATCAAGGGGAGCACAGGAAGAATAGGTTATGGAGGAAGAAGCACCACGGGCCCCTCCAACCCAAGTCCGAGCGTCGATCCAAAGACATCACCCCATCGATCAGATTCTGGGTGACATCAGCAAGGGAGTAAATACTCGCTCACGATTAGCTAATTTTTGTGAGCATTATTCATTTTTCTCTTCTATTGAGCCTTTTAGGGTAGAAGATGCCTTGCAGGATCTGGACTGGGTGTTGGCCATGCTGGAAGAGCTCAACAACTTTAAAAGGAATGAAGTCTAGAGCCTGGTGCCACATCCAAAACAAAACATTGTGGGAACCAAGTGGGTGTTCCGCAACAAGCAAGACGAGCACGGAGTAGTGACAAGAAATAAGGCTCGACTTGTGGCAAAAGGTTATGCCCAAGTCGTAGGTTTGGATTTCGAGGAGACTTTTGCTCCTGTGGCTAGGTTAGAGCCAATTCGAATTTTATTATCTTATGCCGCTCACCATTCCTTTAGGCTATTCCAAATGGACGTAAAGAGCGCTGTCCTCAATGGGCCAATCAAGGAGGAGGTATACGTGGAACAACCCCCTGGCTTTGAGGATGATAGGTATCCCGACCATGTTTATAAGCTCTCTAAGGCGCTATATGGTATGAATGCCTTAGAGATTTTCTTATTTAATGCTTTCAAGGTTGGGAAAGCTGATCCCACTCTTTTCACAAAGACATGTAATGGTGATCTTTTTGTTTGCCAAATTTATGTTGATGACATAATATTTGGTTCTACTAACTAAAAGTCTTGTGAGGAGTTTAGCAGGGTGATGATGCAAAAGTTCGAGATGTCGATGATGGGCGAGTTGACCTACTTCCTTGGATTCCAAGTGAAGCAACTCAAGGACAGCACCTTTATCTCCCAAACAAAGTACACTCAAGATCTTCTCAAGAGGTTTGGGATGAAGGATGCTAAGTCCACGAAGACACCGATGGGAACCGACGGACATCTCGACCTCAACAAAGGAGGTAAGTCCATTGATCAAAAGGCATACCGGTCAATGATAGGTTCATTACTTTATCTTTGTGCTAGTAGACCAGACATTATGCTTAGTGTATGCATGTGTGCTCGATTTCAATCCGACCCCAAGGAGTGTCATCTTGTGGCCATTAAGCGAATTCTTAGGTATTTAGTTTCTACGCCTTGCTTTGGGATCTAGTATCCAAAGGGGTCTACCTTTGACTTAATTGGATACTCAGACTCCGACTATGTCGGGTGCAAGGTTGATAGGAAGAGCACATCAGGGACGTGCCAATTTCTAGGAAGGTCCCTGGTGTCCTAGAGTTCCAAGAAACAAACATTCGTTGCCCTATCCACCGCTGAGGCCAAGTACTTTACCGCAGGATAGTGTTACGCGCAACTGCTTTAGATGAGTCAAACCCTCCGGAACTTTGGCTACAATCTGAGCAAAGTCCCACTCCTATGTGACAATGAGAGTGCAATCCGCTTGGCGGATAATCCTGTTGAACACAGCCGCACTAAGCACATAGACATCCGGCATCACTTTCTGAGAGACCACCAGCAAAAGGGAGATATCGATGTTTACCACATTAGCACCGAGAACCAGCTAGCTGATATCTTCACCAAGCCTTTAGATGAGAAAAGGTTTTGCAGGTTGCGTAGTGAGCAAAATGTCTTAGATTCGCGTAACTTGGATTGATCTATAGCATACATGTATTTTATGCCTTTGATCATGTTACTTTGAGTATTTACATCATTTATTGTTTATTTGCGGTGCTCAAGTTGTACAAGTCATCCCCGGACCTCACAAGTCTGTATGCAAATGATGCACATGTTTAGGGAGAGATGAGCTACAACTTGACTCCTTTGAGACTAACTTGTTTGTTTGAGTACACGTGAAGTAGTCTCGAAGGACCATTGAAAGGGAAAATGAACTTGGACGACGAAAAGACTTCCACTGCACTCTGGTATATACGTGTATTTAATTCCAAGTTCATACTAATGCTATCATTGCCTTTTTGCTCTTATTTGACATTTTAGTGAGGCAATGGGGTTAAAGGGCCAAAAATGATCTCGTTTGGTGCTTAATGCCAAAGGGAGAGAAACTAAGGCCAAAGCAAATGGATCAGCCAACCACTTGTGAATTTTGAAAATAGGAGAGTTAGAATTTGTATTTCATCCAAAATCCTCTTATAGCAAAATTTTGTCTCTTATGGGGGAGAATCTTTGATTATGGGAGAAAGGGGGAGTTTTTGGCACTTGATCAATTTTACTCTTGGAATATCTCTCTATTTGTCCAAACAAGTGTGTTTGACTTAGAGATAGGGAAAAGAATTTGATTTGCAAAAACAAACCAAGTGGTGGCAAAGAGTGATCCAAATATGCCAAATCCTAAGTAAAGAGAATTTGGTCTTCAATTTGCATTTGATGTTGCACGTCTTTTGTTGCTTTTTAATGTGTCGGCATAAATCACCAAAAAAGGGGAGATTGAAAGGGAAATGTGCCCTTCGGCCATTTCTATAAGTGTTTTGGTGATTAGATGCCCAACACATGTTGATTTAGTTCTTATGTGCTAAATGAGTGAGAAGTGCAAATCGAAGAAAAAGGTATGTATCCGGCCTTAGTAAACTGTTTTTCAGTACTAACATATGCATTGAGGTGCCAGGAAACATTGTCGAGAAGAAATGATTTGAGTTGAAGAAGAGTTGGCTAAGTCAGCCAAACCAGCGCAGTCTGTGGTGCACCGGACTGTCCGGTGCCCCAGGCTGGCCCGGCGGCAAACTGGTCGCTCTCGGGAATCGGCGGGGCGACGTGGCTAAAAATCACCGGACTGTCCGGTGGTGCACCGGACTATCCGGTGAGTCTTCAGCGCCCGCGCCCAAGTCCTTTGGTGACAAACTCGTCGCTCTTGGGAAAAGGAGAAAGCGTCATGGCTAAAAATCACCGGACTGTCCGATGGTGCACCGGACTGTCCGGTTAGTCAGAGCCGCCCGAGCCAACGGTCGTCAGTGCAATCAGCGTGCGACGCGTGGCCCGCGCCAATGGTCGGTTGGGCACACCGGACTGTCCGGTATGCACTAGACAGTGTCCGGTGTGCACTGGACAGTGTCCGGTGCGCCAACGGGACCACCGGCCCAACAGTCAGATGCGCTAGATAAGGAAAGAGATCGAGCACCAGACTGCTACAGGACCTGTCCGACGGTGCACCGGACTGTCCGTTGTGCCACTCGACAGAAGGCAAGATTTGCCTTCCAAGTTGATCTTCAACGGCTCCTAGCTGCCTTGGGGCTATAAAAGGGACTCCTAGGCGCATGGAGCAGCACACTGTCACACCCGGTTTTAGAAGGCAAACCGAATGACATGACCGTGAACTCATATAGTCCATACTTGGTGATAAATGCTGTCTTCGGTATATCTGAAGGTCGGATTCTGAGCTGATGGTAGCCTGACCTCAGATCTATCTTCGAGAACACACTAGCTCCTCTCAACTGATTGAATAAATCCTCAATTCTGGGCATGGGTACTTGTTCTTGATAGTAACCTCATTCAAGGATCTGTAATCGATGCACATCCTCTTCGTGCCATCCTTCTTCTCCACAAACAACACTGGGGCTGCCCAAGGCAAAGTACTCAGTCTGATGTAACCTTTCTCTAACAACTCATCAATCTGCTTCTTGAGTTCCACCAACTCTGGTCCGGACACTCGATAGGCTCTCTTGGAAATAGGGGCGGTGCCTGGAATAAGCTCTATGGCAATTCAACCTTCCTCTTAGGTGGCATACCTAGTAACTCTTCGAGAAACACATCTGGGAAATCTGATACTACACTGATAGCCTCTGATGGTTTAATCTCCTCAATGTGAGCGGTGACTTGGTGACAACTCCCTTTTCTGGGTTCTGACAAGACCAATTCCACTAACACTTCTTCTCCTGATAGGGACACTAATTTCACTGTTCTCTTGTCACAACTAAGGCTGGCTTGATACTTGGTTAGCCAATTCATCCCTAGGATGACATCTATAGTTGTATCTTGGTTACCCATAACTATCAAATCGGCGGGGAACTCTATCCCCCGTATTTGAACCTTTGCACTAGGGCAAAATCTATCAATTTGGGTCCTTCCACCAACTGAACTAACTCTCATAGGTGGATACATGGGTGCTACTGGTATATTATGTGATTCTACCCATGACGCAGTCACAAAAGAATGTGTTGCTCCAGTATCAAATAAGACATTTGCGGAATGATACTCGATTGAAAACATACCTAGTGCCACTCCTGGAGTCTCCTGGACTGTGTCGGCCTCCAAGTGGTTCACCCTTCCATACTAAGCACGAGGTTGCCCACAGTTGTTGCTTCCTTGCTGCATTGCATTCTGTCTAACTGGGGCATTGGGAGTTGGCTGCTGCTGGGCTGCTTTCTTTGGGCAATGGTTCGCCCAATGGCCTTGTTCACCACAGTGGAAACATGCACGACTTCCTCCTTGGGCTAGCGCTGCTTGATTGGTCTGGTTGGTTGCTAGGGCAGGAAGACGGGCTGCCTGGTTGCTCTGACGCTGGTATTGATTTCCTCCCTGCTGGTTGTTCTAACGGTACTGCTGTTGTTGAGGAAACTGTCTCTAGTATTGCTACGGCTAGTTCTAACGCTGATGCTGGTGCTGGTGACCTGGCTTGAATTGCTGAGGTGGGTTGCCTGAGTAGCAAGGACGACTGCTACTCCTAACCTGAGGTCCACCAAACTTGCGTTTCCTGTCCTCCATCTCTCGACGCTTCCTTTCTGTCATGATTGCTCTGTCGATTAGATGCTGGAAGGTAGGGAAGGTGTGGTTCATCAGCTCGTAATGGAGGGGATCAATTAATCCTCTCAAGAAGCGGTACTGCCTCTTAGCATCTGTGTTGACATCCTCTGGGCATAACGAGACAGCTGCAGAAACTTATCTCTATACTTACTGACGGACAGTGGACCTTATTTCAGGGCGAGAAACTCTTCCTTCTTCACTATCATTAGTCCCTCAGGCACATGGTAGCGACGGAAGTTATCCCTGAACTCCTCCCAAGTGATGGCTTCAGGGTTGGCATGGGTGGCAAGGTAGGATTCCCACCAAGACTGTGCTGCTCCCCTCAGCTGTCGGGGACCATACAACACCTTCTCTCGATCGTTGCAATGGGCAGTGTGCAACTCATGCTCCACGGTACGCAGCCAATCTTCGGTGTCCATGGGGTTAGAAGAGTGGGCGAAGACTGGGGTATGGTGTCACACCCGGTTTTGGAAGGCAAACCGAATGCGAACTATGTACGTGCCAGGATCAGAACTCACGTACACAGCGATTACATAAATGAACATCATCGCACAATGCTCGAATAATAACATGAAAGAGTAATAACTTGTTACATCACAGAGTCATAGACATCCACATAGTCATCAACTTAACAGTTAATCAAAGTGCTAGCGAAACGCAGTAAAGATAAGGCCTTCACAGGCAGCTGACTGGGGGTTGCCGCCAACCCACACCTAGAATTCGTCGTAGTCTTGAAATTCCTAGAAGTCTCCTTCCACGACTTCGCCTTCTCCTGAGCAGTGATTACAATGCGGACAACCTGGTGTTTTGTGGTAAAGCAAGGATGAGTACACATCAACGTACTCAGCAAATGTCCCGTTTTGGCTGAAGTGGACTAGCTTTATGTGGGGTTAGGCTCAAGCAGTTGCTTTTAGTTGGTCAGGCATTTATCATTAGTAGAAGCCAGATTTTAGCATTAACCAGTCCCATGAACCATTTCCTCATCGAGGAACAACATCATCATATTCGAACCAAAACCATAACATAATCCTTGTATCTCGAACCATCTGTATCTCTAATCAAAGAGGATCCCAAGGCTGCTCTTAACCGTGAGCACGGCTGATATATCAGTTTCACTACCCTCTGCAGAGGTCGCACACTTTACCCATGAGCCGTGATTCCCTCTCTAGCCCGGGCTTGCAAGACCCTTATTCACTCCCAAGGTGAATGGCCAGGGATTCACTACGTAGCCTTTACAAAGATTCCCTAGAGACCATAGCTGCCCGTTAGGTTTCTCCAGTTTGATAAACACAGTACTCCTCCCCGCAGGAGAGTGACTAACAAAAGCAAAACGAAGGAACCTCGGCACTCAGCCTCGGCAGAGCAAGCACTGTGCCTGGACCCCTTTGACGGCACGACGGCGAAGCAACTACACCTCTAGTTCCTCTAATTAATTAGCTAAGGGCACCCCATTTCACCCTCATGGTTGCACTGTTATCCCGGGTGGTCTCTCAACGAACAGGTCCTTACGGAGAGGTACTCAGGAAACAGCCTGAGCCCCCTAAAGTATCACAAGATCATCAACATAATCAGGATAACAGTATCATAAATATTCACATCATGTTCATTGATTAAGTTACGGCAATAGCAAAATGCTAACCATAATAGCCCATAAGGTCATCAAGGATAAAGTAAAGTGTAAAGCTAGTCAATCCTTAGGTTTCAAGTAAGTAATGCGGGACAGTAAGTTATAAGTGAATAGGACATAATAGGTCAGAGGACACTTGCCTTCACCAAACTGTTGATCAGGAACTTCCTCTGCAACTTCCTCGGAAAACACAGACTGCTCGTTGTCTACGTAAAGTAATCATTCACACTATGCACTTGGGAAATAACAAACAAAAAAACAATATACCAAACATATGCAGCAGAGATATCACAAGTTCATAATAGAAAAGGGATAGGCACTCTGGTATTCCCTAGGTCTAGGGTAGAGGACTATACAAAATGATTCATTATCCACTAATCAGGTTTAAGTTAGTGGTAGGGTTAAGTCATTACATGATTTTAAGTCCATAAACTTAGGTGCTCCCACTTTTATTAAAGTCTACCATCTTTTATTTATCTCAAATAGGGTTCCAATAACCTTAATCCTATCCTAATGATTAACCATTAATTGGAACATGGAAACAGCAGGGAAACATTGCATAAACAGATAGATAATAATTTTATGAACATTTTGCAATTTGAAGCACCTAATTTGGAGTTCATATGGCAAAGTTATGAATTTTACAAGTTTAGGGGTTAAAAATATACCCTAAGGACCTATTTTGAATTAAATAAAAGGGCTGAGGACTTAACTGCGAGAAACCAGGGACGGCGGGCGCAAAATCCAGAAAACCGGGGGGTTCTTTAAGAAAATGCGCGGGCGAAGGGGTATCGGGCGCTTTCAGCCATTAGATCTCAGATCAACGGCCAGGATTAGATCCTGCGGGCGAGCGCGCGGGCGCGCGGCGGCTCGGGGTGGCTGACAGGCGGGGCCAGCGGGCAGCGTGAGCGCGGGTGCGGCAACTGACAAGCGGGGCCAGCGGGCAGAGCGAGTGCGGGCGACTGGCAAGCGGGACCGGGCGGGCAGAGTGAGTGCGCGGGCGCGCCGACAGGCGGGGCCCAGCGGGCAGAGAGACGGGGCGCGGGAAGACGGCTCTGGGCCGTTGGATCTTGGACGGACGGTTGAGATTGGGTTCGGGTTATTTGAATCCGTGCCGTCCGATCTAAGATCGACGGCGGGGATGGGGGTGGCTGGCTCCCGTCTCCCTCAGCTAGCTGGGGCGGTGGCGCTCGCCCCCGCGGCGAAGGAGCTCGCCGGAGACGAGGGGAGCGGGGGCCCTGCGGGTTCCCGGGGCGACCTGAGTGGCCAGGGAGGTTGGGGAGGGCACGGGAAACCTATTGGTGGGGTCTGGGTCGGGGTAGGGGCACCGGAGGAGGGCGGTTCACGGTGAAGCGGCTCGGCGGCGGCGCTAAGCGACTCCGGCGAGAAATCAAGCGCGCTAGAGTGCAAGACAAGGGCCAATAGGGGCGGGAGAGGTCCCTTACCTCACGGCGAACTCCGGGGACTCCTCGGCGACGACGGAGACGCGACGGTGACACGGGTCGACGGCGGCGGCTGCACGGCGGACGACGGGTGAGCGCGGGCAGAGGGAAATAGGGAGGGGAAGGGGAGATTGGAGCGCGTTCCGGGTTGCGGACGTCGGGGCGAAACTCACCGTGGCAATGGACACGGCGGAGCTCCCACGGCGGCCGGGAAACGAGCTCGGGCGGCGGCGGATCGCGGCAATGGCGCTTGGGCGTGCGCGCAGCGAGGGAGAGGGCGAGAGAGAGGGCCGGTTGGTGCGCAAGTGAGGGAGGGGGAGAGGGCGAGTGAGATTCGGGGCTCAAGTGGCCGAGGGCGAGGTGGGGCGAGCTCCCCACGCGCGACGTGGGCGCGAGGAAGGCGGGCGCGCGCGGCTCGACGGCGGTTACGCGAGAACGGCGAAGCTGACAGCCGGGGCCCGCGACGCAGAGAGAGAGAAGAAGTCGGGCGCGGGCGCGAGGAAAGCGGGGCTGACCGGGAGGGCCCACGGGCAGAGAGAGAGCGAGGGAGATGGCGCACGCGCGGTGAAGCGGGAGCGCCGACAGGTGGGACCGGGCAACCAGAGAGAGCGGGGGAGCGAGCGCGGAGACGGCGGCCGCGCCGACAGGCGGGACCGCTCACGCAGAGAGAGAAGGGGCGGGAGGGAGAACGCGCGCGCGGGCGCGCGGGTTGGGCCTGGTGGGCCGAAAGGCCGAGCGGGCTGAGGTAACGGGCTGCTTTTCCTTTTTCTTTTATTCTGGAATTTCCTTTCTCTTTTCTTTTTATTTTCTCCATTTGATTCAAATTCAAATAAGCCACAAATTCAAATTAGACCTTTTGAGAATTATGCACCAAACAAAAGTGAAATCTAGGGTTCAACATGATGCAACAATTCATACCCCCTTAGGGTTTAACCTATCACACTACTATTACAAATAAAAATAAGCATTTTCTCCTATAGAAATGAGAAAGAAAAGATTGGGGAAGGATGAGAAAAGAAAAGTAACACTTGAATTTGTGAATATGAGCAAAGAAATTTTATACCCCCAAATTCAGGGTGTTACAAACCTATCCCCCTTAAAAGAATCTCGCCCCCGAGATTCAGGGTTGGCTAGCAAAGAGTTCCGGGTATTTGGCTTTCAGATCATCTTCTCGTTCCCAGGTTGCTTCTTCCTCCGAGTGGTGACCCCATCTGACTTTGCACATTCTGATGGTATTCCTCCGGGTGACTCTGTCTGCAAACTCCAGAATCTGCGTTGGCTTCTCTATGTATGTCAGATCCTCCTGGACTTCCAAACCCTCCACTGGCAACTGTTCTTCTGGTACTCGCAGACACTTCTTCAATTGTGACACGTGGAACACATTGTGCACTGCCGACAAACTTTCTGGTAGGTTGAGTTGGTAAGCCACTTCTCCACGCTTTGCTTGGATCTGGTATGGTCCAACATACCGGGGTGCTAACTTGCCTTTAACTCCGAACCTTCTGACTCCCCTGATAGGTGACACCTTCAGATAGACGTAATCTCCCACTTCAAAACTCAGTTCTCTTCTCCTTCGGTCCGCGTAGCTTCGCTGTCTTGACTGGGCTATCTTCAGGTTCTCCCGAACCATTTTGATATTCTCTTCGGCTTCAAGCAAAATGTCGGGGCCAAACACCTGTCTCTCTCCAGGCTGGTCCCAATGCAGCGGAGTCCTACAACTCCGTCCATAGAGTGCCTGAAACGGCGACATCTTCAAGCTAGCCTGGTAGCTATTATTGTAGGAGAATTCTGCATAAGGTAACCTTTTGTCCCATCCTGACTTGTCTTGCAACGCACAGGCTCTCAGCATATCTTCTAGGATCTGGTTAGTTCTTTCAGTCTGACCGTCTGTCTGCGGGTGATAAGCCGAGCTGAAGTTCAAATGGGTGCCCAAAGCTTCTTGTAGCTGCTGCCAAAAATGAGAGGTGAACTGCGTTCCTCGATCTGACACTATCTTCTTCGGTACACCATGAAGGCAGACTATCCGTGACATGTATAACTCAGCTAACGTTGCTCCGGTATAGGTGGTCTTCACAGGTATGAAATGGGCCACCTTTGTTAAGCGGTCCACAACCACCCAGATGGAATCATACCCGGCCCGGGTACGAGGTAGGCCAACTATAAAATCCATCCCGATCTCATCCCACTTCCACTGAGGAATCCGCAATGGCTGCAACAATCCGGCGGGCCTTTGATGCTCTGCTTTGGTTCTCTGACAGCTATCACAGATGGCGACATATTCTGCGATCTCTCTTTTCATGCCATACCACCAAAATCTCCTTTTTAAATCCTGGTACATCTTTTCACTTCCCGGGTGTATGGAGTAGGCTGTCTCATGAGCTTCCTTTAGGATCAGCTCCCGAATAGGTTTGAGGTCGGGGACACACAATCGGTCCTTGAACCATATTACTCCCTCTTCATCCTCTCGAAAGTCTTTGTCTCTTCCTTCTAAGATCAGCTGCCGGATCTTGTTGATGCTTTCATCATCCTTCTGCCCTTCTTTGATCTCCCGCTCTAGGGTGGGCTCTAATTCCACTGTTACTCCTTGCGTACTGTTCAGGAAACCGAGACTCAGTCTGTCGAACTCCTTGGCTAACTCATATGGCATTGGGTACGTGGCCATCATATTGACTTGACTCTTCCTGCTCAGAGCATCTGCAACCACATTGGCTTTGCCTGGATGGTAATGTATCTCCAACTCATAGTCTTTGATCAATTCCAACCATCTTCGCTGTCTCATGTTTAACTCTGACTGGGTGAATATGTACTTCAGACTTTTATGATCTGTGTAGATATCGCACTTCTGCCCATACAAGTAATGTCTCCAGGTCTTCAAAGCATGAACTACTGCTGCCAACTCTAGGTCATGTGTGGGATAATTTTTCTCATGAATCTTCAGCTGTCGAGATGAGTATGCTACAACTCTTCCTTCTTGCATTAGCACACATCCCAATCCAGTGTAAGAAGCATCGCAATACACTGAGAATGGCTTGTGAACATCAGGCAGGACTAACACCGGAGCTGTAGTCAGTCTATTTTTCAGTTCTTCAAATGCTTCCTGACACTTTTGGGTCCACTTGAACTCAACTTTCTTCGCTAGTAACGCTGTCATTGGTCTAGCAATCTTTGAGAAGCCTTCGATGAAACGCCTATAATACCCAGCCATTCCAATGAAGCTCTTGATCCCACGAACGTCCTTTGGTGCTTTCCAGTTCAGGATATCTGCCACTTTCTTTGGATCCACTGCCAACCCATCTTGATTTATGATGTGACCCAGAAACAAGACTTCATGAATCCAGAACTCGCATTTACTCAGCTTGGCATACAACTGATGCTCTCGAAGTCTTTGCAATACCATCTTCAAATGCTCTACATGAGCTTCCTCACTTTGAGAGTATATGAGAATATCATCGATAAACACTACCACAAACTTATCCAGATAATCCATGAACACACTGTTCATCAGGTACATAAAGAAGGCTGGCGCATTTGTCAAACCAAAGGACATAACTGTGAATTCATATAACCCGTACTTGGTGATGAATGCTGTCTTCGGTATGTCCGAGGGTCGGATTCTGAGTTGATGGTAGCCTGACCTCAGATCTATCTTCGAGAATACGCTGGCACCTCTGAGCTGATCGAACAAATCTTCTATCCTTGGCAGGGGGTACTTGTTCTTGACAGTGACTTCATTCAAGGCTCTGTAGTCTATGCACATCCTTTTGGTACCATCTTTCTTCTCTACAAACAACACCGGAGCGGCCCAAGGCGAAGTACTTGGTCTGATGTAACCCTTCTCTAACATCTCATCTATCTGCTTCTTGAGTTCCACCAATTCTGGTCCAGACACTCGGTAGGCTCTTTTGGAAATGGGGGCAGTACCAGGGATAAGCTCTATGGCAAATTCGACTTTTCTCTCGGGTGGCATGCCCGTTAGCTCCTCGGGAAATACATCCGGAAAGTCCGACACAACCTTGATAGCCTCAAGCGGGTTGGGCTCCTTACTATCAACTGAAATCTGGTGACAGACACCCTCCGCCGATTTAGGCATCCTTAGCTCGGCCACTACCTCTTCTCCTGACGGGGACTTCAATGTTACGGTCCTCTTGTCACAGCTAACATTCGCCTCATACTTCATTAACCAATTCATCCCTAGAATGACATCTATCCCAGGGGTGTCTATTACTATTAAGTCACTGGGGAATCCTATCCCCCTTATTTCCACCCTTATATTTGAGCATATTTTATCTGTTTGCACCTTGCCACCAACTGAATTAATCCTCATGGGCGGCATCATTGCCTCTACTGAGATGTTATGCAATTCTACCCAGGTTGCAGTGACAAATGAATGAGTTGCACCAGTATCAAATAGCACTTTCGTGGGATGAGATTCGACTGAGAACATACCTACTGCCACATCTGGTGCATCCTGGATTGCTTCGGCCTCCAAGTGGTTCACCTTTCCACGGTTGTACGCTTGGTTACGATTGCCTGCTGTCGGCTGCAGTACACCTTGCCTTGTTGGAGCATTGGGGTTGGTCTACTGCTGCGCCGCCTTCTTCGGGCACTGCATCGCCCAGTGGCCTTGTTCTCCACAGTGGAAACATCCTCTGCCTCCTCCTTGTGCTGGGGCTGCTTGGTTGCTCTGGTTTGCTGCTGGGGCAGGAAGGCGAGGTGCCTGGTTGTTCTGCTTCTGATACTGATTACCTCCCTGCTGGCTGTGCTGACGATACTGCTGCTGCTGCTGTTGATACTGCCTCTGAAACTGCTGCTGATGCGGACGCTGATTCTGATTCTGATATCCTTGCGGGTAACCAGGCCTGCCTTGCTGAGATGAACTGCCTGAGAAACGTGGACGGCTGATGCTTCCGGACTGGGGTCCACTCATCTTACGCTTCCGATCTTCCATATCCTTACGCTTCTTCTCAGTCATAACTGCCCTATCGATCAGGTGCTGGAAGGTGGGGAAGGTGTGATTCATCAGCTGGTAATGCAGGGGATCCACCAAACCCCTCATGAACCTGTACTGCCTTTTAGCATCAGTGTTGACATCCTCAGGTGCATAACGAGATAGCTGCAGAAACTTGTCTCTGTATTCACTAACAGACAGGGGTCCCTGCTTCAGAGCTAGAAACTCCTCCTTCTTCACGATCATCAGTCCCTCTGGCACATGGTACCTGCGGAAACTCTCGCTGAATTCTTCCCAGGTGATGGCTTCGGGGTCAGCATGGGTGGCGAGGTAGGACTCCCACCAGGACTGGGCTGCTCCCCTTAGCTGACGGGGGCCATACAGAACCTTCTCCCTGTCGTTGCATTGGGCGGTGCGCAGTTCTCTTTCCACTGCACGCAGCCAGTCTTCTGCATCCATGGGGTCAGCAGAGTGGGCGAAGGTAGGAGGGTGCCCTCTCATGAACTCACCACGCTTATCCCGTGGCATCTGGGGCATCTGCACTTGCAACTGGGGTTGGGGTTGTTGTTGAGCCTGCTGCATGGCTGCCAGAGTCTGCCCAATGGCCTGCACTGCCTGAGTCTGCATCAAGAACATCTGCTCCACTGTCATCGGGGGTGGTGGGGGAGGCTGCCTCTGTTGTTCCTCCTGCTGGTCATGCTGCTCTTGCTGAGCACGCCTGTTGCATCGGCGCCTGTTGTCAGACATCTGTGGAAGACATTCATACATCAGCATTGATCTTACAACCCTCCAGCATAAGAAAAGAGAATACAGAACTCTTCATGACACTGAGTGAACAAAGAGCTTCACTGATCCTCATTATGATTCAACACAGCTTCTCAGATAAGAAGGAAAGTAGAAGTAAATGGCTTCCCAACTAAATAACTGCCTTTATTGACATTATAGCTAGGCCAAACTGCAGGAGAAACCCACAGGTTGGCAACAGTCATTACAAAGATTCAAATCCAGCACAAGTTCATCATAACAAGCATGCAAGCGACTGATAAGCAAACTAAGCTAACTAGAAGCAACTGATAAGCAAACTAAACTAACTATCTAAGATTGAGACATCTGACTTAAGAATTATTACAAACTTCGACGCTAACGATCTAAGGATCCAAATCTATCCTGGTCTTACAGACAGGGGAACCATAAGTGTGGTGACCTCGCGGCGGCGAGCGGTATGGGTGCTGAGTCCCAACAGGAGCGGGAGAACCACCCTCCTAGTGATGGCGCTCTGCCAGCTCAGCACGCAACTCCGTAATCTTCGTTCGAGCCCTGCTCAGCTCGTCCAGAGAGTGATCCAGCTCAGTGTTAAGCACTGCGACTAGGTTGACTGTGCTGCTCAACCTAGGGTTAGCCTCTCCGACAAGTGAAACAACCACACTCTCTGTGCTGCCAGTAGGGCGGCGGGGGTAGTACCGAAGGTTAAGACCGTCGGCCACGCCACCGAACAAAGAACAGTACTGGGAGAGTGCACGTCGTGCTGCATCCTGCATAGCCGCCTCTGCAGTGTCCCTCTCGGAGATGGAATAGTGCTCCGAAACGGCCTCCGCACCCCGGAGGTCATCCTCCGGACGGCGAACTAGGCAGGTAGCCTCCCAGCGGTCCGGGTACCTCCCGCGACTGTGCTGGTAGACTACACAACGGTACTCGATCGACCAGGTGTGCCGGTCAAAAGCCTGGCGCAGCAAGGTGTCGAGTGCGTCGTGGAAGTGACAACCGCGAGCGGCGTCACGGGTGATGGGTCGGGCGACCCATCCTTCCGCCTCCTGCGGCTCAGAAGACTCCGTGCTGTGGTCTGAGTCGTCGTCGTCGGGGTCTCCTCCAAGACCTCCTCCAGTAGCTCCTCCAACAGCCGAGGCGTCCCGCGGTGGTGCAGGGGGCGCCTCCAGCTGGGCAACAGAGGAGCGGGGCCTCACGGACTCCACCTCATGCTGGGATGAGGAGGAAGAGCCCTGCTGCTCTCTGTGCTGGCGCCGGCGTTCCTGCTCCTCACGCAGGCGGTGGTGCAGCCTCTCCAGGTGACTCGACTGACCGGACACGGTGCGGTGCAGAGGACGCTCCGCAAGTCGAGACGGCAGGAAAGGAATCACCGACTTACGTGCAGTGTGTCTAAGACGAGCCATCTACAAAAGACACCGTAAGCATAAGAGTAAGAGCAGAACTAATATGACAAGTGAATAAACCATAGACAGAATAAGATAAAAATTTTAACAAGGTATAATATAGTATATATATGTGTAGTAAAACATAGGGTTGGTCGAGGTGACCGACTTTTGAAGTAACATCAGAGGTCAAGGTGAGAGGGAAGGTCAATAGTCCTTAGTACGACCAGTGCTACCCTAGGTCAGCGGTCCTACAGTCAACCTGGCTTTGATACCACTTATGTCACACCCGGTTTTGGAAGGCAAACCGAATGCGAACTATGTACGTGCCAGGATCAGAACTCACGTACACAGCGATTACATAAATGAACATCATCGCACAATGCTCGAATAATAACATGAAAGAGTAATAACTTGTTACATCACAGAGTCATAGACATCCACATAGTCATCAACTTAACAGTTAATCAAAGTGCTAGCGAAACGCAGTAAAGATAAGGCCTTCACAGGCAGCTGACTGGGGGTTGCCGCCAACCCACACCTAGAATTCGTCGTAGTCTTGAAATTCCTGGAAGTCTCCTTCCACGACTTCGCCTTCTCCTGAGCAGTGATTACAATGCGGACAACCTGGTGTTTTGTGGTAAAGCAAGGATGAGTACACATCAACGTACTCAGCAAATGTCCCGTTTTGGCTGAAGTGGACTAGCTTTATGTGGGGTTAGGCTCAAGCAGTTGCTTTTAGTTGGTCAGGCATTTATCTTAGTAGAAGCCAGATTTTAGCATTAACCAGTCCCATGAACCATTTCCTCATCGAGGAACAACATCATCATATTCGAACCAAAACCATAACATAATCCTTGTATCTCGAACCATCTGTATCTCTAATCAAAGAGGATCCCAAGGCTGCTCTTAACCGTGAGCACGGCTGATATATCAGTTTCACTACCCTCTGCAGAGGTCGCACACTTTACCCATGAGCCGTGATTCCCTCTCTAGCCCGGGCTTGCAAGACCCTTATTCACTCCCAAGGTGAATGGCCAGGGATTCACTACGTAGCCTTTACAAAGATTCCCTAGAGACCATAGCTGCCCGTTAGGTTTCTCCAGTTTGATAAACACAGTACTCCTCCCCGCAGGAGAGTGACTAACAAAAGCAAAACGAAGGAACCTCGGCACTCAGCCTCGGCAGAGCAAGCACTGTGCCTGGACCCCTTTGACGGCACGACGGCGAAGCAACTACACCTCTAGTTCCTCTAATTAATTAGCTAAGGGCACCCCATTTCACCCTCATGGTTGCACTGTTATCCCGGGTGGTCTCTCAACGAACAGGTCCTTACGGAGAGGTACTCAGGAAACAGCCTGAGCCCCCTAAAGTATCACAAGATCATCAACATAATCAGGATAACAGTATCATAAATATTCACATCATGTTCATTGATTAAGTTAAGGCAATAGCAAAATGCTAACCATAATAGCCCATAAGGTCATCAAGGATAAAGTAAAGTGTAAAGCTAGTCAATCCTTAGGTTTCAAGTAAGTAATGCGGGACAGTAAGTTATAAGTGAATAGGACATAATAGGTCAGAGGACACTTGCCTTCACCAAACTGTTGATCAGGAACTTCCTCTGCAACTTCCTCGGAAAACACAGACTGCTCGTTGTCTACGTAAAGTAATCATTCACACTATGCACTTGGGAAATAACAAACAAAAAAACAATATACCAAACATATGCAGCAGAGATATCACAAGTTCATAATAGAAAAGGGATAGGCACTCTGGTATTCCCTAGGTCTAGGGTAGAGGACTATACAAAATGATTCATTATCCACTAATCGGGTTTAAGTTAGTGGTGGGGTTAAGTCATTACATGATTTTAAGTCCATAAACTTAGGTGCTCCCACTTTTATTAAAGTCTACCATCTTTTATTTATCTCAAATAGGGTTCCAATAACCTTAATCCTATCCTAATGATTAACCATTAATTGGAACATGGAAACAGCAGGGAAACATTGCATAAACAGATAGATAATAATTTTATGAACATTTTGCAATTTGAAGCACCTAATTTGGAGTTCATATGGCAAAGTTATGAATTTTACAAGTTTAGGGGTTAAAAATATACCCTAAGGACCTATTTTGAATTAAATAAAAGGGCTGAGGACTTAACTGCGAGAAACCAGGGACGGCGGGCGCAAAATCCAGAAAACCGGGGGGGTTCTTTAAGAAAATGCGCGGGCGAAGGGGTATCGGGCGCTTTCAGCCGTTAGATCTCAGATCAACGGCCAGGATTAGATCCTGCGGGCGAGCGCGCGGGCGCGCGGCGGCTCGGGGTGGCTGACAGGCGGGGCCAGCGGGCAGCGCGAGCGCGGGCGCGGCAACTGACAAGCGGGGCCAGCGGGCAGAGCGAGTGCGGGCGACTGGCAAGCGGGACCGGGCGGGCAGAGTGAGTGCGCGGGCGCGCCGACAGGCGGGGCCCAGCGGGCAGAGAGACGGGGCGCGGGAAGACGGCTCTGGGCCGTTGGATCTTGGACGGACGGTTGAGATTGGGTTCGGGTTATTTGAATCTGTGCCGTCCGATCTAAGATCGACGGCGGGGATGGGGGTGGCTGGCTCCCGTCTCCCTCAGCTAGCTGGGGCGGCGGCGCTCGCCCCCGCGGCAAAGGAGCTCGCCGGAGACGAGGGGAGCGGGGGCCCTGCGGGTTCCCGGGGCGACCTGAGTGGCCAGGGAGGTTGGGGAGGGCACGGGAAACCTATTGGTGGGGTCTGGGTCGGGGTAGGGGCACCGGAGGAGGGCGGTTCACGGCGAAGCGGCTCGGCGGCGGCGCTAAGCGACTCCGGCGAGAAATCAAGCGCGCTAGAGTGCAAGACAAGGGCCAATAGGGGCGGGAGAGGTCCCTTACCTCACGGCGAACTCCGGGGACTCCTCGGCGACGACGGAGACGCGACGGTGACACGGGTCGACGGCGGCGGCTGCACGGCGGACGACGGGTGAGCGCGGGCAGAGGGAAATAGGGAGGGGAAGGGGAGATTGGAGCGCGTTCCGGGTTGCGGACGTCGGGGCGAAACTCACCGTGGCAATGGACACGGCGGAGCTCCCACGGCGGCCGGGAAACGAGCTCGGGCGGCGGCGGATCGCGGCAATGGCGCTTGGGCGTGCGCGCAGCGAGGGAGAGGGCGAGAGAGAGGGCCGGTTGGTGCGCAAGTGAGGGAGGGGGAGAGGGCGAGTGAGATTCGGGGCTCAAGTGGCCGAGGGCGAGGTGGGGCGAGCTCCCCACGCGCGACGTGGGCGCGAGGAAGGCGGGCGCGCGCGGCTCGGCGGTGGTTACGCGAGAACGGCGAAGCTGACAGCCGGGGCCCGCGACGCAGAGAGAGAGAGAAGAAGTCGGGCGCGGGCGCGAGGAAAGCGGGGCTGACCGGGAGGGCCCACGGGCAGAGAGAGAGCGAGGGAGATGGCGCACGCGCGGTGAAGCGGGAGCGCCGACAGGTGGGACCGGGCAACCAGAGAGAGCGGGGGAGCGAGCGCGGAGACGGCGGCCGCGCCGACAGGCGGGCCCGCTCGCGCAGAGAGAGAAGGGGCGGGAGGGAGAACGCGCGCGCGGGCGCGCGGGTTGGGCCGAAAGGCCGAGCGGGCTGAGGTAACGGGCTGCTTTTCCTTTTTCTTTTATTCTAGAATTTTCTTTCTCTTTTCTTTTTATTTTCTCCATTTGATTCAAATTCAAATAAGCCACAAATTCAAATTAGACCTTTTGAGAATTATGCACCAAACAAAAGTGAAATCTAGGGTTCAACATGATGCAACAATTCATACCCCCTTAGGGTTTAACCTATCACACTACTATTACAAATAAAAATAAGCATTTTCTCCTATAGAAATGAGAAAGAAAAGATTGGGGAAGGATGAGAAAAGAAAAGTAACACTTGAATTTGTGAATATGAGCAAAGAAATTTTATACCCCCAAATTCAGGGTGTTACATATGGCCCCTCATGAACTTTGCCCGCTTGTCTCTAGGCACCTGAGGCATCTGGACTTGCACTGGAGGCTAAGGCGGTGGTGGCTACTGTTGTGCTTGCTGCATAGCTGCTAATGTCTGACCAATTGCCTAAACTGCCTGGGTCTGCATCAAGAACATCTGCTCAATGGTCATCGGTGGTGGCGGTGGCAACTGCTGCTGCGGCTGAGCTGCATCCTCCTGGGGTGCCTGTTGTTCTGGCTGAGCATGCCTTGCACCTCTGTGCATGTTCTCAGACATCTGTAGGAATCACACACATCAGATCTGACTCTACAGTCTTTCAGCATAAGAAAAGATGTATAGAAGATCTTCATAGAACTGAACAATTGACCAACTTTACTGACAGCTTCTCAGATAAAGAGGAAAGTGGAGACAAATGGGTTACCCAACTAAATAACTAACTTTATTAATAACTACACCAAGTTGCAGGGGATACCCACACCTTGGTGACAATCATTACAAAGATCCAACTTCAGAACATGTCCATCATAACAAGCATCCAATAAAAGATCACCAAACTAACTCTAACTAGACTGACTAGACTGAGACATTGAACTAAGAATTATTACAGACTCTGACTCTATCGATCTAGGGGTCTAAATCTATGCGGGTCTTGCAGTCTGGGGTACCATAGTCGAAACTGAAAGGGAATTAGGCTTACACCTAGTCCCTAATTAATTTTGGTGGTTGAATTGTCCAACACAAATATTTGGACTAACTAGTTTGTTCTAGTGTATAAGTTTTACAGGTGCAAAAGGTTCACACTTAGCCAATAAAAAGACCAAGTATTAGGTTCAAACAAAGGAGCAAGGGACAACCGAAGGCACCTCTGGTCTGGCGCACCGGACTGTCCGGTGCGCCACCGAACATGTCCGGTGCACCAGAGGACTCCAACTCTAAACTCGTCACCTTCGGGAATTTCCAGAGGCGACTCCGCTATAATTCACCGGACTGTCCGGTGTACACCGGACATGTCCGGTGCTCCAAGGAAGAGCGGCCTCCGGAACTCGCCAGCCTCGGGAATTCGTTGAAGCTGCTCCGCTATAATTCACCGGACTGTCCGGTGTACACCGGACTATCCGGTGTAATAGCGGGGCAACGGCTATTTCGGCGCCAATGGCTAGCTGCGACGCATTAAATGCGCGCGCTGCGCGCGCAGAGGTCAGGCACGCCCATACTGGCGCACCGGACAATCTACAGTGCATGTCCGGTGCACCACCGGACATCCAGGCGGGCCCAGAAGACAGAGCTCCAACGGTCGGAACCCAACGGCTTTGGTGACGTGGCTGTCGCACCGGACATGTCCGGTGTGCACCGGACTGTCTGGTGCGCCATCGAACAGACAGCCTCACCAAACGGCTAGTTTGGTGGTTGGGGCTATAAATACCCCCAACCACCCACCATTCATTGCATCCAAGTTTTCCACTTCCCAACTACTTACAAGAGCTCTAGCATTCAATTCTAGACACACCAAAGAGATCAAATCCTCTCCAAATTCCACACAACGCCCTAGTGATTAGAGAGAGATTTGCTTGTGTTCTTTCGAGCTCTTGCGCTTGGATTGCTTTCTTCTTTCTTGATTCTTTCTTGCGATCAAACTCACTTGTATTTGAGGCAAGAGACACCAATCTTGTGGTGGTCCTTGTGGGAACTTTGTGTTCCAAGTGATTGAGAAGAGAAAGCTCACTCGGTCCGAGGGACCGTTTGAGAGAGGGTAAGGGTTGAAAGAGACCCGGCCTTTGTGGCCTCCTCAACGGGGAGTAGGTTTGCGAGAACCGAACCTCGGTAAAACAAATCCGCGTGTCATACTCCTTATTCGCTTGCGATTTGTTTTGCGCCCTCTCTCGCGGACTCTATTATATTTCTAACGCTAACCCGGCTTGTAGTTGTGATTATTTTTGAGAATTTCAGTTTCGCCCTGTTCACCCCCCCTCTAGGCGACTTTCAGAAACGACCACGGGGCGGTGAACGGTAAGGGTGCTGAATCCCGATAGGGGCGGGAGGACCGCCATCCAGATAGTGGCGTGCTGCGCACTCAGCATGCAATTCCACAACCTCCGCCTGAACCTTGCCCAACTCGTCAAGGGCGTGGTCCAACTCTGTGTTGAGCACGACGACCAGATTGACCATACTGTTCAGCCTGGGATTGCCCTCACCAACTGGCGAGACAATCACACCTCCAACACTGCCGGTTGAACGGCGAGGGTAGTACTTCAGGTCAAGGCCATCAGCTACCCCGCTGAACAAGGAGCAATACTGAGAAAGTGCCCGTCGTGCTGCATCTTGCATGGCTGCCTCGGCAGTGTCTCTCTCAGTGATAGAATAGTGCTCTGAGAAGGCCTCTGCACCCTGGAGATCGTCGTCCGGATGGCGCAGTAAGCAAGTAGCCTCCCACTGGTCCGGGTATAGCCCACGACGATGCTGGTAGACTACACAACGATACTCGATGGACCATGTGTGTCGGTCAAAGGCCCGACGCAATAGGGTATCGAGAGCGTCATGGAAGTGACACCCGCGAGCAGCGTCACGAGTGATGGGTCTAGCGATCCATCCATCCGGCTCCGGCTCCTCCGAGAGCTCCGTGTCGTGGCTCGAACTGCCACCGGCGTCGTCGTTGTCTCCATCTCCGTCAGGGTCTCCTCTAGTAGTCGGGATGCCCTGAGGTGGTGCAGGGGGCATCTCTGGCTGAGGTGCAAGGGAAGGCGGCCTCTCAGACTCCACCTCCTGCTGAGGTGAGGGGGAAGAGTCCTACTGCTCCTGCTCCTACTCCTACTCCTGGTGTCAGCGCTCCTGCTCCTCGTGCAGGCGACGATGCAGTCTCTCCAGGTGGCTGGACTGATCCTGGCACGTACATGGTTCGCATTCGGTTTGCCTTCCAAAACTGGGTGTGACACACACCAAGCTTGCAAGAAACATACTAAGATGCCTAGACTCTGCATTCACGTAATCGGATCATCGTTCTTGAGATTTGAGCATCGTTTGAGTTGTAAACTCCCTGCGTCGTGTTTGTGTGCTCACTTCTTCACTTGTGTGCGTGTGTTTGCTGCGATTTGAGTCTTGTGTGCGTTGCTTTCCATCTCTTACTCTTGTTCTTCTTTGTGATCTATATTGTAAGGGCGAGAGGCTCCAGCTTGTGGAGATTCCTCGCAAACAGGAGAAGATCACTAAACAAAAAGATCGTGGTATTCAAGTTGATCATTGGATCACTTGAAAGGGGTTGAGTGCAACCTTCGTCCATTGGGATGCCACAATGTGGAAGTAGGCAAGTGTTATACTTGGTCGAACCACGGGATAAAACATCGTGGCTCTTGTGCTGCTTTTCTCTATGATTGTTTTGTTCGCAAGAGCTCGCCTCATAGCAACTTGATTAACTTGCACTGACACTTTTATAATCAAGTTTGTGGCTATTTAGTGTTTGATTTCACAGGATCACCTATTCACCCCCTCTAGGTGCTCTCAAAATCTCGGGACGAGATTCTTTTATGGAGGAAGGATGTAACACCCCTGGTGTTACTGGCACTAAAACTTGAGCATGACATCATATGCATTGGCATTTCATGTTGTTCGTTACACCTAGAATGCATTCACTAGGTAAAGATTTCAAAACAAGTGTGATGTGGTGGCTTGAAGTGTACTTAACCCTGGGATTAGGGCATATGGGTAAAAGTGAAGCCAAAATGAGTAATACCTTAAAAGTCATTGGAAATGTTCATAAGATATCAAGTTTGATGGATTTGAGTGGCACAAAAATCCTAGAGTGCTCAAAGCCCTAAAAGGAACCCTAGAAAACCCTAATTTGTACCCTAGGGGGTGAATTCAAATTCTATACACTTTTGGACCAAAATGTAATTATCAAAGTGGTAGAACATCAAAAACCAAGCAACTTTTACATGAGGATTTTCAATGAGATTAAGCTAATTTTGGAGCCTTATATTTCTTAATCCATGAGGATTTTGCCCTAGGTCAATACATCAAAATTGTAGAGCCATGTTAGAAGTACAACTTTGATTAAGTGACTAAATATTGGTGTTGTACAAAAATTTGAGAAAAATAAGCCTGAAGATGGGCTGTCAGTCACTATTGAAGACTGAATTTTGAGCAAAAGTGAAATTGGATGAACTTTGTGATCAGATTATGGGGAATTGAGTGAATGTTTGTGTAAGACCTTTGTAACAAAGTTGTAGTTGGTACATTGGACTACAACTTCACTGCAGATGAATGAGGGAGTTGCCACATAAAAATTTGAGAACAAAGCATTGCAAGTTGCTCTGTCAGGCGCTCGAATGAATGGTTTCGATGGTACAGTAACTGAACAAGATCAGGTGACTAAGGATTCTTTAATGATTTTTCCAATAGCGGGGTCCTTTGTGCAATTTGTCTAGCACGGGGGCGCGCGCAGGCACGTTTTCCTGATCATGGGCCGGCTTGGGCTGGATTCAGCCTAACACTATTCATTCTTTTCCTTTTTCTTTTTACTGCTAGACTTGGAAATTGTAGAAAATTATAGAAAAATGGTAAAAATATGGCACCAATTTTACTAGACTCCTAAATTCCTCTAGTATTTAATAAAAATAGCTCCAAGATTTTTAGTCCCAACCATGAATTATTTAGCATTTAAAGATGCCTAAACCTATTCTTTTAGAATTTTAGAATTAAATTGGTAGCTCCAAAAATAGTAAAACTTTTTGGGTGAGTTTAATATGATAATTAAAACCCTTGTGTAAAGTTTGACATGCTTTGGACATTGTTTGATCCCAAACCCAAGAAACTAGCTTCCTAGGATATAAATACCCAACCCTAATAGAGCACTAAGCTAGGAAACTCTAGTGACTAGTGGGCACCGTGAAGGAAGGTTGTATTCAAAATACAACTTAGTATGTTTCTATTGTCACTGCATATTCATAGCATCACATGAGCATTCATGTATATGTATTGTTATGTATAGAAAACAAAGAAGTGGTAGTTGAAGAAGAAGTTGCCCCACAAGCTGAAATTCCACCTGTCGAGAACAACTTCTACTTTGATATCTGTGGGACAGACCCTAAGCCTCCTACAACACAAGATAAGCCCCGGTGCATTTACCCCTTCCTTGTTATTTCGAACTCTTTACCACTTGAAGTGATGCATTAGGTGATAGGAGTTGAGTGATAAACAATTACTGCATTTCCTTCCTTGGAACTGTTTACCATTCTTTGATACCTGTTTTACTTAGAAGTTTTCTAATGCTTAGCCTTGCCTTAGGAAATAAAATGTTTTGTTTTAAACAAAGATGATGCTTCATATGGGATGGGAAGTTTTCAAAGAAAAGACTTGATGGTGAATCCATCATGGCCATGATGGGTTCAACATCAGAAAATATGTACCTTTGATAGGTACCAAACTTTGGGTTGTAAATGATAAAGATGAGACCGGGCGGGTGACTTGCACGAGAAGGAAGTCTCGGTGTAGTGTCTTCGTCTGAGTCGCTTTAGGACCGTGTCGATGTGGGCCTATTGACCGAGGACCCTTTAACTGGCCACATGCCTCGTCATGGGTAAGCTTTGCCTTGGTCGGACCAATACCAGAAAGGCCAACACACAATGGAAGTGGAGAGATGGCAAGAGTAGCGTGTACCCTCCGTGGCAAGAGGCTGGACGGTGGTGTATTTGTGCTCTCGGTTGGTGTGAACCCGGTCTGGTCTTGAGAAACCCAGTGGCGAGTTGACATATGCAAGGGTTAAGTGGTACATATGTCATGTGGATGGAGATCCTCAGCTGAGTATTAATCGATTCGGATCATCGTTACTTCTCGGACATGAAGACTTGGTCACTGACTTACACATAGCATTCCAGTGAACTCAAAGAGGGATAAAAGATGGCTAGTGTAGGCCAAGTGCTTGAACTAGGATAGAAAGAACTCTAGATGCAGGTAATGACTTAACCTGATAATAAAACTGGATTTTTAAGGATCCACTGTTAGTAAGCATTTCTGTAAACAGAGTCTTTGATTATTGATCAGCTTTACCTTGAATCCCACAAGCCAGCATATCCTTGAGAGTCTTTTCCTTTGTCGGGTAAGACTTGCGAAAGTACACTCCGTACTCAGGGTTTTCGAACCCATGTTGTTGTAGGTGATGAAACAGCGGAGTTTTGTTGTTTCTACTCGAAGGTGGTGCCAAAGGAGGGCCAAATCAGTAAACTGTTTGGGGAGGATGAGTTGCCTCCCAGTTTAAAACACTAAGCGTTCGTGTGGGAGGATGTTTTACCTCCCTGTTTTGTAATAATAAGTTATGCACTCATAACACCCGGTACTGTAATAATACTCTCTATATATTTTATTAATGTAAATTATGTTATTGTAATCCGCTTCCGCTATTTCCCTACTCCGGCTATGTGTGTAATGTCTGCGTGATGGATGAAGCGCTCTTGGGCAATATGATGATGATACAGATGACCGAACTTGTCAAGTGATTATGTGCATCTACATGGTTGTTCGAGGTTCTTAGGACAAGGACATCTGTAGGTGGGCCTAATACCTTGGGAGGTTCCGTGGCACTCTTCGTTGTCCTCTTCAATGTCTAAGCCCTCACTCTCATCACCGGACCCATCTGTTACACCAACCATGTTGATCCTGTCAATGTCAGTTAAGAGTGTGCCCTACTTGACACTACCTTCTCAGCAGTGTTGAAGGCATTCAAGCGCGAGATCTAAAGCTATCTTATTTTCTGCCATCCCTACCAAGCTAGAAAGTCACCCGAAAAGCTCAAAGCACTATCCCTAAAAGGGGGATCGAAGCAAGCTTCAGATGTGGAAAAAACTAACAGCGGAACGTTAAAGGCGGTGTATGTTGTGCCTATCGCCACGAGTCTTGCCCCTTATATACAAAAAGTTTTCAAAACCAACAACTCACTCACTGTATAATTGACCCACCAACGAAAACGAGAGTTAGGGTGTCTCTCATAACAAGCTTTGGGAAGGTGTTTTTGGAACTTCGGCACATGGCCTCCCAATTATATTTTTACGGTCTAAGCTTGTTATGAAGAAACAAACTAATTCTGCAATGGGCTATTGTTGGGTACCTCTATTGCCGAAGATTGTCAAAACCCCATTTTATCAAACTAAAAGATGTGTTTCATGTATTAAGTAAAGGAGTAGTGAAGCTATCCTTCATTGAAAGCAGTTCACAAAGCAGGGGCGACCATGTGGAGCTTCAGCTGTGTGCAACCACTGCGAATGTGAGCCGAAGGAGACAATTTCAACTCCTAAGGCATCGATATACGAAGCAGAAGAAGGAGAAGAACTAGGAAGCTTATTCAACATGGAAGGAGAGGAGAAAAGGCGATGTTACCCTTGCGAAACTTGTAAATCATTTGTATAAGATTTGTGGGCATATTTGTAATTTCATATGAAGATGTACCTCACGACTATATATAGAGGAACAATGTCATGCATTATAGGCGACCCTTTTTTGGGCTCGAAAACGTTGATTTGCTCTGTCTACGAAGATACCTTTGAATCCACATTTGTGAAGTCGATGGTATATTTGTAATTATTCATTGTGTTGCAAAAATGAAGCAGGCTCTGTAAAGTAAGGAAATGAACAAATATTTTCACATGTTTCACGTTGTGACCAATTGGTATTGTAAATATTTTCATCCTCATGTGCTTCCTTTAATTGAGTTCCGAAAGGAAGTCGAACAAAAGAAAGAATCTTAAAATATATTTATTTATATTGTCTTGTTTTCGGTATTCTTCAGAAACCGAAAGCGAGTGACCAATAGTATGTGCGATGTAGAAGCCAACTATCATTGTTTGAATTCTCATTTATTGAATTCTCATTTATGCATAATTTTAGTTTTTTTATTTTTAATATCTATATCTATACTACCTATTAAGATTCTAAGGGGTAGGCTGCCCCATTCCTGGTTCTGCTATTCCCATTCCGAACTCTTGTGTTTTCATTCTCATTCCCATGCGCCCTGTGTGTTTTCATGTCCTGACCCGTTTCCCATTCCCAATTGTGTCCCTCCCCGCACTGTCTTTCTCATTTCCTCTCCCCGCAAAGTTCATTCCCATTCCCATGTGCATCCCACGCCTAGCTAAAATTAAATTAAAAAAACACAAATGTGGCCCTAATGGGATTCGAACCCGCGACCTCTCAAGTAAATGTGCTCGTAGCTACCACTACACCACATGTGTGTTTATGTTAATATTTGTTACAGTAAAAATATCTACTACATCTCTCCCAAAGCCCACCTGCTACCCTTACACAATGTGTATTAGTAGATAATTATCAACGAGATTCCCGAATTATATTTTTGGATGGAGAGAGTAGTATTTAAAGAAGAGCCTTGCATGCAACTTCTTTTGTTTGAATAAGTTTTCAACTTAAATTCCTTTTTTATATGTGTGACATTTATTCTCCGTAATATTTTGTCCATGGATCTGACTTGTGAGTCATTTTTATAAACTAACGCCAAAGATGAATCCATGTTTCTTACTTGGAAACCCCGAATAAACACCACTGGCAGGAGGCGCTCGCGTTGGCGTCGCTCATCGACGATGAGAAGAAGCTTGACAACTGCCAGTTCGACCTCTGGAAGCAGTCCTACTTGGCCGCATGCGTCGCTATGTTCGGCAAGCTCCGGCGCAGCCGTCACTTGGACGCGGTCCAGAGCGGCTACACCGCTGTCCATATTCAAACGAGGGACCTCATAGTCGTTGCCAACGCCGGCGACTCTCGGGTTGTTCTGGGCACCGCATCCGACGACGGCGCCGTCACGCCATCTAGCTCATCATCCACCTGAAGCTCAACCGGCCACGTAAGTCGCTACTGACCGGCCATAAATTCTTGTGTGCTGGGACGACGGTTGTTGTTGATGTTGTGTGAGTGTCCTCGAACAAGATGTATGTAGAGGAGTAGCACATCTGGAGGTGCAACGGCTAGGTGTACTACCTCGCTGATGAGCCCGGGGTGCACTTCGTTTAGCAGCCCAGCCAAAAGTCATCGGTACTCGCCATGTCACGCGCGTTCGACGACTACTATATCAAAGACTGTGGCGTCATCTTAGCGACAGAGGTGACGCAGAGGAGGACCGACAACAATGACCACTTGCCATCGCCGAGGTAGCTTTTGTGCTGGTCTGCCTTTAATTCTCTTCGCAAACGCACACACTTGCCTTTTTATTTAAGCAAACATGTATGGTTGTGCGTGCCTGATGACTGACGATGTACGAGGGAACTTCTACCGATAGGTGTGGCACGTGCTCTCCAATGATGAGACCATGCAAATTATGGTATATATCGAAGTCTGTATGATACTGATGGTTGTAATGTAGTAGTGAAACAGTTAAATTAAAACAACAAAATTTATATATGGCTAGGATCACAAATGAATTATGAAACATTTTCTTATAACAATATAAAACACATTATATATATAAGTTATCATGGTATTGTGTGTTTCCGTTGCAACGCACGGGGCACTCATCTAGTTTAAATATAAGGGAGCATCACGACTTGGAAACAAAGTTGAACAGTAGGGTGGACTAGAAAAAGGTATAACAATATTTTTTTGTAAATTGACGATAATAAAAATTAGAAAAACTAGTGCTTTTTGTAGGAGACAGATGTTGTTATTTAGATATTTTTAAAACTATAAAATCACTTTTTGGACGTAGAAACTTCTTTCCAAATTCAAAATAGGTTTATTATTTTGTTACTCCTGATATATAGGAGAACATGTGCTCAGCGCCTGCGCAGGCGATAAGACTACCATATCAGCAGCAACTAGCAGCGACCGCTACGTGGCAGTCGTCGTGAGGACACGTAATCCTCAATTCGCATAAATATTCACCTACACCCCTTGCGTCCAAGGTATTTCGTCTTACTTTTGCGTTTGCACAGGCCACTTCACCGGTTCTCCTATTCTTCCTAGCACAAAGGGGAGGAAGTAAAGCCTTCCCCTCGCCGGAGATGCTGCCGTCGGCGACCGGGTACACTGCCGGCGACGTCCACTCGGCACGCGAGATGTTCCATCCCTTTTACCTCTGACTTCTTGCGCACGCGGCCTCTAGTAGATAGTAATTGGACGCTTCATACTTGGATTGGATCTCTAGATAGCCTAGAAGGTGAGCGGGCGTGGAAGGGGAAATCCGGGAAGCGATGAGCTTTAGCGCAGCAAGAGTCTCGGAGCATGGCGGCGAGTTCGAGGAGGCAAGGGGGATGCCGGCAGAGGTGAGCTGGGAGATGCTCGACAAGTCGCGGTTTTTTGTACTCGGCGCCGCGCTCTTCTCTGGCGTCTCCGCGGCGCTATATCCGGCCGTCGTCCTCAAGACGCACCTCCAGGTTGCTGCCCCCGCACAGGCCGCGGCCTCGGCGGCAGCGGCGGCGATTCTCCGGCGCGACGGTCCCCGAGGGTTCTACCGTGGCTTCGGTGCGTCCCTCGCGGGCACGGTGCCCGCGCGCGCTCTCTATATGGCGGCGCTCGAGGCCACCAAGAGCGTCGTGGGCTCCGCCGCCCTCCGCCTCGGCGTCGCGGAACCGGCCGCCTCTGCTGCCGCCTCGGCCGCGGGCGGCGTCTCCGCTGCCGTAGCCGCGCAGGTCGTCTGGACCCCGGTGGACGTCGTCAGCCAGCGTCTCATGCTTCAGACGGCGCCCCTCGCTGCCGCCCGCTACCGCGGCGGTACCGACGCGTTCCGGAAGATCCTACTCGCGGACGGCGTGCGCGGCCTGTACCGCGGCTTCGGCATCTCGGTGCTGACCTACGCGCCCTCCAGTGCCGCGTGGTGGGCCTCCTACGTGACCGCGCAGCGGCTCCTCTGGCGCGCCGTTGGCCCCGCGGCGCACGACAGCCGCGGCGCCGCGATAGCCCTGCAGGGTGCGAGCGCGGCCGCGGCGGGAAGCGCGGCCGCGCTGGTGACGATGCCGCTGGACACCGTGAAGACGCGGCTGCAGGTTATGGACGCTGGGGCGCAGGCGCCGACGCTCGCGGCCGCGGCGCGCGCGCTAGTTCGGGAGGGAGGTTGGGCTGCTTGCTACCGCGGGCTCGGGCCGCGGTTGGCGTCCATGTCGCTGTCTTCGGCCACCATGGTCACCGTCTACGAGTTCTTGAAGCGGCTCTCGGCCAAGGAAGGCTCCCTCTAAGCTCTGGATCGAAGTGTATCCATGGATGATCCTTGTAAGCATCCATGTCCAAATGCGAATATCCTGCACTGATCTCTTGATGGGATGTTAGGATGCAAGATATCTGCTGGGTTTGTCTGTTGATGGCGATGATGATGAATTTTGTAAAATAAAGATTGTGTATATACTTCTTGGAATATTGTTGTGGGTCTCATTCCTCCATGGTGCGAATGCTGGCAACTGTGGCCACTAGAACTGCTGGTGGGCATTTACGCTTTCGTGTGTAACAAAGATCAGAAGATATTTCGAGGGAAATGTTCTGTTGCGGACCAAGAGAATGGTGAAGTCGTGTTCAAAAGGATTGGGTGCCTGTGTCAGGGCAGGATTTGATATTTTTCTTAAAAAAATACTGAAATCTCTTAAACACTTCCTCTGACTTTAATTATATGATAAGCGCGCATTTTAAAATTCGAATTTTATTATTTTTTAACTAATAACTAGTTTAATAGTATGAAAATGTTGGGTTTCAAAAGTGGCTAGATTCTTTTGTATTTAGTACTGTTTTTTAATTATTAAACTTCTGGAACTATAAACTTTATATCATATTATACGAGAAATTAGCAATTAAATTGTATTTTAAAAACCGCACCAAATCAAGTTGCGCTCTGTATCACGAAGATCGAACGCTTGGAAGTTGATCTGGGACTGGGAACATACAATAATTTGTGCCTAGGGTACCTCGGTGTGCATCACAAAGCAAAACTGCAGAAGACAATTGTGCTTGTGCCTGCACATGATGCACTCGTACTCGCATGCATGTTCGCTGTGCCTTTTAAGTCAGGACTGCTGCATTTATAGAGATAAAATACTGGCCCACGGGCCCGTCGGGCTTCGGGCTAAACTGATTCGGGCCGTGCTAGCACGAAGTTCTTTCGGGCCGGGCTAACTCGTGCTCCCCTCCTAAAATATAGGCCCAGCACGGCCCTAAAGCACGCCGGGCTTTCGTCGGGCCGTGCTGGCCCAGGCCCGGCCCGCAATTAAACAACAACACACATGAACTAGATAAATTTAAATAAACAACAGTGTGGGGAAATAACAGCACACATGAAACAACAACCAACACAAACAAGAACACAGTCATTTATTTAAACAAACAGTTACAATAAATTAGACAACACAAACAAATTTTAGAGGGAAAATGTTTTTTATTCCTCGATCTGCCTTGTTAAAAACCTTACACCCCAGTGTGGGGCTCCCTCTGTAAGGAAAAGAGTACAGATCGGATAAAGTTTTAATGTCCACAGTCCATATTACAATAACAGTCCATATGAACTAGATAAAAGTAACACTAATCTTGGCTGAAATCAGCAAAAGCTTGTTCAATCTCAGGATCTTCAAGTTGATGCTGCTTTCTATCTTCTGCTCTTTTCCAGTCCTTAAGGCAGGTGATGGCCTCCACTGTCTCAGGTGAAAGAGAGGACCTCCTTTCTTCAATAATTCTACCCACTGTGCTAAATGTTGCTTCAGAGGAAACAGTTGAAACAGGAACAAGAAGAATATCTCTAGCAAAATGAGATAATACTGGAAAACTGTACTTGTGTTCCCTCCACCATTCAAGTAATTTTACCTTATCTCCCTTCAAGGTGCGATCAGTGGCTGCAAAGTTAGTAGACAGATAATGATTCAATTCAGCATTAGGATTCCACCTTTGATTTACTGTGGAGTTAGCAGATTCTTTTCCCTTCGATCTCTTCCATAAGTGGGCTGTCAAAGAACTATCTGATTGTTCTATGTCAGTTTCATCCATTGTTCCTGTAACATCACTTTCACTATATTTGTTATAGTAAAAGCCAAAAACACGAAATAATTCATCTTTCACATGATTAAAAGCATCTGAATAGTCCATATCTAGCAAGTCACCAATTCCTTCTAAAGCAGATTGTAACCCATCAAGTTTTTTTCTAGGATCCAAAATAGTTGCAAAGCAATATATATGGGATATGTTATCAAAGTATTTTAGAAATTTTAGTTCCATTGGAGCAACAACAGTGCAAAGAAGGGAATCAGATCTGTGCTTAGCAAATGACTCAGCAATTAACCAAATGTAATCAATGACTAAGCAGGATGTAGGATAGTAAACACCTGATAAAACATTTGTGGCTACATAAAAGGGCATCAAGAACTCTCTAAAATGTTTGACCATATACCAATCAGCTTCAGTTAGAACCAAATCAATATCAAGAGCATTAGCATTCACAAAGACAGTTATAATCTTTTCATAACCTTCTAGTTTCTTAAGCATAAGGTAGGTCGAATTCCATCTTATCTTCATATCAAGGCCAAATTTCCTTGATTTCATATTATTTGCCTTGCAATACTCACTAAATTTATTAATCATTTGAGGAGTACTAGTTATGAAACGAACAGCAGCACGAACATTATCCAAATACTTACTAACAACTGTTATGCCATCCTGAACAACCAGATTAATAATGTGGCACACACACCTTTGGTGGACGACATAACCATCTATGTATGACTTCAGATGAGGGGCAAGAGAGTCTATCGCATTTGTATTTGAGGAAGCATTATCAAGAGTAATAGATAGAATTTTATTCCTTATATTAAAATCATTAACCACCTCAAGAATATGATTAGCAATTGCAGTACCAGTATGTGAATCATACATCACTCTAAAACCTATAACACGCTTATGAAGACAATATGAATTATCCAAATAGTGTGCAACAACAGAAATGTAACTAGTCTTTTGATGTGATGAAGTCCAAATATCTGAAGTTAAAGCAAACGAAAACTGAACTTTTTTAAAATTTTCTTTAAGAACAGCAAGTTGTTTGTGATACTGAGACATCAAATCAGATTTTATAGTAGTTCTACTAACAGGTTGGTATTGTGGGCAGAAAGCACGCTGAATCAGATTCTTAAAATTAGGGCTTTCTCCCATCATAATAGGTAAGTCTTCAGAAACAATGTATTTAATAATTTCTTCACGAGCTAGTTGAGGATTGTAAACCCAAGTACTTACAGTGCCGTCTGCGGCGAAGTTTAGTTGAGTTTGCACACCTGTACCAAAAGTTTGCCCTGCCTTCTTCAAACAAGCTCTGAAGTGTCGATTCAAATGCCCAGTGCCACCAGCAGAATCTGCACTCAACTCAGTTTTACAATAGTGACATACAGCAATATAACTTTTTATACCATTCTCAACAATCTCTCGCTTATCCATATGCTTCCAGCACTCTGCCCTTGAAACAATTGGTTTAGCACCCTTTACTGGCACTGGCACATCACCACCAATATCCCCATCACCATTAGAAACACCTCCAGTACCATTTGATGGTACTGGTAAGGAACCATCTATCCTACTACGACCAGGTAAGGGACATGAACCAGGTAAGGAACTAGAACCAGGTAAGGGACATGAACCAGGTAAGGAACTAGAACCAGGTAAGGGACATGAACCAGGTAAGGAACTAGAACCAGGTAAGGGACATGAACCAGGTAAGGAACTAGAACCAGGTAAGGGTGTAGAACCAGATAAGAGACTAGAAACACCTCCAGTACCATCTGATAGTTCGCTAGGATTGCTGGAATCATCTATCCTACTACGACCAGAAGCTTTTCTAACAACTAACCTCTTCCTCCCCATTGTAGAAGTGTAGAACCAGACACAGAAACAGAACCACAGGATCGGGGTACTGGATCGGGGTAGAGAGTACCACTGAGCAGCAGCAAAAAAAACTGGGGTACTGGATCTGGATCGGGGTAGCGAGTACCACTGAGCAGCAGAAAAAAAACTGGGGTACTGGATCGGGGTACGAGTAGTATGAGCACTTGAGCAGCATGAGCAGTATGAACTAGTACGAGCAGTATGAGCAGTATGAGCATTGAGCAGTATGAGCAGTACGAACTAGTAAGCAGTATGACTGTATGAGCAGCAACAACTAAACATTTGTAGAGCACGACAGCAAACATTCGGTAAAGCAATTACTGCTAACTCTTGGGAATAGGCACGAATGCGAACGGGCCGAACAAGACCACTTTTCCATACCTTGGGGCTTGACGAAGACGAGGAGTCCGTTGAGCTGCTTGAGCATTTGAGCAGGCATCGGCGATTCGGCGCGGCGGGACCGCGGGAGGACGGCGGCGCTTCGATTCCTGGGAAAGTGGGAAACGTTACCTGGGAATCGTGGTTAGGGTTTCGAGATGTGCATGGAGCTGCGCAAGCGCAACGGATCCGAACAGATCCGGCCATGCCGCATCAGCTGGAAGCCTGGAAGAGACGGCGGCGGGCTAGCTAGAGGCGGGATCCAGGTCGCGTGGAGCGGCGGCGGACCGCGGACGAGGGACGGAGAGGGAGGCGAGCGAGAGAAACGAGAGGTCTCTGGAGAGGAGAGGTCGGGACTCGGGACGGGAGGGAAGTAAATGCCGCCGCGTAACCCTAAAGGCCTAAATGCGAAATGGGTCACCGCGCGTCCGCGCCGCGCGTCCGCGCTTCGGGCGGATCGGGCCTATTACCGTGCCGTGCTGACCCGGGCACGGCCCAATCTCCCGTGCCGGGTCGTATGGGCCGTCGGGCCGAAATGGAAAGCACGGCCCAGCACGTTGCACGTGCCGTGTTGGCCCGGCTATTTACCTCTCGTGCTGGGCCGGGCTTCGTGCTTACAAAACCGTGCCGGGCTCGTGCCGGCCCAATGGGCACGGCCCAGACTTGCAGGACTACTAACAACAAAGGTAGGGTGGCCCAGTACGCAAGGACCTTTTTTCCCTACCTTGTGGGGCCATGCTGAGGTGGATACATTTAGTTGGCATATCTAGCCATTATGTCTCAAGTCACTCTGGATTAGGTTTGGTCTTGGTGGTTGCCGGTATGACTGGACTGGCAATGGCGATCCAGCAGCGGTTGGTACCCCTAGCTAACCAGTTACTTCCTCCTGCCACATTGCCTGCCTTGTGCAAACAATGTGTGGCGCCGTTGCTTTTCTGCTTCGTGAGTTTTTCATCAGTTGAAACGGCGGGCTGGAAAAGAAAAAGCTAGGGTTCGATCAGCATGTTCGGGTTCGTGGTGGCTCAGCTCGGCTCTCGGTGCTAAGAACGAGTTTGAGTCGAGTCTATTTTTCTGAATCGAGAAAAAAGCGAGACGGTTTAGCTTAGCTCGCTGCGGCTGACGAGCTGGCTTGTGGCACGCATTTGGAAAATTATCAGCTTCTGATTGGCACGGTCATGTTCTTGGAAACATCGCTTCTTGTCCCATGAGGGTGAGAGCTCCTTTGTCATGCTCCTTTCTATAAAAAGTTCACGTTTCATAGACTTCAAAATGTTAAATAAAAAAATCACGGCCACTTGTCACTTGTGAATATTAAGCTTGTATGAAAATGAACGATGTGGTTGATAGTAGCTTCATTGAGAATCCAAAGACTGGTGCTCTCGTTGGTTCCAATAAGCTGCCGGCCGTGAATGCAGCAACAGCTGGTATTTATATGATTTATCTGCTACTATAAAACATCAGTTTCGATGGTCGTCTTGCGTCACACGCTTCGTTTGTGGGTTTATTTTTCTCCCTCTAGGAGTGAGCCATTCCCCATAGACCGTGAAAACCACTCAAGCCACTATTAGTTTGTCGTTCCCTACAAATAGATCGTGACCATCCAAGCCCAACAAGAGAGTAAGCCGCACGTAACACAGCGCTCCCATATAGTATCGCCCCGCTAACTGAAGCAGGACGAGCGCGCTATAAAAAAGGAGATCAGGTTCCTTTTCAACTCATATGTTTCTAGGCATTTTGGTTGACATAAAGTGTAATATTTATTCTTGTGTGGCGTCACAACGCATAGACATTGTACTAGTTTAGTTGTATGTAACTGAAAGGAAAATGGGGTTTAACCCATTTCTAGATATGTTTTGGTGCTTGATGACCATCACAATCATGTGAGCTAACTAGTTTGGTAAATTATTTGTTCACATATTTATAAGATCAACAATTATGTTTCTAAGTCACAAATATAGCCAAATAGGGGTAAAATTTGGAAAATATGAACTTTTAGTAGTTCAACATCTTGGATAAGTTCTAAACACCCGTTAGCATGTATCTAAACCAACCAAAGCAACTAGAAAGCTCATGTTTGAAATTTCACACTTTTGAAGCAAAGTTGAGCCAAAATCAGGATATGAGTTAGAGAATCCAAATCGACTAAGTTTCGTGACTTAGACTTGTTGGAAAATCTCCAGATATATTTTTCTAAGTTAGGGAAACACCCTCAAAGGTAGCCAAAACAAGTTGAATAAGAAAATGCACAAATCAAGTTAGAAATGTGGTCTAGAGAAGCACCGGACCGGTCCAAAGGTGCACGGACCAGTTACCAGAGAGCACAAAGGGACTTTGGCCACATGGCTCATTGGACCAGTCCGGTGTGCCACTGGACTGAAGTTCCAAAGATGTTGTTTTGGCCCAGCTAAAGCCCTAGTGCACTGTCTTAGTTCGGTGTGTCACCGGACCTTTCATGTTCAATGGCCAGCTTCAGATTTCAACGGTCGAATCTAACATGACAAGGTCCGGTGTGCCACCAGGCCAGTACTGTTTATCTAATCCCATCAGAACGGCTCCCTGCAACAGTAGACTGATAAGGTCTAATGGTGCATCGGACCAGCCCTGTAGGAAGTCCGGTGTGCACGCAGTAAATGCAATTTTCCCACTCAACTCCAACGACTATATATATGGGGTGGTTGGGGATGTAAATACCCCCCAACTAGCATTCAAGATACACAATAGCTACACCAAACATCCATACACTTATTGCAACTACTCCAAACCATTCAAAGCCTCCCAAGTGCCACATTCAATAGAATTGAGCTAGAAAATCTTAGTGCCTTGCGGAGAGTTTGTGCTTGAGTTGTTGCTACGTTCTTGCGCTCTTGTGATTGGTTTTCTTTCTCACACTTCATCTCATTCTCATTCTTGTAAAGGCTAGCAGGAGACTGTCTCGATCGTTGTTGTACCAAGAACCTCTTCATCACCATCATCGATACCTGCAATGTTAGCTCCAAGAGTATCTTCATCTACAACATCAGAAGCACTAACATACACACCATCACCTATAGCAATGTATGATCGTTTGCTGGGGCAATCTTTCTGCACATGGCCAAGTCCCTGGCAGGGGTGACACTTGATGTCAGAGGAGCGACCCGTGGAAGAGGTGGGCACAACAGTCTTCGGTGCAACACTCGAAGGCACCATGGACTTATTGTTGTGTCCCTACGATGTTGAAGGTGCGGTGTTCAGTGCGCCACTGGTGGAGTAAGGTATTGACGTCCATACACTCGAAGACGATGATGCCATGGCTAGCACCGAAGGCTGTCATGGCACGAAGGTGCTGCTCCTCCGCTGCTGCTACTTTTGGTGACCCTGCAATTCTTTTTCTACTAATATAGAAAGATGGAACAAGTGTTGTATAGAATGATACTCTTTATAATCAACAATTTCCTGAATCTCACACCTCAATGCCCCCATGAAACCTAACCATTTGGTCCTCCGGATCCTCAACTACCCCACAACAAAAGCATACCTTTATGAAGCTCTTGGTTGTATTCTTGCATAGACATGTCTCCCTGATCTAAACATTTCAATTTCTTAAGAAGATCACATCTATAAGAAGGGGAACAAACCTAGTTTGCATCTCCTCTTTCAATGTATTCCATGTTTATGGTGCAACACGTGAGTTAACAAGTTCATTCCACCAAATGATAGAAAAATGTTCAAACTCACTAGTGGTCGTCTAACCCTATGTTCTTCAAGAACAAGATGGGAACTAAATTTCCATTCTACCGTCATCTCCTAGTCTAAGTAAGCTTCAGCATCATAAAAACTAATGAATTGTGGAATAGAGAACTTAATCTTAGCATATGGATCATGGTCTCAGTCAGGATTATGATGATGACATCTACCATTACCCTCATACCTAATCAATTACGTGCAAGGCATCGTTGCAGCAGTGCATCAACATTAGTTTAGTCGTTGTCGTCTTCCGAAGGGGAGAGCACTACTGCACCGTTAGCTAGTGCAGCAGGGGCTGGAGCTTGTGGTGTGGAATGAGCCTCCTACTCGTCCATACGTGTAATAAGTCTAGAAACACGTTGATCAATCTGCTCAAAGGATGTCATCGTAGTCCTAGTACTTGTTGAAACCGTCTATCATCATGTGCATCATCTCCTTTAACTCTAGATGGAAGGCACACTCATCATCAGTAGGCTTAGGATCCTTGACCTTGTTTGTTTGGGTCATTGGTCTTGTCATTGTTAGGAAAAAAAACAAAGGCAACACACAAAAATGTGAACCCTACAACTACTCTCAGGAGTGGTGGTGGATCACAAGTTATGAAGCGTCTTACCCGCTCTTACAAGGTTCTTATCAGCACTACAGATGCAAAAAGTGGTCGGCGTGACAGCATTTAGAGCATGGGTGTGATTGCAAAGGTTCACTATATATATAGTTGCGACACACAAGTCAATAACAGATAGCAATGCTGAATAAGTATCCAAAGTACTTGTCCTAGCTGTTGGGCTATAGAAAATGTATCAGAACAAATGGAGGAGGACACAAATGAGGTAACAAGGATCTAGGTACAGCAAGGGAACAAGTTGGTGAAGGATCGGTGAGGCGACTAGAGGGGGGTAAATGGGATCCACTAAATATTCTTCACTTGAGAACACCGTGACTTTATCTTGATCTCTAGGGGCGTAAATGGTACGGATAATATTCACCCGTGTTCGAATTCGATCTGCCTAAAAGGGCTAAAATCCGATCTATATCCGAGTATGGGTACTTATTTGATTTGTATCCGATTTTTATCCTTTTCCGTATTCTCAAAGTTGAATATTTAAGATGTCAATATTCATTCAAGTCTTATCCGACACAACTAGATAATATCTGTATCTGGTCCAAATCCGAAGAGAAAATATGAAAACAAATATTGAATAATAAGTATCTGCTTGTATCCTATCTGATTACACCCCTACCGATCTCAACGCAACCCCATAGAACAACAAAAAACTGTGTAACAAGTTATATTCAATCTAGTGTTGATTGAATATACCAAACTACTACTTAGGAAACTACCCAACTGTCTACAGAAATTTAGAGGAAAAATGCAAGGCAGGGCAAGTGGCAGGCTGACAGTGTCGGGCAGCGGTAGTGCCGCTCACAGGGGCGACAGTGCAGCACAGGTAAAAAACACACAGAATCACCTCAAACTTCACATAAAGTTTGCGCAAGGGGAAAGAAGATGATTTGTGAAGTTTCAAGTAGAGCTAAACAAAACTCTATGCGCAAATCAGAAGTCCCGTTTCGATCAGGGTTTTGTTGGGGTTTTCTCAAATGAACTCAAAACGAGATCAACTCAGATCATGACTAAAAACTGCACCAAGTGGACATATGCAGTGATCCAAAGAGTGTATCTCACCACCTAACAATCCCCACCAGTACCCACAACACAAGAACTCGATGGTTCTTTCACACCTCGAGAGAACGGAGGAAGGGAAGAGACAAAGGCAAACTCAAATAAAAAATGCACCATATCAAAACTAAGCACAAGATTTGAACCAGCCCTATGGATGGATCTGGCCACCATTCCTTTGAATAAAGATTTGGTGATTACAGGAACACAGATGAAAACAAAACACATGTGGATCTCTTGCTAATCTACTACAACCTAAAGGAACTGTCGGGGACCGTAATTAGGGGTACCCCCAATGCTCCTTAACCTGGCCGAAAAACATCTTCGGAACAAACCATCAACAACTGATAAGCACGGTTCAAGTCAGGGCCTCATAGGACACGACCTCGCCTCGTCCGAGCCCAGCCTCGGGCGCAGACAATAGTCCCGGGCAAATTCATGCCTCGCCCGAGGGTCCCCTCTGTCAACAGGCGCACCCCCGTCTCACCCAAGGCTAAGCTCGGGCGAACATTGTCACGCAGCGACCTCGACCGAATCGCCTTACCAACCGACCGTATCGCATGCGCATTAAATGCGGGGATCGCCTGACACCTTGTCCTGACACGCGTGCCTCAGTCAGCAAGGTCGAAGTGATCGCTGTCACTTTGCCCCTTTACTGACCGTTCTGACAGGAAAGCAACACTGTTCACCCCGCTCCGGCAACTGTGCCAGCCACCAGGGAAAGACTAACAACAGTCACGGCCTTTCCCGAGTTTGGCCTCGGGCGCAACAAGGAGCTCCGCCTCGCCTGACCCCAGGCCTCGGCCTCAGCTTCGGTCTTGGGAGAAGGTCTCCGCCTCGACCGACCCTGACCTCGACCTCAGCCTCGGTCTCGGGAGAAGGACTCTGCCTCGCCCGACCTCGGCCTCGGGAGAAGGACTCCGCCTCGCCCGACCTCAGCTTCGGCCTCAGAGGAGTCGCCGCCTCGCCTGACCTCAGCCTTGGATTAACTACGCTACTGGGGATCCATCATTACCCTACCCCTAGCTAGCTGCCTCAGGCTATGAAGGAACAAGACCGGTGTCCCATCTGGGTTACTCCGGTAACAGGTAATGATGGTTCCCTGCGTGTGCCCATGAAGTCGGTTGCTCTCAACCCCCTACAGAAGCAAGGAAACGTCAGTAGGATCCATGCCGCACCGCCAGCTATGCTTCTACAGGGCTCAAGGCACTTCACCGGCGGCCACGTTGGTACATCTACAGGGCTCAAGGCACTTCACCGATGGCCACGTTGGTTAGGGCTGGAAAATTAGCTCGAGGCTCGCGAGTCGGCTCGAGCTCGGAGCGGCTCGGCTCGGCTCGGAGCGGCTCGCGAGCCTCGAACAAGCCGAGCCGAGCCCCTTCTTCGAGCTTGTTTTTGCAACGAGCCGAGCCAAGCCGGCTCGTTCTAGCTCGCGAGCCGGCTCGCGAGCCTTGCAAAAATAGATCAATTTATGGAATAATAATGAATATTAGACAATTTTATGGATAATAGCTCATTTTTTAGTCTTTGATGATGAATATAATACAAGTTATAATTTAATTTACTCATAATGTAGAATGATGATTCTATATTTCAAATTTAAATAATGTTAATTGACCAAATAATACAAAGGTAAGTAATAGAATATGGCTCACGAGCCAAGGTCGAGCCGAGCCGAGCCTCTTTTGCCAGCTCGTAGAATGGACGAGCCGAGCCGAGCCGAGCTCGTTCAGGCACCGAGCCGCACCGAGCCGAGCCGAGCTCGGCTCGGCTCGATTTCAGCCCTAACGTTGGTACATGTACAGGGCTCAAGGCACCCCACCGACGACCACGTTGGTACATGTACAGGGCTCAAGGCACTTCTCCACCAGCCACGTTAGCTCATAGCTACACCCCCATTGTATAGCTGGGCATATCCTTGTATCTATAAAAGGGGATGTGCAGGGCCTTCCGGTGGGGGGAGAGGGAGACGGGAAAAACGCACGTACGAACACACGGACGTACGACACAGACGAGCAGAGGCAGACTCAGATGGCTCGCCTCAAGGCCGAACCCTCTCTTTCTCGCTCTCTCTCGTTCTCGCTTCCCGCAACGCTTGTAACCCCTACTACGAGCACCCCGGTGCGAGATAACATAAGCCTCATTTCCCTCTTGTGTTCCATCTTGCATCAACCCATCTGGGCAGGGACACGCAGCAACAAATTTACTGGTCGGTTGACGGTCCTCGCGGGTCCGAAACGCCGACAGTTGGCGCGCCAGGTAGGGGCCTGCTGCGTGTTAACAAATACTTTCCCATTGATTTCTAGATGGGTAGCTTTCAGCAGCCTCTTCAGCCCAGGACAGTACTCCGCTTTGGGAGTCTCAAGTTCATGTCCCTCGACGGCAGCTACGACATGGTACTCCTCCCCTCGCAGCGCGACAGTAACAACGGTCGTCGGCTCGCCCGACAGCGGCGAACTTGACAGCGACTTCCCACCGTGGCAGAAGAGGAACACCTGAGTTTGCCCCGCCACCCTCCTCGCCGGAGGAGGAGGAGACGGGGCAACCGTGGCCAGGCAGGAGGCGACACCTCATCGGCTGTCGGACCAGAGCGAGTCGACAACGCTGGCACCCCTGCGGGGGACATGTCGGGTGTTGTCCCTGCACCTGAGACAATGGCGGGTGTCGCTTCCCCGCAACGTGCCAACCCCAAGCGGACTGATGACGCCAGCACCCTCACGAAGGATTTGTTGGGTGTTAGCCTCGTACCTGAGATAACGGTGCAGTCCGTCCCCGATGCGACTTCGCCACCGTCCATCAACCAAGAGGTACCATCCGTTTTTCATCCTGTTCCCTTTAGATTCAGCTTCGATCCACCAAGCGACCCCGCTTCGGTGAGCGCTTTCGCTATGGCATATCCTGACCTTCCGGGGTACCATATGTGGTCAACTTGGGACCGACTGACGGCCGTCTCAACCTCCAGACCCGCGGGTTCTGAGGAAAAGGATGACCCTGACGTCAGTTGGGATTTCTCCAGACTCCATGATCCCGGTGCCGTGCATGACTTCATGTCCGCATATGACCACTGCCTCTCCGGCTGCTCTGATGATGGCCACAGCCTTGACGACGAGGGTTGCGACCCAACTCACGAGTGCTACCACATCGATCAGGAGGATCACGGCGGAGAAAACCACCTTGGTATGCCAGGAAGTGACGGCGCCCTTGCACCTGCGTCTCGCGCTGAGATCTCGCGGGAGCTAGCTGTGGTCCAAGTCCCTGCGGGGGGTTAGGACACACAGCTTGAGCAACTCTATGAGATGCAGGCCAAGCTCGACGAAGAAGTAGGGCGGCTTGTGCAGCTCCGACAAAACATCGAGCAGGAGTGGGCAGGCCGAACACACGCCGGAGGAGCACGTCATCAGGCCCGGGACGTCCAGCGCCGCATTGTTGACGATGCCAGGGTGATGCCGCCCCCGGCCTTTGACGGGGTCGGCCAGAACCTAGCTGCAGCGGCGATGCTACTTTGAACAATGCCGGAGCCATCCACCACCGAGGGGCGACGTATCCAAGGCGAGCTCAAGGGCCTCCTAGAAGACGCCGCTGTCCGACAAACCGAGAGCTCTGCCTCCCGGAGACGAGGAGACCCCTCAGAGCATCGCGCAACGCCCTCCCGGCGCATGCAGGAGGCCTCGGTCCACATCGAGCGCACACGGTACGGGACGCCAGCAGCCCTGGATCGCCTTGGCGCCGAGCAACACCGCCGCGACCGTCGAACCCAACTCGAGGAGAAGGTGTGCCGAGGCTACCACCCAGGCGCGGGGGACGCTACGACAGTGAGAAGGATCGGATTCCCTCGCCCGAGCCACCAGGTCCGCGAGTCTTCAGCCGGACCATACAACGACGAGCGCCGTTCCCGGCCCGGTTCTGAGCCCCGACTACCATCACCCAGTACTCAGGGGAGACAAGGCCGGAGTTGTGGCTTGCGGACTACCGGCTGGCATGCCAGTTGGGAGGGACGGACGATGACAACCTCATCATTCGCAACCTCCCCCTTTTCCTCTTTGACGCTGCCCAGGCCTGGTTGGAGCATCTGCCTCCTGCGCAGATCTCCGACTGGGACGACCTGGTCAAGGCTTTCGCTGGTAATTTCCAGGGTACGTACGTATGCCCTGGGAACTCATGGGATCTCCAAAGCTGCCACCAGCAGCCAGGGGTATCCCTGCGAGAGTACATCCGGCGGTTTTCGAAGCAGCGCACCGAGCTGCCCAACATCACCGACTCGGATGTCATCGGAGCTTTCCTCGCCGGCACCACTTGCCGGGACCTGGTGAGCAAACTAGGACGCAAGACTCCCACCAAGGCAAGCGACTTGATGGATATCGCCACCAAGTTCGCCTCTGGTCAGGAGGCGGTCGAAGCCATCTTCCGGAAGGACATGCAGCCTCAGGGAGGGCAGAAGGAAGACACCCCCGAGGCGTTTGCCTAGCGTGGCACGAAGAAGAAGGCCAAGAAGAAGGCGCAGGCAAAGCGCAACATCGTCGACGCGGATCTCTTTGCTGCTGCCGAGCACAGGAACCCTCGGAAGCCTCCTGGAGGAGCCAACGCGTTCGACAAGATGCTCAAGGAGTCGTGCCTCTATCGCAGGGGTCCCGTCAAGCACACCCTTGAAGAGTGCGACATGCTCCGGCGCTACTTCAACAAGGCTGGACCCTCGGCAGAAGGTGGCAAAGACCAAGGCAACAACAAGAAGGGGGGCAACAAGGAAGAGGAGTTCCCGGAGGTCCACAACTGCTTCATGATCTATGACGGACAGGTGGCGAACGCCTCAGCTCGGCACCGCAAGCAGGAGCGCCGGGAGGTCTACTCGGTGAAGGTAGCGGCGCCGGTCTACCTAGACTGGTCCGATAAGCCCATCACCTTCGACCAAGGCGACCATCCCGACTACGTGCCGAGCCCAGGAAGGTACCCGCTCGTCTTCGATCCGATCATCGGCAACGTTAGGCTCTCCAAGGTCCTCATGGACGGAGGCAGCAGCCTCAACATCATCTACACCGAGACCCTGGACCTCTTGGGGGTTGATCGGTCCGAAATCCGAGCTGGTGCAGCACCCTTCCACGGGATTGCACCCGGAAAGCGTATCCTGCCCCTCGGACAGATTGACTTACCCGTCTGCTTCAGAACCCCCTCCAACTTCCGAAAGGAAACCCTCACCTTCGAGGTAGTTGGGTTCCGAGGGACCTATCACGCGATGCTGGGTAGACCATGCTACGCCAAGTTCATGGCCATCCCCAACTACACTTGCCTCAAGCTCAAGATGCCTAGCCCCAAGGGAGTCATCACCGTCGGACCCACGTACTGCCATGCTTACGAGTGTGACGTGGAATGCGTGGAGTACGCCGAGGCCCTCGCCGAGGCCGAAGCCCTCATCGCCGACCAGGATTGCCTCTCCAAAGAAGCACTCGACGCAAAGCGGCGCGCCGGCAACTTCGAGCCGACCGAGGCAGTTAAGTCTGTCTCCATCGACCCCAGCAACGACGCCGGCAAGAAAGTCAGGATCGGCTCCGAGCTCGACCCCAAATAGGAAGCAATGCTCGTCGACTTTCTCCACGCAAACGCTGAAGTTTTTGCGTGGAGTCCCTCGGACATGCCCGACATACCGAGGGATGTCGCCGAGCACTCACTGGACATTCGAGCCGGTGCCCGACCCGTGAAGCAGTCCCTGCGCCGCTTTGATGAAGAAAAGTGCAGGGCCATAGGCGAGGAGGTCCACAAGCTGATGGCTGCAGGGTTCATCAAACAGGTGCCACCTACCAAAGGTGCATGAACCATGTGTTCAGAGAACACATCAGCAGAACGGTCGAGGCTTATGTCGATGACATCATTATCAAGACAAGGAAAGCCTCCGACCTCCTCTCCGACCTCGAAGTAACTTTCGGGTGCCTGCGTGTGAAGGGCGTAAAACTCAATCCCGAGTAGTGTGTCTTCGGAGTCCCTCGAGGCATGCTCCTAGGGTTCATCGTCTCCGAACGAGGCATCGAGGCCAACCCGGAGAAGATCGCGGCCATCACCAACATGGGGCCCATCAAAGACTTGAAAGGAGTACAAAGGGTCATGGGATGCCTTGTGGCTTTGAGCCGCTTCATCTCGTGCCTCGGCGAGAAAGGATTGCCCTTGTACCGCCTCTTAAGGAATGCCGAGCGCTTCACTTGGACCCCCGAAGCCAAAGAAGCCCTAGGAAACTTAAAGGCAGTCCTTACTAATGCACCCATCTTGGTGCCACCTGCTGCGGGAGAAGCCCTCTTGATTTATGTAGCCGCAACCACTCAGGTGGTCAGCGCCGCGATCATAGTCGAGAGACGAGAAGAGGGGCATGCACTACTCATTCAGAGGCCGGTCTACTTTATCAGCGAGGTGCTATCCGAGACCAAGATCCGCTACCCGCAAATCCAGAAGCTACTGTACGCAGTAATTCTGACACGGCGAAAGTTGCGACACTACTTCGAGTCTCATCCAGTGACTGTGGTGTCATCCTTCCCCCTGGGAGAGATCATCCAGTGCCGAGAGGCCTCGGGTAGGATAGCAAAATGGGTAGTGGAACTCATAGGCGAAACACTTTCATTTGCTCCTCGGAAGGCCATAAAATCTCAAGTCTTGGCAGACTTCTTGGCTGAATGGGTCGACACCCAATTGCCGACAGCTCCAATACAACCCAAACTTTGGACCGTGTACTTCAATGGGTCGCTTATGAAGACAGGAGCAGGTGTTGGCCTGCTCTTCGTCTCACCCCTCGGGAAACATGTGCGCTATGTACTGCGCCTCCATTTTCCGGCGTCGAACAACATGGCCGAGTACGAAGCCTTGGTTAATGGACTGTGCATCGCCGTCGAGCTAGGGGTTCGGCGCCTCGACGCTCGTGGCAACTTGTAGCTTGTTATTGACCAAGTCATGAAGAACTCCCACTGCCGCGATCAGAAAATGGAGTCCTACTGCGATGAAGTTTGGTTCTTGGAAGACAAGTTCTATGGGCTGGAGCTCAACCATGTTGCTCGACGGTACAACGAGACCGTGGATGAGCTGGCGAAAATAGCCTCGGGGCGAACGACAGTTCCCCCGGACGTCTTCTCCAGGGACATATATCAACCATCCGTCAAACTCGACGATGCGCCCGAGGAGACCTCGGCCCAGCCCGAGGTACCCTCGGCCGCCGAGGGTGAGGCCCTGCGCGTTGAGGGAGAACAGAACGGGGTTGCGCCAAACCAAAACTGGCAGACCCCGTACCTAGAATATCTCCTCCGAGGAGAGCTACCCCTCGACAAGGCCGAAGCTCGGCGACTGGCTCGGCGCGCCAAGTCGTTCGTTTTACTGGGTGATGAAAAGGAGCTGTACCACCGCAGCCCCTCGGGCATTCTCCAATGATGCATATCCATTGCCCAAGGACAAGAGCTGTTACAAGAAATACACTCGGGGGCTTGCGGTCACCATGCAGCACCTCGAGCCCTCGTGGTAAACGCTTTCCGACAAGGGTTCTACTAGCCAACCGCGGTGGCCGACGCCACTAGGATTGTACGCTCCCGCCGAGGGTGTCAATTCTACGCGAGACAGACGCACCTGCCCGCTCAAGCCCTGCAGACGATACCTATCACTTGGCCGTTTGCCGTGTGGAGTCTGGACCTCGTCGGTCCCTTGCAGAAGGCACCTAGGGGCTTCACGCACCTGCTGGTCACCATCGACAAATTCTTCAAGTGGATCGAGGTCCGACCCTTAACCCGCATCGGGTCCGAGCAAGCGGTAGCGTTCTTCACAAATATCATCCATCGCTTTGGGGTCCCAAACTCAATCATCACCGACAATGGCATGCAGTTCACTGGAAAAAAGTTCTTGGACTTTTGCAAGGACCACCACATCCGTGTGGACTGGGTCGCCGTAGCTCACCCAATGACAAATGGGCAGGTGGAGCGCGCCAACGGTATGATTTTGCTGGGACTAAAACCGAGGATCTACAATGACCTCAACAAGTTTGGCAAGCGGTAGATAAAAGAAATACCCTCGGTGGTTTGGAGTCTGAGGACGATGCCGAGCCGGGCCACGGGCTTTTCGCCGTTTTCCTAGTCTATGGGGCCGAGGCCATCTTACCCACGGACTTGGAATATGGTTCCCCGAGGACAAAGGCTTACGACGACCAAAGCAACCAGACCAGCCGAGAGGATTCATTGGACCAGCTGGAAGAGGCTCGGGACGTGGCCTTACTACACTCGGCGCGGTATCAGCAGACTCTGCGATGCTACCACGCCCGAAGGGTTCGGCCCCGAGACTTCCAAGTGGGAGACTTGGTACTTCGGCTGCGATAAGACGCCCGAGGGCGCCACAAGCTTACCCCTCCCTGGGAAGGGCCATTCATCATCGCCAAAGTTTTGAAGCCCGGGACATACAAGCTGGCCAACGATCAAGGCGAGGTCTACAACAAAGCTTGGAACATCGAACAACTACATCGCTTTTACCCTTAAAATGTTTCAAGTCGTTCATGTATCTCGCTTTCTTTACATGCATAAATAAAGTCTAGCTATCAAGGAAGGATCAGCCTTGCCTCGGCAAAGCCCAACCCTCCTTCGGGGGCTAGAAGGGGGGAACCCCCTCTGCGTCAAAATTTTCCTCGGAAAAGTTTTCTACCAGAACGACTTTTGCGCTTTTCGACTACGTTGATAACCGAATCCTAAAGACGAGCAAGAGAGACCTTGAGCGGCAAGGCCGACCGAGCCGAGGGACTCCTACGCCTCCGAGATACAGATACCTCACTTATCACCTTCCGCGAAAAGTAACTCGCGCTTGGATAAGCGATTCTGCTACCGACGAACAAGTCCTAACGCACGAAACGAGAGGAAAGAAAACGACTTTCGTACTTTTCGACTACATCGATAACGGAATCCTGAAAACGACGAGAGGACACGTAAGCGGCAAGGCCGACCGAGCCGAGGGACTCCTATGCCTCCGGGATATGGATACCTCACTCATCACCTTCTGCGAAAAGTAATTCACGCTCGGATAAGCGATTCCGCTACCGAACAAGTCCTAAGGCTCGAAACAAGAGGAAAAGAAACGCAGCTTTAAACTTCAACAACGAAAATGTTTAGGCCTCAGCGGCCGCAAAAAACATACGCATACTTAGAACAAACTGTTCCTGCAGGCTCAGACATCGGCAGGGGGAGGAACAGCACCCTCGGCGTCGTTTCCACCCTCGGCAGGATCTGGCCCGGCCTCGGACGGCGACACGGGCGGAAGGACCTCCACCTCGAAGGAGGAAGCCAGCACCGTGCTTAGGCCCTCGACAGCCGTGTCAAGCCTCTATACCTCGGCTAAGGCAGCCTCCTCTTCGTCGGGTAAGCAGTACCCCTCGCTGACCTGCTCCAGATCCACGTTGTATTGGGAAGCGAGCACGGCGAAGGCCCACCTAACGCCATGGTGCAGTGCCCCGCGGAGTCTGCTGCGCACATGGCCGCCCAAGGCCCGCAGGTGACTCTGGGGGGAGCTACCCGAGGGGAGGGCGTCGAGGCCAAAGGCCTGGCAGAAAGCCGAGATAGCCTCAGACATGGCCACGCGGTTGGCCTCCTTCTGCTCAGCTGCCTCGGCAAGCGCCTTGCAGTCCTTGACGGACTCGTTAAGAGCCGTCTCGAACCCTGCAGACAGCAGGACAACATTCTTCAGACGCAAGGAGAAGAATGGAGACAGAAACAAAGTCATAGAGCGGGCAAAACAACCTTCGGCCCGGACACGCTGCTGCGAGGCCTTAGCTTGGGCAGACCAAGCAGACCCGACGACCACGGCCAGACCCTCCGCAAGGGTCCCGGCCCGGGCGGTCACCTCGGAGTCTGGAAAGGAGGAACCCCCTCTGCGTCAAAATTTTCCTCGGAAAAGTTTTCTACCAGAACGACTTTCGCGCTTTTCGACTACGTCGATAACAGAATCCTAAAGACAAGCAAGAGAGACCTTGAGCGGCAAGGCCGACCGAGCCGAGGGACTCCTATGCCTCCAGGATACGGTTACCTTACTCATCACCTTCCGCGAAAGGTGACTCACACTCGGATAAGTGATTCTGCTATCGACGAACAGGTCTTAATGCTCGAAACAAGAGGAAAGAAGCACGGCTTTATACCCAAATGTTCAGGCCTCGCAGCCACAAAGAACAAACACACGTACTTGGGATAACTATGCTACGTAGATGTCGGCAGCACCCTCGGTGGCTCCCCCGACCTACAGCAGATATCTCAGTACTTGGGGCAATTACATTTTTGCTCTTACATTCCCTTACAAACGGGACCCAGCTCCATTTCTGCAGGAATGAACTTCCTCCACACCGGAGGGGCTGCAAGATAACGAGCTCCAAGCGGTTCACCAGCGACCACTGCACCAGCAGCGCGACAACGACCTCCGCCTCGGGTGGCTAGACAGTAGCGGCGATGGCCTCAGGGCAAACGCTACTGTGAAAAGGTCCTTGTTCACGTCCCCTCACGGGGGACGAGAACCAGCTATTAAAGCCAAAGAGCCGGAGGTCTGGAGCGCAGGTGGCACTGACGGTCTCGTCGGCGGAGGCAACTGCTACGGTGGGAAGCCTCACCAGCGGCGGCCACCACTTTAGCACCGGTGACAGCAGCCACCTGCGCACGGCACGACCATCACCCGGGTGGAGGACGGACAGCTACACCCTGACCAGGCAGCAGCAGTTCGCCTTCCCCCGCATAGCTGGAGGACGTCTCCTCCGCAGGGCTGGAGGATGCCCTTCTCCCCCGAATACTGGAGGAAGAAGGGGGTCACCGGACCACATGGGAGGTAGGACCCAACTCGGTTCGCCCTCCTCCCCAGCCCAGATGATGAACATCCTTGAAGCTGAGGGCGGGGCAGAGGCCGCAGCCCAGCTTGCTTCTCCCCACCACAAGGCTGGTGATCATCCCTACGGATGACCATTGGTGAGGGACTGCAGTCGGGCTGCATGATGAAAATCCTTGAAGCCGAGCGATGACTGGAGAGCGCCAACCCCCATGGGGTCACGCTCCTCCAACAGCAGCAAGAAGAAGGCGACACAGGTGCACCCCATCTGGGGGCTCGGAAGGGGGAAAGATGCGACGAATGCGAGGAGTGTGAAGGCATGGCTACCGCCCGGGGGGTCGATCCCTTTTTAAAGGCAGATCTCCTCACTCGCACCCCCAAGCGTCACGGGCAAAGTCTCCACCGACGTGCTCCAGGGTTCCCACCCCACGACACGGGGGCTAGGTCCCACACGTCATGCGAGCTGACCCGGAACGCGAAGAAGGCAAACCGCCGCATGCGAAGCGCATAACTGCCCCGCGGTTATAAGCATTCCCTCATCCTCGCCGAATTAAGCGGTCGAAAGGGCAGACCGCCGCGCAAGAAGCATGCAACCACGCTACGGTTGTGCACCCTTTCAGCTTCATCGCATCCGGCGGTTCAGCATGGAGGCCTGGTCCCACATGTCATGTAACTGGCGCGCCAGTCACTACGTGCAAGGAAACCGCACCGCCACTTGCGCCAATGTTGCATCTTCTCGACTGCAGAACCAGTGCCGTGACTCGAGGCAGCCCTGCGCGTGACCCAACAGTGCCAATTGAGTGCAACGATCACGGGTCAGTCAGTCACGTGGATAGGCACGATGGTTGATATGACCAGAGGCGGACCGGCAGTAATTGCAGCAACAGGCATGCGGAAGCAGCGGTCCAATCACCTACAGGTTCGCATCCTCTCCCGAAACGCCAGGGGAGCCCTCTCCCGCAGCATAAAAAACGACGCACCCATGTTCCGTTCCTCGAACGACTCGTGCACGCGCAACAGACGCACCGCGAATCGTCCGTCCCGTCGCATTAACTCCTTGGCAGGGCAAGCGACACCTCCGGCAGGCGAAGCGGGCACCGTTTCACCTCCGACATGATGACCGCGTCAAAAAAGGTGCGCCACATTATTTAAATTTATATCCTTTTCCTTTTCCTCTCTCTCTCTTGCCACAGGGACTGGGAAAGGGGATATTGCGAAAAGGATCCTTCTCGGCGAAGGAAACGTGCCTCAAGCCCTCCTACTGATCAGGGGTTCGAAGGTTGCGCCCTCTGGGGTTCGGCAACCGCCCTAGAGCACTCGGGCTCCGAGCCCTTTACTGATCAGGGGTTCGAAGGCTGGCCCCTCGGAAGGGTTCGACAGCCGCCCTAGAGCACGCAGAGTTAGGGATGACCCTGGGTACATCTGTTACATGGCCGAGGCTCGAGCTATGCTCCCGAGGTACCCTAGGACATTTCCGAGACCAGCGGGAACGATTTGTAATGGAATCCCATCGGAGGGAGGCATCAAGCCCTCGGACCCTATCGAATGGGTCTGGGTCTGGCAAATCACATGCATGTACTTTTGGAGCGCGCCTCTGGGCCACTAGCCGACCCTTATCGAATGGGGCTTGGGTGTCCACTCGGATCACCCGCTAGCAACTCACTGGAAACACCATGTTCGGTGCCCTCCGAGGGTAACATGGCGCTTTCCCCCCCCCCCTTCCTCCTCGCGGAGAGGCGACGAAGGGGCATACAATAAAAGTCGAGACGGTCCTTGATCGTCCTCTCGCTTCGTGCAGAGGCTCGGGGGCTGCTCTCGCGCCAGGCTACGGCCAAACTATTGACCACGTCAACAAACCAGCTCAAAAACTTAGAGCCTGACCGTGCACCCGGGCTGCGGCCAGGCCGCATGAGGGAACAACAAGGCTGACTGAGGCATCACAAAAAGGATTAAGACCTCAGAGGAGTCAAACCACTCCTCCGAGGCCTCGGGGGCTACACCTGGCGGGTGCGCTCGCGCACACCCACCGGAACAAAGCATAACCGAGAAGGGGCGGTCCCCTTGCAAAAAATCCGGCAGAACCTCCAAGCGAGTACCTACACTCCCTTTGAGGCTCGGGGGCTACTGTCGGGGACCGTAATTAGGGGTACCCCCAATGCTCCTTAACCTGGCCGAAAAACATCTTTGGAACAAACCATCAACAACTGATAAGCACGGTTCAAGTCAGGGCCTCGTAGGACACGACCTCGCCTCGTCCGAGCCCAGCCTCGGGCGCAGACAATAGTCCCGGGCAAATTCACGCCTCGCCCGAGGGTCCCCTCTGTCAACAGGCGCACCCCCATCTCACCCAAGGCTAAGCTCGGGCGAACTTTGTCGCGCAGCGACCTCGACCGAATCGCCTTACCAACCGACCGTATCGCATGCACATTTAATGCGGGGATCGCCTGACACCTTGTCCTGACACGCGTGCCTCAGTCGGCAAGGTCGAAGTGACCGCAGTCACTTCGCCCCTTCACTAACCATTCTGACAGGAAAGCAGCACTGTTCACCTCGCTCCGGCAACTGTGCCAGCCACTAGGGAAAGACTAACAACAGTCACGGCCTTTCCCAAGTTCGGCCTCGAGCGCAACAAGGAGCTCCGCCTCGCCCGACCCCAGGCCTCGGCCTCAGCTTCGGTCTCGAGAGAAGGTCTCCGCCTCGACCGACCTCGGCCTCAGCCTTGGCCTCGGGAGAAGGAATCCGCCTCGCCCGACCTTGGCCTCGGGAGAAGGACTCCGCCTCGCCCGACCTCAGCCTCGGCCTCGGAGGAGTCGCCGCCTCGCCCGACCTCAGCCTTGGATTAACTACGCTACTGGGGATCCATCATTACCCTACCCCTAGCTAGCTGCCTCAGGCTATGAAGGAACAAAACCGGTGTCCCATCTGGGTTACTCTGGTAACAGGTAATGATGGTTCCCCGCGTGCGCCCATGACGTCGGTTGCTCTCAACCCCCTACGGAAGCAAGGAAACGTCAGCAGGATCCATGCCGCACCGCCAGCTATGCTTCTACAGGGCTCAAGGCACTTCACCGACGGCCACGTTGGTACATCTACAGGGCTCAAGGCACTTCACCGATGGCCACGTTGGTACATGTATAGGGCTCAAGGCACCCCACCAACGGCCACGTTGGTACATGTACAGGGCTCAAGGCACTTCTTTGCCAGCCACGTTAGCTCATAGCTACACCCCCATTGTACAGCTGGGCATCTCCTTGTATCTATAAAAGGGGATGTCCAGGGCCTTCCGGCGGGGGGAGAGGGAGACGGGAAAAATGCACGTACGAACACACGGACGTACGACACTGACGAGCAGAGGCAGACTCAGACGGCTCGCCTCAAGGCCGAACCCTCTCTTTCTCGCTCTCTCTCGTTCTCGCTCTCCCACAATGCTTGTAACCCCTACTACGAGCACCCCGGTGCGAGATAACATAAGCCTCATTTCCCTCTTGTGTTCCATCTTGCATCAACCCATCTGGGCAGGGACACGCAGCAACAAATTTACTGGTCGGTTGACGGTCCTCGCGGGGCCGAAACGCCGACAGGAGTAAAACTAGGAGAACAAAATGAAGCATGCAAGTGCTCTAAGCCAAAAGAGACAGATGTCCATAACTGCCTACCAATATATTTATAGAGGGTTATTTCTATTTCCTAAACTACCCCTAGATACATAGAGCCAATCCACTTAGCCAGGGCGAAATGGACCAACTCCTGGAATTTTGATCTGACGGTCACGTGCTCCACGCAAAGTTGCTTCTCCTTGACGCACCCTTCATGATGACACCATGTGCCGCCTATGATTCCTGTTGGAACCGCAGTGCCGAGTTCAAAACAACAACTCGGTGGTTTTGAGCCTCAACCATGAAATCATGGTGAGTACCGCAGAGCATGCACAAAACACATCCTAGACATGTGTCCCGCTAGTCCTCGACCATAGTGGTGACACGATCCTCTCTCCCACGTCCTCGTGCCTATGCGTGTCCCAAGTGCCAGCCACCATGGCTAGTAACCTGTCTTCTCTGGTCCCTCGGTCAAGTCCCACGCTTGTCCTTCATCCCTCCTAGTCCATCGGCACGATCCCACATGACCTTCACCTTCACCGCCATCCAACATCCTTGTGCTCCACACCTGCACACCACAAGCCAACAGACATGGTTGCACAACCAAATATGCTCACACCCTGTTAGTCCATGACTTAACCTGAGACGCTACCCATTGACAATCACCCATCATCAACCCGAACCCATTGACAAGTTAACCTTGTGTTTGAAATCTTCCCCTTGATGAGTGCATTATCATGCCACCATCGAACATATATCAACAAAAAAGGAAGAAGAGAAATTCACCTAAATGACCAAAAGCGATATAAAAGCAAAAGCAGGTCATCTAGAGTGAGCAACTTGGTCCCCAAAGAAATGGGCAACGACTCAACACGACCAAGCGAAGGAACCTAGTCCTCAAGATCAACACCACTAGCTGGCAATCAAAAATCACGTGGGGGCACAAAATCAGCATAAAATCTGAAATCAAAGCTAGTTCCTCCAGAAAGAGGCAAACGGCTTAACACAACTAGCAAAGGCTCAAATTTTCTCCCTCTTTCAAATTTATCCTCGTTTATAGGATCACAAGAAAAATCCAGAATCCTCAAAAATCTAGATTTTATCCCTCAATGCTCTAGACCCTCGATAGTTCAAAATTTCTCCCCCTTGTTGACAAATGGACTCATCAAGCCACAAACAAGGGTAGAACAGAAACTCCCTCTTGACAAGAGATCTTCCATAAGAAAATGCAGAGATGCAAAAGAGAATTTCAAACTAATCAAAGCGGTGATGTGCGATGTGTGCAGCAATAATGCACATGCTAGCAGACGGTCAAACTGATCACATGCACAAGTTATGTGAAGTGTAAGCATCTTGATTTAGTTTTAAGTAGTCAAAAGAGAAGTTCAGCACTAGCAACAGCACATGACATATGTAAGCAGAAAATCAAGCAAGTGCTAGTCAAAGGTAAACAAGGTGAAGTACCCCAAACAACGTTGACTCATCATGCTAGAACCATATATTTGAAATTGATATCAAATGAACATTTTCAAGTTTATCGAAGTTTGCAGCGGATCATAAATTTAATGGAGAAGCATGTGAGTGTGAGAGGTTGTAAGAATTATCATTGTCTAACTTTTCAACTGGTTGTAGCCTATACAGAAAAGCAATTAGAAGCTAAAGACACTGATTTCAATCATCCACTATGCTGCTCAAGTTCATCAAAAAATGCAAATGGAAGCAGTATCGATATAATGATGTGGTGAAAAATGCGGACCCATCTCGATCTTTATGAATTTCACTTATCTTGATTTAGATTTTAGCATGGGATTAATGAATCAAGACAATGAATGACTCAAGGCATGAGACATAGCCACCTAGTATACTAGTGACAGCAAAAAAGATGTTAACACATATGTCGGGTATCGTAATTAGGGGTACCTGGATTATGCCCCTATTGGGGGCCTTCCTCTACCGAAGGTCCTCAAAAACATGACTAACCATGTTTTCAGTATGACATAGACTATTACAGGAAGCTTCGGATTTGGGATGAAGGCGTGTGATATGAGGATACAGCCCGAAGGCAGCATGGATGGACGCCGAAGCTATGTCTAAAGGAGCTTCGGCTTGGTATGATAGCGAAGATGAAGGACGAAACCGACATAAGAGGGAAAAGACTACTTAGTCCTTGATAACTCGCATTGTGATTTAAAGTATACATCAGGGACATAAATGTAATAAGCTGCGTCACGTGCCTATAAATAGATGAACAGTAACACTGTATTGTTCACGCTAGATTGTAATCACCCTTGCGTCATTCTTGCATCTTCACCTTCTGGCAATCCAAAGGTATCAATGTAATAAAAATATTGTTGATATTTGTTCATGTTTATGAAATGAGAATATAAATAACTTACTAATTCATAATCATTATTTATATTCTTTTGTATTTCATGTAACCTTATCTATATTTGTTCACTGAGATGATGAAGGTATGCCCTTCATGACCTTCATCTGAAGATCATTTATATCCAAAAGAAGATAATGCTTCGAACGACGAAGGTCTTTAATTATTGACAATCATGTTGTCTTGTTCTTGTTGTATAGCATTTGAGAACAAGGACCAACATCCCCTAATACGCGCTTAACCCTCAACCACCGTCAGATACATTCCCCGAGATCAAGAAAGAGTAAACCACGATTCGCCCAAGGTCCGTCTCCATGGTCACTCATAACTCTGCCTCGCACAAGGTACGTCTTTGGAGAAATCATCATCCCGACCGAGGTCCTCTCTCCATGGAACCACTATTTCTGCCTCACTCAAGCCTGTCTTGGGAAAAGAAGACAATGCCAAGCTAGGCCTCAATCAAATGCCGCAGGGGACATGAGCATTCAATGCGCAAACCTACCCCGCACAACATCGCAGGCGAATAGGAGCGACTAGACCGCGGTCCCATTGACTTTCACCAACTACGATAATGCATGCCTAGGTACAACGGCTACTGTTCCCCATGTCGTCTGCCAACTCCTGATGGGACGCGCGTACGACAAAGCACAGGATGGTCCTTGGGAGGAAACTAGCCTTTCCCGTGGACGGCCTTAGCCTCGAAACAAACTCTGCCTCGTCCGAGCCCGGCCTCGGCTACCTGCTCCCCATGAATGCCGCAGAAGGCCACTCCTTTGACTGTGTCCTGCACAGCATCAAGCCCTAGAGAAGGCTTGGCCATGGCCTCGGGAAGACTTCTACCTCACCCGAGCATGGCTTTGGCCTCGATAATACCAACGGGAGGATACACGACGTGACCAGAAGCAATAGAGCTGACGTATTACAAGGAGCTTTTTGCCATACTCACCACTGCTCCAACCACTATGATTTGGATAGCTTCCCCATCAGAAGGGCTTGGGTACGAGACTGAGCCCTTGGCTCTAGCCTCATCTCTCTGCTTATTCAAAGGTGCAAATAGAGGAACCAGACATCCCCTCCCTGCACAAGTCAACATTGAGTAGAAGGACCATACCATAGGCCATACTGGCTACAGGGGCTCGGCCTCGCCTCCTCACCATACGCGACAAACCTTGGCACCCCTAAAGGCCCTCCTTGAGGCTATAAATAGAGACGTCCAGGGCTTCAGGCAGGGGGTGAACACTTCACAGTTTTCTCCTCCACGCGATATTGGCACTTGCCTCAATCAACCTCAAGGACTTAGGCTCCTTTCCCTCTCTCGACCAGCTTGTACACCCTACTACAAGCACTTAGGTGCAAGTAATATAAGTCTCATCCCCCTCTGCTGGAAGTAGGGCTCTCACTAGCTCGAAGCCTCGAACCAGGATAAAAGACTTGTGTCACCTTGCATTACCCTTCTAGGCCAGGGCACGCAACATCATTTCACTAGTCGATAGGATCCTCGGGTTAAAATACCAGCAATTAGCGCGTCAGGTAGGGGCTTGCTGTGTGCATACACCATGTTCCCATCAAGACTCTAGATGGCCAACCTCCAGCACCTTTATGGCTCAACACGTTGATCTAGTTCGGGAGTCTCGAGTTCATGTCGCTTGGCATCGAGTACAACATGGTGCTCCTCCCACCTAGACACCTAGCTGACGCTCAGGAGCAACCAGAATTCTACCCCCGTCCTCCTCGCCGCAGGAGATGGAATAACTGCAACCACATTGCGTGACGTTACAAAGAGGTTGCCGACGAACTAGGAAAGATAGCTTCGGGGCGAACCACGGTTCCCTCGAATGTCTTTTCTAGGGATGTCTACAAACCTTCTATTGCAATCAAAGAGGTGCTCGAACCTGGTCCCGACACTAGCACGCCTCCAGCCGGAGAGCCTGAAGCCATGCAGATTGATGGAGAATAGGGCGGGGCTACATCAGCCCTAGATTGGCAAACCCCATACCTAGAGTACCTCCTCTGGGGCGAACTACCTCTTAGCAAGGCTGAGGCCAGGCGACTGTCCCAGAGGGCCAAAACATTCGTACTACTGGAGGAAGAAAAGGAGTTATACTGACATAGCCCCTCGGGAATTATCTAGCGGTGTGTTGGTGACTTGTTCTCAAATGCTATGAATCAAGAACAAGGCAACATAAAATGTTAAATATCAATGCCCTTCGTCCTTCGAAACATTATTTCCCTTAGGATATAATGATCTTCAGACGAAGGTCATGAAAGACATACCTTCAAATATCAAAGGTAATATGGTAATGGAAGAAACGTGTAAAATACAAAAGATGACATAAATAATCACATAGCATTATAAATTCATCTCCATTCTATTATCATGAGAATATAAAAACAATATTGAATTACATTTGATACCATCGACTTGATAGACAGCAAAGGTACAAGCGTGATGCAAAAGCAAATGCCGAGTCCGCGTGAATAGTACGGGGGTACTGTTCATCTATTTATAGGCATGGGACGCAGCCCACGTGAAATTACATTCATGCCCTTTACATTTGCTAATGACTATAAGGTAACTCATCGGGGTCTAAATAGCCTTTTCCCCTTTAAGTTGGTTCCCTTTCTTGCTGTCATGCCGAAGCTCCCTTGCGCATAACTTCGGCGCTGCGTCAATCTTTGTATTGTTCGTGCTTCCCCCACTGTGGTTTTGATTCGAATCCGAAGGTACCTGTTCATGTATTACAACTCCAGAAATAATGTTAAATCATGTTTTTGAGGACCTTCGGAAGACGAAGGCCCCCAACAGTAGCCCCTCGCAAGGTTAATTTGTTAGGATAACGAATTTAGATTGTGATATGGACGAAGGCCCTAAGCCGAAAGTCCGAAAAAACACCTTCCCTTTGCTAGAATAGCAACAGTCAATGACAGACGGGGCCCTCCAACTTGGAGCGTGCTGGGCGTATAAATAAGAACTCACCCCGAGCATATTTGGTACGTTACTTGCCGCCTACTTTGCTTTTCTCAATTTCTTAGCTCTTGCTTATCAACAGCTGCTTAGTTTCTTAGATTTCCTAAGCTTCGGTTCTAAGGACACATTTCCGCCATTTCCAAAGAAGAGATGTCTCAAGACAAAAAAGTTGCTGCTGAGACGAAGCTGATCGAGGAGGAGAAGCTCCTTGAGGAGAAGACTGCTGGATTTATTGAGTCAATTGCAAAAACAAACACAGAGAAGATAACTAAAGAGATATTAGAAGGCTTGCCTGAAGATACTGATGATAGCGACAGCTATGATATGGAGAGTGGAGGCGAAGACTCGGAAGATCGTCCTTGGCGACCAAGTCACACAGTCTTTGGGAAATCAACTATCAAACAGAGTCATCTTGATAATATGAGAGGAAGGTACTTTCGAGATATTTCTATTGTGAGGGCTGACGTAGACAGGGTCGTTCCTGCTCCCGAAGAAAATGAAGTTGTGATCTTCCGAAGCTTCTTCAAAACCAGACTTCGGTTCCCGTTGAGTAGATTTGTGGTTGAAGTTTTGAAGACATACCAGATCTACCTTCATCAGATTACTCCTGAAGCGATTATTAGGATGGGGATTTTCGTCTGGGCTGTGAAAAGTCAAGGTCTGGAGCCAAGCGCAAGATGCTTTTGCAGTATGCACGAGCTCTCGTATGAGACGAAGGCCTGGGGTAAAGAACAATATCACAACAATTTCAGCTGCTACAGCTTTGTTGCCCGCTTCGGCGTAAGTTACCCAGTGCCAACTTTCCGGAAGAGGTGGCCTGGGGCCTGGATGGAAGAATGGTTCTATGTAAAGAATGATTTAAAGGCGAGAGAAGATATTAAAGAGATCATCATGCGCCCCATTTGGTCCCGCTTCAGCCTCCGGAAGCCGAAGGTTGAAATTGACGAGGCAGCCGAAGCATGCCGAAGGGCATTCAACACAGTTTGCTCTTTTGTTGGGACAAGGGACTTGCTTCAAGAGCATATAGCCTTCAGAATATGGCCACTGATAGACAGCTGGGAAATTCCAAAGGAAACTATCACTAACCCTAGCGAAGGTGGTTTGGTTCGATTGAAATATACTTTCAGGTTTGGAGACCAATTTATCGAACCAGACGATGACTGGCTGAAGTGTGTTGAAAATACTAGTGATGAACTACTTGGAACATACTCCAAGTCTAAAGATAATGCGCTATCTGCGGCCTTCGGGAGCCGAAAAAAGAAAAGGCTAAATAGAGTTTTTGATGCTATTGGATTTGTGTACCCTGACTATCGCTACCCGCTGCGGGGGTAGAAAAGAAAGGGTGCGACTCCTGGGAAGGCTGCAACTTCGGCTACCTCAAGCGAGCCCGCACCGAAGAGGAAAAAGTTGAAGGTCCTTACTCACCGACCGCGCTACATTGAACCGGCCATAGTGCCTGAATTCAGCGGTGAGACTTCTTCAACTACTGAAGCCAAAGGACCTGCTCTTACACAGAAGATTGAAGAGCCGGCTGCAATGCCGAAGACTGACAAAATTGAAGAACCAAAAATCGAAAAGATGAAAACATTAGAAGTTCTAAGCCCTTCGGCAGGAGTGGAGGTGCCAAAGACACAAAAAGGTCTAGCGGTGACCCCCAAGAAAAAAAGGATGGCTAGTGTACTAGATGTACTGGAGACAATAAAAACTTCAAGCTCTACTCCAGGGAAAACTGCCAAGGCTTCGAAGGCGCAGATTGAAACTGAGGCAAAGGTAACCGAAGCCGAAGCTACAATGAGTTAGGCCGATGCCGAAGCTGGGCCTTCAGAGCCTGTCAAAGAGAAATCCTCGGAGACTGAAGAAAAGGCAGCGGCAGAAGAAGCTATAAAACAGATTTTTCTTAAAATAGCTGTCGCATCTACTCCCGAAGCGTCTTCCGAAGTCCTTGATTATATTATTCGACACGCTTCGGGAAAAAGATTATCTGAAGAAGAAATTTTTGAAGCTAAACACTATGCCCGAGAACTGAAGTACTCAAAAGGGGCCTTAGTGTTTAATGGCACAGATGAAGATGACTTCTTGTATTGCCTCCCAGAGAACAAAGAATTATCTGTCTGCCGGGAGACGGCCAGAAGTATGGGGTTCCCGAAGCTTGAAGCTGGCCTCTGCGCCATGACGAAGGAGGATCTTGCGGATAGGCTTGCATATAACAGTCTGAAGGTACAAAAATTGCGTATTTGAAAGTTTATGAATTTTTGAATTATTCTTTTGTTCTTATATTAACCTATTCATTTTTTCATATAGGGTTTAATACTTAGCAACGCTTTAAGGGCGCAAAAGAATGCCGAAGATGAGAGTTGCACTATTGCTCTCAACAACCTTCGATCAGAGGTTATCAAGCTGAGGAACGAAGCTTTGGAAAAAGACAAAATTCTACTTACATTGGTGGACAAAGTAAAGGGGGATGAAGCTAACTTCAAGGCTCAATCTAAAATCTAAAGGAATGAAATTGAAAACCTTCAAAAACAACTGGTCGAAGCCAAATTGAAATGCGCTATTGCCGAAGCTGACCGAGATGCTAGTGAATACTGGAAAAATTATTTTGAAAAAACAGTTGCAGAGCTTCACTCGTCGAAAGAAAGATGTTTTGGAAAATCTATAGAATGCGTCAAAAATATAAAAACTAGCTTCGCCAATGTGGGCGCATACTCAAGCGAAGACAACTTCATAAGAGGCGACCCGGAGGGCGTAATTGAGTGCATCAGCAGCGAAGTCGAAGCTTTTGAAGAAATTCTGAGCAACCGTGGGGACGTCTGCGTGTTCTCTGGGGCGAGAGGAGTTGCAGCTATTTTGGAGAAAGCAGGGTGCGATCATGTTAAAACTTTGGTCCAAGCCGAAGCTGCTTTGTCTATTGATGATACGAAGGACCCCTCGGCCGAAGCAAGCTTAATAGGTGGAAAATTTTTCACTGGTATTTGGGAAAATGGCGGCCGAGGAATGGCGCATGAAATAATGAAAAAGAGTGAAAAAGACATTCATGACGCTCGAGAAGCAGCAAAAGCAGCTGAAAAAGCTGCAGAACTTGAAAAACGGATAGGTATTACTTAATGGCTTTTAACTTTATTACTTATTTTTGTGATTTCGAACTAATTTATGTCTTCTATCGTAGTTGAACTATCTCCTCCCCCAGAGCCCTTCGTCCCATTGGCCGACCCAGAAACAAAGAAGTCAGTAGAAATTATTAATATGGCCGAAGCTATTGTGGACAAAGTTGTCACAAAATTATTAACCGAAGCTGCAGAAGAAGTCCTGAAGGAAGAAGAATAGCTATTTGTAAGAACATTGCTAAAATATTAATGTAACATTTGCTGGAACATGCTTGTAATATTCGGTGCTCGTAGGTTTTGAATGTAATATATGAATGGTTTTGCAATTCATTTCTTTGCGATGCATGAAACTTTTATGTACATACCGTTTTTGAGCCTTTGGTGAAAAAACACCTTCCCTTCTTTTGATGCTTCGTAAAAAAGAGCTTCTATGCTTCGTAAAAAATCCTTCAAACGTCGCAAAAACATTAATGTTTTGTCAACAATAGATTTGTTCCTCCACATCAGAGCTGACGAAGCTGTATTTCTTCAAACTTATTTTGTGCCTTAGCACAATTTCATTTTTTCGAAGCATTCTCCGAAGGTCAACATTGTATCCCCTTCTTGTGCCATTGATGCAATATGATGTATGATGCTATGTTATGCGAAATGATGTGATGATGTTATGTTGTGCAAAATGATATTTATGCCGAAGACACACACTCACACCCCCATAGTGGAATACACAATCTCTTTGCCGCTTATTTTTCGGCTTCACCGCTTATTTTTTGTTGTATCAGCGCTGACTTTTCGCAGTAAGTTTTGCATTCCCTTAGGAACGTCTTTTGAACTTCTTCGCCTTCTATTTCGGCGGTATTCACGTTGACTTTTCGTGCTTCGCCTTATATTTCGGCGGTATTTGGCTGTGCATTCCCTTTGGAACGACTTTTGAGCAGAAAACTTACGCTGCGCTCCCTTAGGAACGACTTTTTGTATCTTTGGCAAACTTACGTTGCATTCCTTAGAACGACTTTTTATAGCTTCGGGGATACTTACAATGTGATTTTTAGGCCTGCGTTCCCTTAGGAACGACTTTTGTGCTTCAGCGACTTTTGGATTTCGTGAGTCTATGGAGAAGATATATTTCGCTATGTCAAGAACGAAGCTATTACAGGAAATTGAAAATGACAAGGGAACTAGGTTCTCAATAATTGTTCCTTATTAAAAAAAGAAAATGACAATGAATGTAAAAACTGTTTCAGGGGTAGGATATCTCTCAATAGATATGCTTCGATTCTGGCACAGTACTGTTGACTGTGCGAGCTTCGGACTCCTCCCTGAAATCTCGCTGCTGATGGGTCTGTTGGCTCCCTTCTGGCTGCTGACCTCGTGAATACACAGGCTGTAGTGGTGGCGGAGGTGGAAGCTGTGGCCAAGACACCTGTGGCTGGCTAGCCGAAGCGACATAAACTGTAGGATGGTTACCCACATACTCTGTTATGTAGGGTGAGTGATACGAAGCGGTGTGCATTACCTGCTTCGGTTGGTTCTACTGAGCTGCAGCTTCTGCTATTTCCTTTTGTTTCTGAATGGTGACATGGCGCATCCTTGTAGTATGGCCCTTGTCCTCACCACAGAATAAGCAATAAATTTTTCTGGGCTGATCCCCAAACCTTCCTCCAAAGCCCCTGGCGCCTCTGCCTCTTGGAGCTATCGGCCGGAAAGAGCTTTGTTGATGCCCCGAAGATTGTGAAGTATATTGTGACTTCTGCAGCTGACTTCCTCTGTCATCATTCTGAGTGGAGTGAATTGACCTGACATGCCTTGGGTGGATTCTTCCTCCGAAGCCCCTGGTCATCTCAGAGAACCTGTAGGCTTCCACCCTTCTTTGGCGAAAGTCATTGTCAGCCCGGATGTATTCATCCATCTTTTGGAGCAACTTCTCCAGGGTCTGAGGGGGCTTCCTGGCGAAGTATTGGGCCGTAGGTCCTGGCCACAGCCCTTTGATCATGGCCTCAATGACGATTTCATTGGGCACAGTTGGCGCTTGTGCCCTTAAGCGCAAGAACCTTCGAACATACGCCTGGAGGTATTCTTCGTGATCTTGCGTGCACTGGAACAAAGCTTGAGCAGTAACTGGCTTCGTCTGAAACCCTTGGAAACTGGTGATCAGCATGTCCTTCAGCTTCTGCCATGATATGATTGTTCCTGGCCGAAGAGAGGAGTACCAGGTTTGCGCAACATTCTTGACTGCCATGACAAAAGATTTCGCCATGACTGCGGTATTGCCCCCATATGAAGATATAGTTGCTTCGTAACTCATCAAAAACTGCTTCGGATCTGAGTGCCCATCATACATGGGGAGCTAGGGTGGTTTGTATGATGGAGGCCATGGGGTAGCCTGCAGTTCTGCTGACAGAGGAGAAGCATTATCAAAAGCAAAATTTCCCTGATGGAAATCATCATACCATCCATCCTCGTTGAAGAAGCCTTCTTGATGAAGCTCCCTATGTTGGGGCCTTCGTTCTTGTTCGTCTTGAGCAAGATGGCGTACTTCTTTAGTGGCTTCATCAATCTGCCTTTGAAGATCAGCTAGTCGGGCCATCTTCTCCTTCTTCCTTTGTACTTGCTGATGAAGTCTCTCCATGTTTCTGATTTCTTGGTCCAACTCTTCCTCCTGAAGTGTTGGGTTGGTGGCCTTCCTCTTCTGGCTTTGGGCCTCTCGGAGAGAAAGGTTCTCCTGATTTGGGTCCAGTGGTTGTAACGCAGCAGCCCCTGTCGCTGAAGCTTTCTTCGGCGGCATGACGAGGGTCAGTGCTTGTCGAAGGTGGTCGAAAAAGGGTTCACCGGAGGTGGGCGCCAATGTTGGTGACTTGTTCTCAAATGCTATGAATCAAGAACAAGGCAACATAAAATGTTAAATATCAATGCCCTTCGTCCTTCGAAACATTATTTCCCTTAGGATATAATGATCTTCAGACAAAGGTCATGAAAGACATACCTTCGAATATCGAAGGTAAGATGGTAATGGAAGAAACGTGTAAAATACAAAAGATGACATAAATAATCACATAGCATTATAAATTCATCTCCATTCTATTATCATGAGAATATAAAAACAATATTGAATTACATTTGATACCTTCGACTTGATAGACAGCAAAGGTACAAGCGTGATGCAAAAGCAAATGCCGAGTCCGCGTGAACAGTACGGGGGTACTGTTCATCTATTTATAGGCATGGGACGTAGCCCACGTGAAATTACATTCATGCCCTTTACATTTGCTAATGACTATAAGGTAACTCATCGGGGTCTAAATAGCCTTTTCCCCTTTAAGTCGGTTCCCTTTCCTGCTGTCATGCCGAAGCTCCCTTGCGCATAGCTTCGGTGCTGCGTCAATCTTCGTATTGTTCGTGCTTCCTCCACTGTGGTTTTGATTCGAATCCGAAGGTACCTGTTCATGTATTACAACTCCGGAAACAATGTTAAATCATGTTTTTGAGGACCTTCAGAAGACGAAGGCCCCCAACACGGTGCATACCAATCAGCCAAAGTTAAGAGCTATTGAGCGAAATCCACTCGGGGCTTGCGGTCACCACGAGGTGCCCCGAACCCTCGTTGGAAATGCCTTCAGACAAGGGTTATACTAACCCCGCAGAGGACGGCGGGTTGGTTTACGGAAAGTAGAGGGGCTCTTTTACAAAAAGGCACCGCGAAGCGGTATCATGGATCTAGGGCCATCCGATCAACACCGAACGCTCTAGATTAAATCGCCAGGGGTTTAAATAGGTATGCGCCGTGGGCATTCCGATCGTGATCCGACGGTCACGGGTTGCAAGCATCCACACCCATCCAATCCCGATCGCACGAGCCACAATTCCCCCACCAAACCGGTACCCCCGCCATCCATTCCTGCCCACAGGATATTGGATCAACGGTCGAGGGCAGCTCACGCCCACCGGCCGGACCTGGGTGACGGAGCAGTGAGCTCGCGGTGGCGGACATCGCCAACGACGACCGCCCTACTCCGCCAGTGCCCCAAAACTCAATTACTATGCCACACACCAAGCTCGCAACGTGGCGAATCGTTCTAATGACTCGATTCATATCTACGGTCGGTAAAACCTCCTGTCCACCGAGGAGGGCGGACCACGGTGAGGCATGAGCTTTGGTGAGCAATTACCGACCCAATGGCCCGCAATCCGTTTTTGTTCGAAGCGCTACGCAATGCACAGAGGGGAAACGAAGACTCGACGGAGATCCTCACCTTGATTGACACGGGCAGAGGTTTTGTCCACGGAGCGAGGCGCAGTCACGGCGGCGGCGAGCTAATACGGCCACCGAGACCGTTCTTCTCCCCTCGCACCGTGGTGAAGTAGTTCCCGCGGCGCGGCTCAACCTTTATAGCCCGACGATGGAGCGGATTCCGAAGTTAGCGCCGATTTGGGGGGGGGATCGGTTGGAGGAGCGCGAGGATTTCACTGGAGTCCGCGCGGGGTCTGTTCCTTCAACCACCAGCGCAAGAAGCGGAGAGGAGATAGGGAGGGGATAGAGCTAGCACGGGTCCGCCGTCACCCATGAGCGCGAGGCAGCGGAGGCGGGCCCCGGGTTTTCCTCCGCGGTTTGCGGCAACAGCACCACTGCCGCGCGTGATTTCCGCGGCGCTGGTTGCGAGTAGCGAGTCCCAGCGCGAGTTAGGAGATGACCCAAGGAAGCCGGTCGCGGGACCCACGCGACAACCAAAGGGGGTTAGCGCACGCGGGCTGATGGAGGTGGGCCGGTCAGAAGGCAATTGGGCCGAGAATTTTAGGTTTTAGGCCCGATTGAGCAGATAACCTTTTCCTTTTCTTTTCTAATTCCTTTCTTTTCCCATTTCAAATTTCAATTAGATTTAAATTCAAACAAAGTTCTAATTTGCACACCAAAAAGGAATATATTACAACATGAACCCCACGGTTCAAGTATTAAGTTTATTTTTTTTATTACCTTATTTTTTTAGGCCATGTTTCCGATATGCAGCACATAATATTTATTATATGAAAGGATTTCGAATGTGTAGTCCATTAGAAGTTTATTCCAAAACTTCAATATTTATTACTTGTTTTATTTTATGAGGAAATACCTTCTAATATATAACCACCAAAAGGTTTCATGATCCCAAAACACTATCTTAAATGTATTTATTTATTTATTTCATTATTATTATTATTATTTTCTCCTACCAATTTTGGGCTTTACAAATCCTACCCCCCTTACAAGAAATCTCGTCCTCGAGATTTGTAAGAAAGAGGATATAGGAAGAGTGATTTGTAATTTAGCTTTTAGTTTCTAATTAGTTTAAAAATCAAGAGTCTCTTTTTTTTCATCGGTGCGTGATTAGGAGAGCATGGGTATATATATGTATGTCCACTTTATTATGTAGGATAGAAGATGTCTTTAGAGCATAGATAGGTTTGGTTTAAGAAAGGGTAGGGCTAGGAAAGATTCTATTCAAGATTGTGTATCTTGATTACTTTTGAAGATTTAGCTTGAATCTTATCCTTCCTTGATTGGATGAGGTCGATCATCTTCGATCTTCGTTCTTGAAGTCTTTATCCGAATTAGGGACATGTAGTTAGGATAACTTGTAGGTAAGGACAGATGGTTAACAGGTTGGTGGCATAAGATAAGTGTATTATGGCAACATCTAGGATGGGATGGATGGTCACCATGAATATGCTGGTAAGTTTTTTTTGTTCATGGGTGGTTTGGTCTGATGTACTAATTTAAGTTAAAACATGGTCAGCAGGATCTAATCTATTTCACTAATATTAACTAGTCCGTTAAGTAACTCACTTTAGATTAGATCTTATTAGATTAGATGGTATAACTAGATTAGACTAGATAATATCTAATTACTTTGGATTAGATCATGGTTGTTATTCTAGAGTGGGGTAAATATGCTAATTAGGGCAAGATGAATCCATAAAGATAAGGTAGAATCTTTTGAGATAAGATGGATCTATGAGTGTAGGATAGAATCTTTCAAGATGAGATGGTTATTGTTAGGCTAGATACTTTAATGAGGGATAATCTAGTTTGTCTAGTTATTTTGATAAGCATTTTTTTCCTGTATGTATATGCAGATGTAATTGTGGACATTACTCCACAACTAATCACACTCAATCAAAGATCCAAATCGGACAAATATCATAAGAACAAACACTCAAGTTCATAGATATCTATATATAAAAAAATAGTTTTGTTTTTGTTCCTAAAAATAGGTCTCCTATTCCTAAAGGTTACTTTAGGCATGGGATTTCAAAGTGTGAAATCCACATTTGTCTTTTAGAAATAAAAGATAAGAATAATCAGAGTAAAGCGGAAATAGATGAGAAAAGATTAAGAGAAGTTTAGAAAAGAATCAGAGTAGCAAAGGTAAGTAAGTATTGGTTGTCCAATTCTATCTAGGTTTCGTCCTACAGTCAACATTCCTCTGATACCACTTCTGTCACACCCGGATTTCGGGGGCACCAAGACCCGGGCGCGAACATAAACACCAGGTATGCTGGGACCAAGTCTCACACATATGATGTATAGTGGCACAGGATCGAATGTCATATCTTTACTACATAACAGGAATTCTGTACAAAATAAATAATTACATTATAAGGAGACAACGGTCCAGCAACCCAAAGTTGACTGGGAGACGACGGCCTAGACCACTCACGAACTCATCACAGCATCCTCCATGCGCCTCATCCTGTGGTACCTGCTCTTGACCTGTGGGGGGGGGTGTGAGACAGCAAGAGTGAGCTCACATACGTTCATCGCTCAACAAGTTGTGGGGAATAATGTGCATGAACTCACCAAAGGTGGGAGCTCACGTGAAGTGTAAGGCTTACCAAAGAAGATGGTTAGAGCTGAGCATTGCTTTTAAAGTTGGTCAAAATTTTATTAGCAGTTACTAAGTATAAGTAAATACCAACCCAGTTAAATAGTAGAACAAAAGTAACAACTTCACCTGCGATGCAATGCATATGACAAATTGAGTTTAAGTTCCATAATTTAATCATGTGAGTGTCCGAGCTGCTCATGACCGTGAGCACGGCTAGTATACCAGTTTTACACTCTGCAGAGGTTGCGCATCTTTACCCACAAGTCATGTTACCCATCTGCCAAGGGATCGCGACTTCCCATACACCTCTACCGAGGAGGCGAGGCAGGGTAACACTACGAGGCCTTTACAAAGTTCCACTAGCTTCAGAAAACCCGCTACAGTTTATAGGAAGTTCCAATGCAGGAATCCCTTGCAGGACCGCCATCGCAGCAAAATCCTCCCGAGGGCCTCCCTACACTGACCACTCCCCTACTGCCCTTGCCCCTTTCGGGTAAGGTAGTCTTCCACTAGCTTTCCTAATTAATCAGCCAAGGGGTCCCATTCCTCCCTTGTGGTAGCACTGTTTTCCCGGGTGGTTCTCCATGTTCCAATTAACATAATGATCTTAACATGAACAATAATAATAAACAAATAATAAAAGTGTGATCATGAATAATGTATCTTCATACCCAAAACCACATAAAGCACTAGCAAGTACTACCCAAAAAGGTTCAGTGGTAAACAAGGTATAAAGATAATCAAACTAGGGTAGCCTATTGGGTCCCATCAAAATTAACCTATGCAGATCATTATGATTAATTAGAACATGAGTGGGTAAAAGAAGTGATTAAGGGCACAACTTGCCTGGCACTTGAGATTCCAGGGTACCAACTTGCTCTTCAGCTGACTCGTGACCTCACGCTAAACGTAGCAATACAGACAAACATGTGTAGGCAAAATTAACATCACACCAAACATAAGAATGAATTGTATAATAATAATCTACGCGCTTGTACGAGACTAACGCAACTTGAACGGATCAAATCGGAGTTAAAACGAAGGAGTTATGATTTTTCTAAGGTTTTATGTATTTGATATAAGATTAATTAGAATATAAATTTTAATGTGACTTTCATGTAAAAATAGTGGTACTAGATGATAAACAATAATATTACAAAATTATAGGAATTGGAATAGATAAATTTGGACTTCAAATGAATTTTCTACGAATTAAATAAATTCTACCAATTGTTTTTATATTAATAATTCATTTTCTAATTCAATCTATCTACTTTTCTTATTCACTGGACTGCGCAACAATTTGCAGAAAAGACAGGGGCTAATCTACAAAAATTCCAGAGACTCAGAGCTAACCCCGCAGAGGACGGCGGGTTGGTTTACGGAAAGTAGAGGGGCTCTTTTACAAAAAGGCACCGCGAAGCGGTATCATGGATCTAGGGCCATCCGATCAACACCGAACGCTCTAGATTAAATCGCCAGGGGTTTAAATAGGTATGCGCCGTGGGCATTCCGATCGTGATCCGACGGTCACGGGTTGCTAGCATCCACACCCATCCAATCCCGATCGCACGAGCCACAATTCCCCCACCAAACCGGTACCCCCGCCATCCATTCCTGCCCACAGGATATTGGATCAACGGTCGAGGGCAGCTCACGCCCACCGGCCGGACCTGGGTGACGGAGCAGTGAGCTCGCGGTGGCGGACATCGCCGACGACGACCGCCCTACTCCGCCAGTGCCCCAAAACTCAATTACTATGCCACACACCAAGCTCGCAACGTGGCGAATCGTTCTAATGACTCGATTCATATGTACGGTCGGTAAAACCTCCTGTCCACCGAGGAGGGCGGACCACGATGAGGCATGAGCTTTGGTGAGCAATTACCGACCCAATGGCCCGCAATCCGTTTTTGTTCGAAGCGCTACGCAATGCACAGAGGGGAAACGAAGACTCGACGGAGATCCTCACCTTGATTGACACGGGCAGAGGTTTTGTCCACGGAGCGAGGCGCAGTCACGGCGGCGGCGAGCTAATACGGCCACCGAGACCGTTCTTCTCCCCTCGCACCGTGGTGAAGTAGTTCCCGCGGCGCGGCTCAACCTTTATAGCCCGACGATGGAGCGGATTCCAAAGTTAGCGCCGATTTGGGGGGGGATCGGTTGGAGGAGCGCGAGGATTTCACTGGAGTCCGCGCGGGGTCTGTTCCTTCAACCACCAGCGCAAGAAGCGGAGAGGAGATAGGGAGGGGATAGAGCTAGCACGGGTCCGCCGTCACCCATGAGCGCGAGGCAGCGGAGGCGGGCCCCGGGTTTTCCTCCGCGGTTTGCGGCAACAACACCACTGCCGCGCGTGATTTCCGCGGCGCTGGTTGCGAGTAGCGAGTCCCAGCGCGAGTTAGGAGATGACCCAAGGAAGCCGGTCGCGGGACCCACGCGACAGCCAAAGGGGGTTAGCGCGCGCGGGCTGATGGAGGTGGGCCGGTCAGAAGGCAATTGGGCCGAGAATTTTAGGTTTTAGGCCCGATTGAGCAGATAACCTTTTCCTTTTCTTTTCTAATTCCTTTCTTTTCCCATTTCAAATTTCAATTAGATTTAAATTCAAACAAAGTTCTAATTTGCACACCAAAAAGGAATATATTACAACATGAACCCCACGGTTCAAGTATTAAGTTTATTTTTTTTATTACCTTATTTTTTTTAGGCCATGTTTCCGATATGCAGCACATAATATTTATTATATGAAAGGATTTCGAATGTGTAGTCCATTAGAAGTTTATTCCAAAACTTCAATATTTATTACTTGTTTTATTTTATGAGGAAATACCTTCTAATATATAACCACCAAAAGGTTTCATGATCCCAAAACACTATCTTAAATGTATTTATTTATTTATTTCATTATTATTATTATTATTATTATTTTCTCCTACCAATTTTGGGCTTTACAGGGGCTTCACGCACCTGTTGGTTGCCATCGACAAATTTTCCAAGTGCATCGAGGTTTAGCCCCTCACTAACATCAAGTCTAAGCATATGGTGGCTTTCTTCACGAACATCATCCATCGTTTCGGCATCCCAAACTCCATTATCACGGACCATGGCACACAGTTCAGAGGAAAGAAGTTCCTGAATTTCTATGGTGACCACCACATCCATGTCGACTGGTCCGTCGTGGCTCATTCGAACACAAACGGGCAAGTAGAACGTGCCAACGACATGATTCTACAAGGCCTCAAGCCATGGATCTTCAACGAGCTAAATAAGTTCGGCAGGTGATGGCTTAATGAACTCCCCTCAGTGATTTGGAGTCTGAGGACAACCCAGAGGCGGGCCACAGGGTTCATGCCATTCTTCCTAGTCTATGGGGCCGAGGCCATCTTGTCCATAGACTTAGAACATGGCGCCCTAAGGCTACGAGCATAAAACGAGCACAAAAATCAAGTCAACCGCAAGGACTCACTTGACCAACTAGAAGAGGTCTGAGACGTAGTACTTCTACACTCGGCTAGGTACCAGCAGTCACTTCGGGGCTATGATGCAAGGCGTGTCTGACCTCGGGGATTCCAAGAGGGAGACATGGTACTTCGGTTATGGCAAGACAACCAAGGGTGCCACAAGCTCACTCCTGCCTAGGAAGGACCATTCATCATCACTAAGGTGCTGAAACCTGGAACCTACAAGCTCAGCAACGAACAAGGAGAACTCTACAAGAACGCTTGGAACGTTGAACATCTATGTCGCTTTTACCCTTAGATTTCCAAGTTGTTATGTACTCCATATACTTATGGATAGAAAGTCTAACTTTCAAGTGAGGCTCGGCTCTGTCTTCCCTAGACCGAACCTCCCTTAGGGGCTAGTAGGGGGAACCCCCTCTGTGCCACTTTTTCTCAGAAGTTTTTTTCTTAAATAAATGAGTTTCGTGCTTTTGGCCTAGTCATAAAACGGAATCGTAAAAGAACAGGAGACATCCTTATAGGACAGGGTGGCCAAGCCACGGGAACACCTACGCCTCCAGGATACAGTTTCCCCACTCACCATCCTTCTCTTAAGAAGGTAACTCGTATTCCGACAGGAACTCCGCAAAAAGACAAGACAACAAACACAAAACAAGAGAAAAAATGCGCAGCAGAACACGGAACAAAACAAAAGGTCTTGGGGCAATATACACATAACGAACTTAAAAGTTTGTTACAACCCCATAGGGCAAATGGCTCAGGCGTCAGAAGGGGGTGAGGCAGCACCCTCGGCGTCATCTAGGGGTGTCGCAGTTGAGTAGGACCCAGCGCCGATTGGAGAGATTGGCGGAACCACATCTTCTTCGAAGTGGCGAGCCAGCGCCGCACCCGGCCTTTCGACGACGTTGGCGAGCCCATGAACCTCCGTGTCGGCAAGATCATCCTCATCGGGCAGGATATATCCCTCTCTCACCCACTAGAGGTCTACCTCGTAGTGGGATGCAACGACGACCAATGCCCGCTTCACTCTGGTGTGAACGGCCTCGCAGAGTTCGCTCCGCATATGGCCACTCAGGGCCAGCATGCGGCTCCACGTGGACCCACCCAAGGGGATGTCTTCAGCATCAAAGGTTCGACCAAAGTCCCCCACCTCCTCGGACAAAGCGTTGAGCTCGGCGGTCTTCTCATCGACAGCTTGGGAGAGCGTCCGGGATGTATCGATGGAAATATTGAGGTCTCGCTTAAGCTCTAAAAACGATCAAACAAAAACAATGAGACACAGTGAAAGGGATCTCGGCAGGTGAAGTCTAGGTAAGCAGCACATACCTCCCACTTGGGTCCTCAGGCCCTGAGCCTTGGACCGCTCAACCTTGAGGTCCTCGGTGAGGGATCCGGCTTATGTAGCATCCCAAAAATTCAAATCCTGAAATTTTCTCAAACTCGCCCTAAATTCAAAATGAATTTCAAATTTCATTTCAAAATGTTTGTTTGCGAGTTGATATCAACAAATAAAATATAGTGGTTTATATTCTCTCCAAAATCCTCCTCAAATATCCTACAAATATTTCCCCAGTGATCCTCCTCAAATTCTTTCTAAAAATACTGCCTAGATATTTCCCCAGTAACCCCCTCAATTTCTTTCCAGAAATACCGCCAAGATATTCTACCAATATATCTCCAGATATTTTCCTCTTGAGAAATACCTTCAGAATCATTTTTCATGTCCCTCCAAATATTTTCTTCATAACTTTCCTCATGCTCATACGTATATGTATGCCTCCGGTGTCATACGGTGAGCTCTACAAGCTAATTACACTCATATAAGACAAATCCATGTTAATCTCCCACTAATCCTCTCATCCTCCCACTAATCCTCTCATCCCTCCCCCTAATCCCCCCACCATGGCTATAAATAGAGGGGCAAGGGCCTCCTCTCATCCCACCCCAAGCCATTTCATGGCAACTCTCTTCCCCCCCCCACACACCCACTCCATGTTCCACACAAGCACACACTAGCACAAGGATCGTTCGATCGTTCTTCGATCGTTCGTCCCCCTGTTCTTAGTTTGTTCGTTCGTTCGGCCGATCGTTCGATCGTTCGTCCGATCGTTCATGGTTCGTTCGTCCGATCGTTCGATCGTTCGTCCGTTCGTTCGTCCAAATAATCTTTTTCCTGCCATTATGCTGCCGAAATTCTGATCGTTCGTTCGTTCGATCATTCGATCGTTCATCGTTCGTTCATAGTCCCTATTCATCGTTCATCGTTCATTCATAGTCCCTATTCATCGTTCTTCCAGATAATCTTTGTCCTGCCGTTATGCTGCCGAAATTCCGATCGTTCGTTCGTTCGATCATTCGATCGTTCATCGTTCGTTCATAGTCCCTATTCATCGTTCATCGTTCGTTCATAGTCCCTATTCATCGTTCTTCAAGATAATCTTTGTCCTGCCGTTATGCTGCCGAAATTCCGATCGTTCGTTCGTCCGATCATTCGATCGTTCGTCCGTTCGTTCGTCCAAATAATCTTTTTCCTGCCGTTATGCTGTCGAAATTCCGATCGTTCATTCGTCCGATCATTCGATCGTTCGTCCGTTCGTTCATAGTTCCTATTCATCGTTCATCGTTCGTTCATACGAACTATTCACTATCACTATTCACCATCACTATTCACCATTACTATTCATCGTTACTATTCACATATGCTATTCATCATCGTTACTATTTATCATTACTATTCATCATCATTACTATTCATCGATGATATCTATAATTACTTTTCCGTCACCACTATTCATCGTTACTAATCATCGTTACTATTCATCAGTCATCCAGTCATCCCAAATTTTAACTACTCATCCATCATGCTGTCCAGTCCACCTAAGACCAGCCAGACCCATATTCCAGTCATACGAACTTCGGTGACTGTGATTTTCCTTCCAGTGGGAACTTCTCATCTGGTCACCCATCCCAGGTTTCTCCAAGTTGAGCATGCTTAACTTTGAGATTCCTTTGAACCAGGCTTCCAAACTCCGATTCCAATAATTCTTGTTTCTAAATTCTTATCAAACTATTCCCTATCCAACCATGTCATCCCTTAAGCATGGTTCATGTTCCAGAAAACTCCCAAAATACTCTTGTCCCATATTCTGCCTATAACTCTCCTGTTCATACTAAGTCAGACGATTCATTCGTCACTATTCTCACCAACAGTGAACTTCACTGTGCTACACCACATACACTCAGCTATAAATACACCCAGCTACCCTCTCCCTCTCCATACACTCAACACCCTCAGCCAAGGCAAACACCCCACCCACTCAGTTACTCTGCTCTGCCGGCTACACGCATAGTTTCGCTTCGCCTCCAGTCCACCCTCTTGGTAAGCACCTCCCTCCACCACCAGTAGTATCACCACACCACATAACACAGATTCTACTCAAGACTCTACCCATCCATATATCGCTATATTGACCACTATACTAAATATTTGTTGGTATACTTGCTGGTTTGTATGTTTTTTGCTCATGTTGCATATCGGAGCGTTCGTGCCATCTCGCAGAGGCCAGATCTGCAAGTCTACGCCAGGCAGTGGAGCCAGAAGCCAGTTCCGCGAGCTCTCCTTCCCCCTTCGCCGGATAAGCACGGCAAGCTCACTGGATCCCTTTGATGCATAAATTACCTATGATTTTTCAACCACAACCCTCAGCCTGTTATTTTATGCATGATATGATTTTAAGACAAGTTATTATGGCCACCCAGCCGCTTGCCGCAATCAATCCCTGATATATTTGTTACAAATGATTTGAGGAAAGGTGTGAGTTTTCAAAAGAAAATGCTTTTCAAAATGTGTATGATGAAGGGTTTTCACCCTTATCACCTTGAGTAGGGATGATCAGGGACTCCCTGGTTTAGGGGAGGGCCTAAGGTGATGGCTCAGCTGGTTTAGGCATGAGCAGAAGGATTGTCCCCTCTTATAAGGACCGGTTTGTCATCTTTCACTAGTTGTACTCATGATAAGTACAACCACTCGAGACTGTGTGGGCAGTCACTCAATCTGAACTCGTACGGTCCAACCCCAGGGTTATGAAGGCTGGGGAGCACCGGGAGGATAAGGAGGGGGAATGTTTTGTCCGGTTTGGACATGGCGGTGGCCTGACTCCTTCCGGTATAACCATTAAGGTTAGGACGTGCGAGGAAGGAAAGGGATTCGGATTCGGATCTCATTGATCATGAGATCACAGAGCCGGACTAGTGGGTAAAGTGTACACCTCTGCGCAGAGTTTGAAAACCTATTCGAATAGTCTGTGTCCATAGGAATGGACGAGTCTGGTGTGGTATGGCAATTAGTGTTTTGCTTTCAAAAAAAGAGTTGCGTTTGAGAGAAATGGTTTTTAAAAGGTCCGGCAGTTGAGCCGTGAGCTATGGTGGACGAGAAGTCCAGTAACTGTTTTTGAAAATGAAAACTAGTGGGAAACTGCTGAGATACCTGGATGGTTTAGTCCAGAGGATTTTGTTCTAATATTGGAAAACTTCCTGCTCCTTTTGGAGAGGATGCGCTTTGCAAAAATACAAAATGTTTTTCAAAACGACCCTGCATAAAATATTGCTGTTTCTGCAAAATATCCTGAGCTCCACATATTCCATGCATTATATCTGATTTCCGCATTCCGCGGGTGAAGGTGGGCTGCTGAGTACGTTTGTACTCACCCTTGCTTATTTGTTGTTTTTCAGAAAAAGGAGATCGGGTAAGAGTTACGACTGTTCCCAACCTTGCCTGTGGCTGTTGGACCGCTGATTTGCTTTGCTGCGTATATCGGGCTGCTTCAGCCCCACTCTGATGATATGTCCCGAGTTGTGGACCAACTCTTAAAGTTGATCACCACCTTTATAGGTTTGTCTCGTTTAAGCAGATCTGGAGTCATCTGATGTATAAATGTGTTTACTAGCCTCCTGGGACTAGTAATTGTATCACATTTGAGTCCCAGAGGATTGGGGACGCTTCAGGTGGTATCGGAGCTGTTAGGTTGGCCGCAGGACGTAACCCTTAGCCTGATCCAAAAGTTTTTGAGTCAAAACTATTTTCTTAAAAAATTCTTGCTCTCATCCCTTCATTTCAAAAATGCTTTCCCCCTTTCCTTCTCTCAGAAGTCAGATGGAGGTCCGCTGCCAAACCAACTTTTGCCAGAATGAAGATGGTTTCCCCAAGTTGCTGAGAGCATGCACAGTTTGCCTCGGAATCAGGAGCCAGCCAGAGTATGATGGTCGTGAATTCGTCGAGCATGGCATAGAGAAGTGTGTCGTGACTATATTCATTGGATCCAGTCCGCACCATGTGGAATGGAGTGTCACTACTGCTGGGCACAGATTCAAAGACACCTGCCAAGTCATCGTCCGCAAGGCATTGAGGGCCCTGTGTCAGATCTATGAAGAAGAAGTGGCTGACACCCCGCTCAGATTCTTTCCGCCCTTTCAGAGAGACCGTACCGTTTGGATGGCCAGAATGCGTGCATTGGAAGGGCAGCAGCTGCTTGAGGACAACCCCTCAGTCGTGTACCTCACTGCATACCTGCTCACCCTAGATGCCCAATATGATTTCTTGGCTCGGCACCACCGTCAGATGATTGCCCGAGCAAAAGATGCAGAGAAGCTCAACCGTCAGCTGCATGTGGATCTCACCATAGCTCAAGCCCATGCAACTACCTTGGAGAGTCGTGAAGTCATTGCTGTTGAAGCCCTGAAGCAAGCCAAGGATGAGCACGTCCAGAAGTTGATGGAGGCCTACTTGGTCACCCATAACCAACGTAGAGCCCTGCGGATCCAAGAGCCTGCTTCATCCAACCCTGTTCAACCCATCAAAGCAGAAGACCCCCAGATTCTTGAAGGTCACCCAGTCTCTACCAGAGGAGAAAAGAAGGCTTGGGAACTCCCGGAAGGATCCATAGTCTTGGAAGGAATTCCAGTCTCCCCTCAGGCTATGGATAATAAAGAGCACCTTGAGTTCTCCCAGGATCCCCCGCCAGAGTTGTTTGAGCCCCTCACCATGAAGAAGATTCCAGCACCATCCCTTGAAGTCAAGGAAGAAGCTGCAAGCACCCCACCAGCACCGCCGCCCTCTGAGGAGCTACAAGAGCCAGTCCCGCTTGAAGAAGAGTTCGACCCTGTGTTGCCATCTCAGTCGCTGCCAGAAGAAGTCATCAACATTAGCTCCCTCTTGACCCATCCAGGAGATGTCTCAGATTGAAGTTGTGTGCCAGCCTTGCCAGAGGAGAAGCTGTCAGATCTGAGTTAGTTATGCCCAGTCCTCTGCATGCATTGGGTAGTGAAGTTTTTCTTCACTTTGGCTAGAACCCTGCATGTATGAGAGGTAATTGTGTAGACTCGTGTTTTGCAAAACTCTAATTGTGTGGCCCCCTAGGGCATTTCAAAATGAATTTTGCTTGATGTTTTCTCCCCTTTTGAGTGCATATGTGATGCTTTAACGTTAGTGCTCATAAGTAGCATTTAGCATAGTTCTCAGTTCAGGAGCCGAGCAATAGTAGTTATGCTTAGCCCCCGAATCTGAGTAGTCCGTGCTTTGGAAATACTCTATTCTTCCCCTATTCAAAATATTTGATTTGTTTGTGCTTATTATTGCTGAACTTATGTGTTTTCTTTCTTTTTAAGAAAGGTTTTCTCTAAAAACATAGATCACAAATTAGATCCAATCCTCACCTTATGCTTCCATTCTTATCTTAAACCATCTCAAGAGAAAAGCACCTGACCCAAGAAGATACCGAGAAGCTTACCCTTGAAGCCTGGAATAAGCTACAGAGGAACCTGTCTAGCTGCTCAGTCAAAAGGACCGACCGTGAGAATCAAAGCACTGCCCCTGAGTCAAAGTAAATAGGAAAAGAGGACAGAAGGAGTTATTACCATACAGAGAGGCAAAGATTCTTGGAACCAAAGACCACAAACATTAGGGTCATTGACCCCACCACTCACCCATGCCCCCCCCCCCCGCACTCATGCCTCGCCTCCATGCGCACTACCACCGCCCCACGCCCCCTTTGCAGCGCACTACCGCCACCCACGCCCCCTTTTGCAGCGCACCCACCACCGTCGTCGCCGGCAACAGGCCCCCCTTCCCCTTTTCGCACCTGCTGCCTCGTGTCACCTGCTCCATCACTACCACTCCACACCCCCCCGAGCACCCCCGCTCGCTTATAACCCCCCCCCCACCAGCTCCCTCAACTCCCATCTCGCTCAAAGCAAAGCACACTCTAGATAAACCCCCCTGCCAAATAGCAAGCAACTCCATTTTCCACTCCCTCACCCCTAAGATCACAATGCTCGGTGATTCTTGGGTTGAAGACTGTTGCACATGGTTCATAGTCTTTGGTTTCCTCCAGTGTATGACAGTAATACTCTTTGATAGAATCCTCGAGTGGGAAGAGCAAAGAGAAAGAAAGAGGCAGTGAAAAGTGAAAAGTGAGAAGAGAAAAGAAGATAGTGAAGAGAAGATGAGAAGAAGGTTCTCCCAAAATCAACCCTGTGTTAGTCATTTCTCCGCAGCCTGCTCAAGCAGCAACAACAGAAGAAGGTCCCGTAACACCCTTGTTATGAGGTACTTCAAGGAGTTCAAATCCCCAAGATTCAAGAGTTCTACCCTCATTCTTTTTAAGTGGGGTAGTGTTCCAGTAAGGTTCCTGCTATGGAGAAAAAGAAGAAGGCCTGTAGCAAGCTTGTGGAGGACCCGATCGTCCAAGCATATAAGTTTCTGGATGAGAAGTGGTCACCCAAGTTTCGTTGATGAAGCACCAGAAGACCAATCAAGGAAGGAATCCATGTGGAAGTTCGCAAGAGGAAGGTTTGCGTGTTGGCATCGATGCTTCTTCAATAAGCTAGCTGCCAAGCGAAACCTAGAAGGCTGAAGATGATCTTTGAGTAGCCAGAATCAGCGTTTGCAACCGGATGCTCCTCAAAGACCAGATTTTGTTGAAGTTTCATCTCCTCGAAGGGTTGCAAAGTGAAGATATGTAGCTGAAGTAAAGCTATACCCATAACCCTTCCAAGCCGAATCTCGAGGACGAGATTCCTTTTAAGTGGGGTAGATTTGTAGCATCCCAAAAATTTAAATCCTGAAATTTTCTCAAACTCGCCCTAAATTCAAAATGAATTTCAAATTTCATTTCAAAATGTTTGTTTGCGAGTTGATATCCACAAATAAAATATAGTGGTTTATATTCTCTCCAAAATCCTCCTCAAATATCCTACAAATATTTCCCCAGTGATCCTCCTCAAATTCTTTCCAAAAATACTGCCCAGATATTTCCCCAGTAACCCCCCTCAATTTCTTTCCAGAAATACCACCCAGATATTCTACCAATATATTTCCAGATATTTTCCTCTTGAGAAATACCTTCAGAATCATTTTTCAAGTCCCTCCAAATATTTTCTTCATAACTTTCTTCATGCTCATACGTATACGTATGCCTCCGGTGTCATACGGTGAGCTCTACAAGCTAATTACACTCATATAAGACAAATCCATGTTAATCTCCCACTAATCCTCTCATCCTCCCACTAATCCTCTCATCCCTCCCCCTAATCCCCCCACCATGGCTATAAATAGAGGGGCAAGGGCCTCCTCTCATCCCACCCCAAGCCATTTCCTGGCAACTCTCTTCCCCCCCCCACACACCCACTCCATGTTCCACACAAGCACACACTAGCACAAGGATCGTTCGATCGTTCTTCGATCGTTCGTCCCCCTGTTCTTAGTTTGTTCGTTCGTTCGTCCGATCGTTCGATCGTTCGTCCGATCGTTCATGGTTCGTTCGTCCGTTCGTCCGATCGTTCGATCGTTCGTCCGTTCGTTCGTCCAAATAATCTTTTTCCTGCCGTTATGCTGCCAAAATTCTGATCGTTCGTTCGTTCGATCATTCGATCGTTCATCGTTCGTTCATAGTCCCTATTCATCGTTCATCGTTCATTCATAGTCCCTATTCATCGTTCTTCCAGATAATCTTTGTCCTGCCGTTATGCTGCCGAAATTCCGATCGTTCGTTCGTTCGATCATTAGATCGTTCATCGTTCGTTCATAGTCCCTATTCATCGTTCATCGTTCGTTCATAGTCCCTATTCATCGTTCTTCAAGATAATCTTTGTCCTGTCGTTATGCTACCGAAATTCCGATCGTTCGTTCGTCCGATCATTCGATCGTTCGTCCGTTCGTTCGTCCAAATAATCTTTTTCCTGCCGTTATGCTGTCGAAATTCCAATCGTTCGTTCGTCCGTTCGTTCATAGTTCCTATTCATCGTTCATCGTTCGTTCATACGAACTATTCACTATCACTATTCACCATCACTATTCACCATTACTATTCATCGTTACTATTCACATATACTATTCGTCATCATTACTATTTATCATTACTATTCATCATCAATACTATTCATCGATGATATCTATAATTACTTTTCCGTCACCACTATTCATCGTTACTAATCATCGTTACTATTCATCAGTCATCCATGTTGGGGGCCTTCGTCCTCCGAAGGTCCTCAAAAACAAGATTTGACAATGTTTTCCAAGTGAATTATATGAACAGGTATTTTCGGACTCAGATTATGAACATGGAGTACGGTCAGGACGAAGTCCAAGCCAGACGAAGGGGGATTGAAATGAAGGACGAGCTGATTGCCATGCTGTACGAAGGATGGTGCGCAGCCGAAGCTATGCGCAAGAAAGCTTCGTCGCGGTAGCAGAACGGGGAACCGACCTAAAGATGAAAAGACTACTTAGGCCTTGATAGACTCCCATAAGTCATTAGCAAATGTAATGGGCATGAATGTAATTTTATGGGCTGTGTCCCACGCCTATAAATAGATGAACAGTACTGTTCACGCGGACTTGGCATTTGCTTTCCGTCATCCTTGTACTTTTGCCTTCCTGCAATCCGAAGGTACACTTGTAATTTGAAGTCATTTCTATTTTTATATGATAATAAAATGGAAATGACGTTGTGATAATATTTAAATGTTTACATTACTTTTTATATTGCATGTAAGTTCTTCGTCATAGTTTATTGTGCTTACGAAGATATGTTGTTTGTGACCTTCGTCCGAAACACATTATATCCCGAAGGGAAATAATGTTTAAAAGGACGAAGGGCTTTATCATTTAACACTTTTTATGTTGCCTTGTTCTTAATCCGAAGCATTTGAGAACAAGTCCCCAACATTGGCGCCCACCTCCGGTGAACTCACTTCCACTTTGAGTTTTTGAACACCCTCGGAAGCCATAAACCTTCGCTATGGCGCCGAAGAAAGCTTCAGCGACTGGGGCTGCAGCCCTGCAACCGCTGGACCACAATCAGGAGACTGTCTCTCTTCGGGAGGCCCGAAGCCAGAAGAGGAAGGCCGTCAGCCCGACGCTTCAGGAGGATGAGCTAGACCAAGAGATCAGGGATATGGAGATGCTTCATCAATAGGTGCAGAGGAAGAAGGAAAAGATGGCCAGGCTAGCTGAACTGCAAAGGCAGATAGACGAAGCTTCTGAAGAAGTTCGCCATCTTACTCAGGATGAGCAGAACCGAAGGCCTCAGCACAAGGATCTTCATCAGGAGGGTTTCTTCAACGAAGATGACTGGTATGAGAATTTCCACCATGGAAATTTTGCTTTTGATGATGCTTCTCCTCTGTCCGCTGAGCTGCAGGCTACACCTTGGCCTTCATCCTACAAGCCGCCCCAGCTTCCCATGTTCGATGGCCACTCAGACCCGAAGCAGTTTTTGATGAGCTACGAAACAACAGTGTCTTCGTATGGTGGCAATACGGCAGTCATGGCAAAGTCTTTTGTTATGGCTGTCAGGAGTGTTGCTCAAACCTGGTATTCCTCCCTTCGACCAGGAACGATCACTTCATGGCAAAAGCTGAAGGACATGTTGTTAACCAGCTTCCAAGGGTTTCAGACGAAGCCGGTCACTGCTCAGGCCCTGTTCCAATGCACTCAGGATCATGAAGAATACCTTCAGGCGTATGTCAGAAGGTTCTTGCGTTTGAGGGCGCAGGCACCAACGGTGCCCAATGAAATTGTCATCGAAGCCATGATCAAGGGGCTTCGTCCTGGACCTTCAGCTCAATACTTTGCTAGGAAGCCTCCTCAAACTTTGGAGAAGCTGCTCCAGAAGATGGACGAGTACATTCGTGCCGACAATGATTTTCGCCAAAGAAGGGAGGAGGCTTTCAGATTTTCTGAAATGACCAGGGGCTTCGGAGGAAGATTCTATCCGAGGCATGTCAGGTCCATCCACAATTCTACTCAAAATGATGATAAGGGGAGTCAGCAGAACAGGCCGCAGTGCTCCTCACAGGCTTCGGGGCAACAGCAAAATTTCTTCCGGCCACCAGCTCCAAGAGGCAGAGGCGCCAGGGGCTTCGGCGGAAGATTTGGAGATCAACCAAGGAGAGTATTTTGCTTATTCTGTGGTGAAAACAAGGGCCATACCACCAGGATGTGCCATGTTACCATCCAGAAGCAAAAGGAGATAGCCGAAGCTGCAGCGCAACAAGCTCAGCCGAAGCAGGTCATGCATACTGCTTCGTACCATCCGCCTTACATCCCAGAATACATAGGCAACCACCCTGCAGTTTCTGTTGCTTCAGCGAGTCAACCCCAAGCTTCCTGGCAACAGCCTCCGCCTCCACCACCGTTGCAACAAGGCCAACAGCCAGAAGGGAGCCAATATGCTCCACACCAAAGGGATCTCAGAGAACAATCCGAAGCTCGCACAGTCAATAGCACTGTGCCAGAGTCGAAGCACATCTATTGACAAATATCCTACCAGTTTTTTCCATTCAGTTCTATTTTCTGTGTAATAAAGGACATTTTTTAGTTTTCATGTAAAAGTTTTTTTGCTTGCTCCAAGGAAAATGTATTTTCTCAGGCTTAAGTTGCTGAAGCTTAAAAATTTACGATAACAAGGAGGACCTTCGAATTATTGAAAATCCTTCGAAGCAACAAAAAGTCGTTCTAAGGAACGCAGAGTAAGTTTGCTGAAATCAGAAAAAGTCGTTCCAAAGGGAGCGCAGTGTAAGTTTTCTGCTCCAAAGTCGTTCCTAAGGGAATGCAGAGCATACAGCGAAAAGTCAACGCTGATACCGCCTAAGTAAAAGGCGAAGAAGCTCCAAAGACGTTCCTAAGGGAATGCAGAGCTTACAGCGAAAAGTCAACGCTGATACCGCCTAAGTAAAAGGCGAAGAAGCTCCAAAGACGTTCCTAAGGGAATGCAGAGCTTACAGCGAAAAGTCAACGCTGATACCGCCTAAGTAAAAGGCGAAGAAGCTCCAAAGACGTTCCTAAGGGAATGCAGAGCTTACAGCGAAAAGTCAGCGCTGATACAAAAAGATTGTGTGTTTTATGGGGATATGTGTGTATCTTCGGAATCAATCTCATCTACATAACATAACATCATCACATCATTTTGCATAGCATAAGCATCATACATCATATTGCATATGGCAAAAGAAGGGAACACAGTATCAACCTTCGGAAGGATGCTTTGAGAAAGTAAAAATCTTCGGAATATAGCTTCGGAGAATGTTTTTACGAAGTTTGGATATTTTTCATCAGAGCAGTATCGAAGTTGTCGGGATACATAAAAGTTTTTCTTCACGAAGCATGAAAAGAAGGGAAGGTGTTTTTTCGCCGAAGGCTCAAAAACGGTATGTATGTTAAATTTCATGCATCGTAAAGAATTGAATCTTAAAAAGAAACTTGTATATTACATTCAAAGTTACAAAATATTACATAGATCACATTTCAAATGTTTTTACAATAACATCTAGTCTTCCCTGAGTACTACTTCTGCAGCCTCATTTAGTAGTTGTTCAACAACTTTATCCATGATAGCTTCGGCCATTTGTCTAATTTCGTCATCCCCCTTCGTGTGGGGGCCAGCCGACGATCCAGCAGGTTCTGAGGGAAGAGTGGATGCAGACTTATTACTATTACAAGCCGTCGACAAGTTTGAAATCAAAAATTACAACAAAGAGATAAAAAACACTAGTTAATACCTATTTGCCCTTCGGGCTCTATGCTTTTTTCAGCAGCTTCTGCTACTTTCCTAGCATCATGAATGCCTTTTTCGCTTTTTTGGATAATTTCTCGGGCCATTTCTCGGCCACCATTGTCCCAGACGTCGGTGAAAATTTTTCCACCAGCCTGGCTAGCTTCGGCCGAGGGGTCTTTAATATCTTCAGGGGATAAGCTGGCTTCGGGTTGTGCAAGAACCTTAACATGATCGCAGCCTTTTTTCTCCAGTATAGAAGCAATCCCCCTGGCACCCGAGAAGGCGCAAATGTCTCCTCGACTGTTTAGAATTTCTTCGAAGGCTTCAGCTTCGTGGCAGATCCATTCTATCGGCCCTTCTGGGTTACCTCTCACAAAATCTTCTTCACTCGAAAATGCACCAACATTGGCAAAGTTGGTTTTTATTTTCTTTACACAATCCATGGATTTTTCGTAGCACCTTTTCTTAGAAGACCGAAGCTCTTCAACGGTTCCTTCCAAATGATTAGCCCATTGGTCACTACATTCCCGCCTCGTTTCTTCAAGTATGCGTTCTTCTTTCACTCGAGCCAATTGCTTCCGAAGATCGTCAATCTCGTGCTTTTGAGCTGCAATTTGGGCTTTGGACGCAGCTTCGTTCTCCTTTACTTTATCCACTAATGTAACTAGAATCTTGTCCTTTTCCAGGGCTTCGTTCCTTAGCTTGATAACCTCTGTTCGAAGGTTGTTGAAGGCAATTTCATAGCTTTCGTCTTCGGCACTCTTTTGCTCTCTCAGCGCGTTGCTCAGTATTAATCCCTATATGTAAAAAGTTAGTATAAGAATAAAACAATAGATTTCGAATCATAAAGTTTCCAAAATGCACAATTCTCGCACCTTCAGACTATTATATGCAAGGCTATCCGCAAGATCCTCCTTCGTCATAGCGCATAGTCCAGCTTCAAGCTTCGGAAACCCCATACTCCTAGCCATCTCCCGGTAGACAGTTAATTCTTTGTTGTCAGGGAGACAGTATAGGAAGTCATCTTCGTTTGTCCCATTGAACACTAGTGCCCCCTTCGGATATTTTAATTCTTTGGCATAGTGGTTGGCTTCATAAATCTCTTCTTCAGATAATTTCTTCCCCGAAGCATGTCGCACAATGTAATCGCATATGTTGGAAGGAGCTTCGGGGGCAGCAGTGTCAATTTCTTCAACCAAAATTGGCTCTGGCATTTTTATTTTTTCTTTGGTTTCCAAAGGTTGTTCCTTGGTGGGCTCTGAAGTCCCAGCTTCAACTTCAAGTTGTTGCTTCGAAGATTCAGCAACTAAAGCTTCAGTAGACACTTCAGAAAGTTCAACAGTCTTCTTTGGAGTTGTGCTTGAAGACTTAATTGTCTCCAAAACATCTAGCACGTTCACCATTCTTTTTCTTTTCGGGGTTACCGATGGACCCTTTTGATTTTTTATTGTTGTTTCAACACTTGCTGAAGGACTTAAGATTTCCAATATTTTTGGTCCTTCAATTCTCGGTTTTTTTTGCCTTCTCTGCTGAAGGTGCTTCAGTTTTTTCTTCGATCTTCGGCACTGGAGCTGGCTCTGTAGTTTCAGTGGCCAAAGAGACTTCACCGATGAACTCAGGCACCGAAGCTGGTTCAATATAGCGTGGCCGATGTGTAAGAACCTTCATCCTCTTTCTTTTTGGTTCTGGTTTGCTAGCAGCAGTTGCAGCTTCTTCTTCCGCAGAGGTTGTGCTTTTTCTTTTCTGCCCTCGAATGGGGTAGCGATAGTCAGGGTAGACGAACCCGATTGCATCAAACACCCGGTTCAGCCTTTTCTTTTTTCGGCCTCCGAAGGCTGCTGACAGTGCAGTATCTTCGGCCTTCGAATAAGCCCCAAGCAGTTCATCACTTAAATTTTCAATACTCTTTAACCAGTCATCATCTGGCTCAACGAATCTATCTCCGAATTTGAAAGTATACTTCAGCCTGATAAGTCCACATTCGTCGGCCTCCTTCATGGTTTCTTGCGGCATTTCCCATTTCTCCGCGAGCGGCCATACTCTGAAGGCAATATGTTCTTGTACCAAATCTCTCGTTCCAATAAAAGAACAAATAACTCCGAAGGCTCTCTGGCATTCTTCGGCAGCTTCACTCGTCTCGACCTTCGGCTTTCGCAGGCCGAAACTTTGCCAAATAGGGCGCATAATTATACCTTTAATATCTTCCCGTGCTTTCAGGTCATTTTTCACATAGAACCATTCTGTCATCCAGTCGCCGGGCCATCTTTTCTGAAATGTTGGCACGGGACAGCTTGACCCAGACCGAGAAACGAAACTGTAGCAGCCAAAATTATTGTGATACTGTTCCTTACCCCAGGGTTTTGTCTCGTATGATAACTCGTGTATGTTGCAGAAACTTTTTGCATCAGGTTCCAGACCTTGGCTTCTTGCGGCCCACACGAAGATATTCAACCTTATAATTGCTTCGGGGGTAAGTTGATGAAGATAGATTTCAAACATTTTCAGCACTTCTACAACGAAGCTGCTCAGGGGAAATCGCAGTCCAGCTTTCAAAAAGCTTCGGAACACTACAACTTCATTTTCTTCAGGGGTCGGGCAAGTTTTCTCTCCTTCGTCGACCCTCACAATGGATAAATCCCGGAAGTATCTTCCCCTCATGTTGACAAGATGATTTTCTTTGATACCTGACTTGCCAAAAACTGAATGGCTCGGTCGCCAGGGGCGATCTTCGGAGTCTTCACCACCACTGTCCACATCATAACTGTCGCTGTCACCAGTATCTTCAGACAAACCTTCCAGAATCTCCTTAGTGATTTTTTCCGTATTGGTCTTCGCCATCGCTATAAGAAACCCCAAGTTCTTCTCTTCGTCGAGGCTCAGCTTCATCTCAGCAGCAGCCTTCTTATCTCCAGACATCTTCGGAGACACTAAAAAACTGTTTTCAAGGCCGAAGCTTCAAAACTAAAAGATCAGCAAATCTTAGTGCGCAAGAGCAAAAAATTCAGTGAGCGGGAGCAGATGGCAAGAGAGCGTACCAAACGAGTTTGCGGTATGATCTTATTTATACGCCCAGTGCGTTGAAAATTGAAAGACCCCGCTTGTCAGTGAATGTTGCTATTCTAGCAAAGGGAAGGTGTTTTTTCGGACCTTCGGCTTAAGGCCTTCGTCCATATCGCAATCTGAATTTATCACTAACAAATTAATATTGCGAGGGGCTACTGTTGGGGGCCTTCGTCCTCCGAAGGTCCTCAAAAACAAGATTTGACAATGTTTTCCAAGTGAATTATATGAACAGGTATTTTCGGACTCAGATTATGAACATGGAGTACGGTCAGGACGAAGTCCAAGCCAGACGAAGGGGGATTGAAATGAAGGACGGGTTGATTGCCATGCTGTACGAAGGATGGTGCGCAGCCGAAGCTATGCGCAAGAAAGCTTCGTCGCGGTAGCAGAACGGGGAACCGACCTAAAGATGAAAAGACTACTTAGGCCTTGATAGACTCCCATAAGTCATTAGCAAATGTAATGGGCATGAATGTAATTTTATGGGCTGTGTCCCACGCCTATAAATAGATGAACAGTACTCCCGTACTCTTCACGCGGACTTGGCATTTGCTTTCCGTCATCCTTGTACTTTTGCCTTCCTGCAATCCGAAGGTACACTTGTAATTTGAAGTCATTTCTATTTTTATATGATAATAAAATGGAAATGACGTTGTGATAATATTTAAATGTTTACATTTCTTTTTATATTGCATATAAGTTCTTCGTCATAGTTTATTGTGCTTACGAAGATATGTTGTTTGTGACCTTCGTCCGAAACACATTATATCTCGAAGGGAAATAATGTTTAAATGGACGAAGGGCTTTATCATTTAACACTTTTTATGTTGCCTTGTTCTTAATCCGAAGCATTTGAGAACAAGTCCCCAACAATCCAGTCATCCCAAATTTCAACTACTCATCCATCATGCTGTCCAGTCCACCTAAGACCAGCCAGACCCATATTCCAGTCATACGAACTTCGGTGACTGTGATTTTCCTTCCAGTGGGAACTTCTCATCTGGTCACCCATCCCAGGTTTCTCCAAGTTGAGCATGCTTAACTTTGAGATTCCTTTGAACCAGGCTTCCAAACTCCGATTCCAATAATTCTTGTTTCTAAATTCTTATCAAACTATTCCCTATCCAACCATGTCATCCCTTAAGCATGGTTCATGTTCCAGAAAACTCCCAAAATACTCTTGTCCCATAATCTGCCTATAACTCTCCTGTTCATACTAAGTCAGACGATTCATTCGTCACTATTCTCACCAACAGTGAACTTCACTGTGCTACACCACATACACTCAGCTATAAATACACCTAGCTACCCTCTCCATACACTAAACACCCTCAGCCAAGGCAAACACCCCACCCACTCAGTTACTCTGCTCTACCGGCTACACGCATAGTGTCGCTTCGCCTCCAGTCCACCCTCCTGGTAAGCACCTCCGCTCCACCACCAGTAGTATCACCACACCACATGACACAGATTCTACTCAAGACTCTACCCATCCATATATCGCTATATTGACCACCATACTAAATATTTGTTGGTATACTTGCTGGTTTGTATGTTTTCTTGCTCATGTTGCATAGTTATCGGAGCGTTCGTGCCGTCTCGTGGAGGCCAGATCTGCAAGTCTACGCCAGGCGGTGGAGCCAGAAGCCAGTTCCGCGAGCTCTCCTTCCCCCTTCGCCGGATAAGCACGGCAAGCTCACTGGATCCCTTTGATGCATAAATTACCTATGATTTTTCAACCACAACCCTCAGCCTGTTATTTTATGCATGATATGATTTTAAGACAAGTTATTATGGCCACCCAGCCGCTTGCCGCAATCAATCCCTGATATATTTGTTACAAATGATTTGAGGAAAGGTGTGAGTTTTCAAAAGAAAATGCTTTTCAAAATGTGTATGATGAAGGGTTTTCACCCTTATCACCTTGAGTAGGTGAAAGTCGCCTAGAGGGGGGGGGTGAATAGGGCGAAACTGAAATTCTCAAAAATAATCACAACTACAAGCTGGGTTAGCGTTAGAAATATAATAGAGTCCGCGAGAGAGGGTGCAAAACAAATCGCAAGCGAATAATGAAGTGAGACACACGGATTTGTTTTACCGAGGTTCGGTTCTCGCAACCTACTCCCCGTTGAGGAGGCCACAAAGGCCAGGTCTCTTTCAACCCTTACCCTCTCTCAAACGATCCCTCGGACCGAGTGAGCTTTCTCTTCTCAATCACTTGGAACACAAAGTTCCCACAAGGACCACCACAAGTTTGGTGTCTCTTGCCTCAATTACAAGTGAGTTTGATCGCAATGAAAGAATCAAGAAAGAAGAAAGCAATCCAAGCGCAAGAGCTCGAAAGAACACAAGCAAATCTCTCTCACTAGTCACTAAAGCTTTGTGTGGAATTTGGGAGAGGATTTGATCTCTTGAGTGTGTCTAGAATTGAATGCCTAGCTCTTGTAAGTAGTTGGAAGTGTGAAAACTTGGATGCAATGAATGGTGGGTGGTTGGAGGTATTTATAGCCCCAACCACCAAACTAGCCGTTTGGTGAGGCTGTCTGTTCGATGGCGCACCGGACAGTCCGGTGCACACCGAACATGTCCGGTGCGACAGCCACGTCACCAAAGCCGTTGGGTTCCGACCGTTGGAGCTCTGACTTCTGGGCCCGCCTGGATGTCCGGTGGCGCACCGGACATGTACTATTGAGTGTCCGGTGCGCCAGTATGGGCGTGCCTGACCTCTGCGCGCGCTGGCGTGCATTTAATGCGTCGCAGGTAGCCGTTGGCGCCGAAATAGCCGTTGCCCCGCTGTTACACCGGACATGTCCGGTGAATTATAGCGGAGCAGCTGAAATGAATTCACGAGGCTGGCGAGTTCCGGAGGCCGCTCTTCGTTGGAGCACAGGACATGTCCGGTGTACACCGGACAGTCCGGTGAATTATAGCGCGCTGGCTTCCGAGAATTCCTGAAGGTGAAGGGTTTGAAGTCGGAGTCCTCTGGTGCACCGGACATGTCCGGTGGCACACCGGACAGTCCGGTGCGCCAGACCAGAGGTGCCTTCGGTTGTCCCTTTGCTCTTTTGTTGAACCCAATACTTGGTCTTTTTATTGGCTAAGTGTGAACCTTTAGCACCTGTATAACTTATGCACTAGAGCAAACTAGTTAATCCAAATATTTGTGTTGGGCAATTCAACCACCAAAATTAATTAGGGACTAGGTGTAAGCCTAATTCCCTTTCAATCTCCCCCTTTTTGGTGATTGATGCCAACCCAAACCAAAGCAAATATAAAAGTGCATAATTGAACTAGTTTGCATAATGTAAGTGCAAAGGTTGCTTGGAATTGAGCCAATATAAATACTTACATGATGTGTATGGATTGTTTCTTTGTTTTTAACATATTGGACCACATTTGCACCACATGTTCTGTTTTTGCAAATCCTTTTGTAAATTCTTTTCAAAATCCTTTTGCAAGATAGTCAAAGGTAAATGAATAAGATTTTTGCAAAGCATTTTCAAGCTTGAAATTTTCTCCCCTTGTTTCAAATGCTTTTCCTTTGACTAAACAAAACTCCCCTCAAATAAATTCTCCTCTTAGTGTTCAAGAGGGTTTTAAGATATCAAGTTTTGAAAGTACTACTTGCTCCCCCTTTAGAACACAAAGAGATATCAATTTGAAATTTACCAATGAAAAATCATCAATTTTAAAATTAGGGTGGTGGTGCGGTCCTTTTGCTTTGGGCCAATACTTTCTCCCCCTTTGGCATGAATCGCCAAAAACGGATACTTGGAATGAGATATAGGCCCTTAGAAGTACTTTCTCCCCCTTTGGTCATAAATAAATGAGTGAAGATTATACCAAAGACGGAGAGTGAAGCGGAGCGACGGCGAAGGATGAGTAGTAGAGTAGAGTGGAAGCCTTTGTCTTCGCCGAAGACTCCAATTCCCTTTCAATATACCTATGACTTGGTTTGAAATACACTTGAAAACACATTAGTCATAGCATATATAAAAGAGACATGATCAAAAGTATTTTTATGAGCTATGTGTGCAAATTAGCAAAAGAAGTTCCTAGAATCAAGAATATTGAGCTCATGCCTAAGTTTGGTAAAAGTTTGTTCATCAAGAGGCTTGGTGAAGATATCGGCTAATTGATCTTTGGTATTAATGTATGAAATCTCAATATCCCCCTTTTGTTGGTGATCCCTAAGAAAATGATACCGAATGGCTATGTGTTTAGTGCGGCTATGCTCAACGGGATTATCCGCCATGCGGATTGCACTCTCATTATCACATAGAAGAGGAACTTTGGTTAGTTTGTAACCGTAGTCCCGCAGGGTTTGCCTCATCCAAAGCAATTGCGTGCAACAATGGCCTGCGGCAATATACTCGGCTTCGGCGGTAGAAAGAGCGACCGAATTTTGCTTCTTTGAAGCCCAAGACACCAAGGATCTTCCCAAGAACTGGCAAGTCCCCGATGTGCTCTTCCTATTGATCTTGCACCCCGCCCAGTCGGCATCCGAATAACTAATCAAATCAAATGTGGATCCCCGAGGGTACCAAAGCCCAAACTTAGGTGTATAAGCCAAATATCTCAAGATTCGTTTTACGACCGTAAGGTGTGATTCCTTAGGGTCGGCTTGGAATCTTGCACACATGCATACGGAAAGCATAATGTCCGGTCGAGATGCACATAAATAAAGCAATGAACCAATCATCGACCGGTATACCTTTTGATCCATGGACTTACCTCCCGTGTCGAGGTCGAGATGCCCATTGGTTCCCATGGGTGTCTTGATGGGCTTGGCATCCTTCATTCCAAACTTGGTTAGTATGTCTTGAGTGTACTTCGTTTGGCAAATGAAGGTGCCCTCTTGGAGTTGCTTGACTTGGAATCCTAGAAAGTACTTCAACTCCCCCATCATAGACATCTCGAATTTCTGTGTCATGATCCTACTAAATTCTTTACATGTAGATTCGTTAGTAGACCCAAATATAATATCATCAACATAAATTTGGCATACAAACAAATCATTGTCAAGATTTTTAGTGAACAAAGTAGGATCGACCTTGCCGACTTTGAAGCCATTAGCAATAAGGAAATCTCTAAGGCATTCATACCACGCTCTTGGGGCTTGCTTGAGCCCATAAAGCGCCTTAGAGAGCCTATAAACATGGTTAGGGTACTCACTATCTTCAAAGCCGGGAGGTTGCTCAACATAGACCTCCTCCTTGATTGGTCCGTTGAGGAAGGCACTCTTCACGTCCATTTGGTACAGCTTGAAACCATGGTAAGTAGCATAGGCCAATAATATACGAATTGACTCAAGCCTAGCTACGGGTGCATAGGTTTCACCAAAATCCAAACCTTCGACTTGTGAATACCCCTTGGCCATGAGTCGAGCTTTGTTTCTTGTCACCACACCATGCTCATCTTGCTTGTTGCGGAAGACCCACTTGGTTCCTACAACATTTTGGTTAGGACGTGGAACTAAATGCCATACCTCGTTCCTCGTGAAGTTGTTGAGCTCCTCTTGCATCGCCATCACCCAATCCGAATCTTGTAATGCTTCCTCTACCCTATGTGGCTCAATAGAGGAAAGAAAAGAGTAATGCTCACAAAAATGTGCAACACGAGATCGAGTGGTTACCCCCTTATGAATGTCGCCGAGGATGGTGTCGACGGGGTGATCTCGTTGGATTGCTTGGTGGACTCTTGGGTGTGGCGGTCTTGGTTGTTCATCCTCCTTGTCTTCATCATTTGCATCTCCCCTTTGATCATTGCCGTCATCTTGAGGTGGCTCATCATTGTGTTCTTCCTCTTTATCATCTTGAGCCTCGTCCTCATTTTGGGTTGGTGGAGATGCTTGCGTGGAGGAGGATGGTTGATCTTGTGCACTTGGAGGCTCTTCGGATTCCTTAGGACACACATCCCAATGGACATGTTCCTTAGCGCGATGCACGGGGCCTCTTCATCACCTATTTCATCAAGATCAACTTGCTCTACTTGAGAGCCGTTAGTCTCATCAAACACAACGTCACAAGAAACTTCAACAAGTCCTGAGGACTTGTTAAAGACTCTATATGCCCTTGTGTTTGAGTCATATCCTAGTAAAAAGCCTTCTACAGTTTTAGGAGCAAATTTAGATTTTCTACCTCTCTTAACAAGAATAAAGCATTTGCTACCAAAAACTCTAAAATATGAAATATTGGGCTTTTTACCGGTTAGGAGTTCATAGGGTGTCTTCTTGAGGATTCGGTGTAGATATAACCGGTTGATGGCGTAGCAAGCGGTGTTGACCGCCTCGGCCCAAAACCGATCCAGTGTCTTGTACTCATCAAGCATGGTTCTTGCCATGTCCAATAGAGTTCGATTCTTTCTCTCCACTACACCATTTTGTTGTGGGGTGTAGGGAGAAGAGAACTCATGCTTGATGCCCTCCTCCTCAAGGAAGCCTTCTATTTGTGAGTTCTTGAACTCCGTCCCGTTGTCGCTTCTAATTTTCTTGATCCTTAAGCCGAACTCATTTTGAGCCCATCTCAAGAATCCCTTTAAGGTCTCTTGGGTATGAGATTTTTCCTGCAAAAAGAACACCCAAGTGAAGCGAGAATAATCATCCACAATAACTAGACAGTACTTACTCCCGCCCATGCTTATGTAAGCGATCAGGCCGAATAGATCCATGTGTAGGAGCTCCAGTGGCCTGTCACTTGTCATGATGTTCTTATGTGGATGACGAGTGCCAACTTGCTTTCCTGCTTGGCATGCGCTACAAATCCTGTCTTTCTCAAAATGAACATTTGTTAGTCCTAAAATGTGCTCTCCCTTTAGAAGCTTATGAAGATTCTTCATCCCAACGTGGGCTAGTCGGCGATGCCAGAGCCAACCCATGTTAGTCTTAGCAATTAAGCATGTGTCGAGTTCAGCTCTATCAAAATCAACCAAGTATAGCTGACCCTCTAACACACCCTTAAATGCTATTGAATCATCACTTCTTCTAAAGACAGTGACACCTACATCAGTAAAGAGACAGTTGTAGCCCATTTGACATAATTGAGATACAGAAAGCAAATTGTAATATAAAGAATCTACAAGAAAAACATTGGAAATAGTATGGTCAGGTGATATAGCAATTTTACCCAATCCTTTGACCAAACCTTGATTTCCATCCCCGAATGTGATAGCTCGTTGGAGATCTTGGTTTTTCTCATATGAGGAGAACATCTTCTTCTCCCCTGTCATGTGGTTTGTGCACCCGCTGTCGAGTATCCAACTTGAGCCCCCGGATGCATAAACCTACAAAACAATTTTAGTTCTTGAACTTAGGTACCCAAACGGTTTTGGGTCCTTTGGCATTAGAAACAAGAACTTTGGGTACCCAAACACAAGTCTTGGAGCCCTTGTGTTTGCCCCCAACAAACTTGGCAACTACCTTGCCGGATTTGTTAGTCAAAACATAAGATGCATCAAAAGTCTTAAATGAAATGCCATGATCATTTGATGCACTAGCAGTTTTCTTTCTAGGCAACTTAGCACGGGTTGGTTGCCTAGAGCTAGATGTCTCACCCTTATACATAAAAGCATGGTTAGGGCCAGAGTGAGACTTCCTAGAATGAATTTTCTTAATTTTGCTCTCGGGATAACTGGCAGGGTACAAAATGTAACCCTCGTTATCCTGAGGCATGGGAGCCTTGCCCTTAACAAAGTTAGACAAGTTTTTAGGAGGGGCATTAAGTTTGACATTGTCTCCCCTTTGGAAGCCAATGCCATCCTTGATGCCAGGGCGTCTCCCATTATAGAGCATACTTCTAGCAAATTTAAACTTTTCATTTTCTAAGTTATGCTCGGCAATTTTAGCATCTAATAATGCTATATGATCATTTTGTTGTTTAATTAAAGACATGTGATCATGAATAGCATTGATATCAACATCTCTACATCTAGTACAAATAGAAGTGTGCTCAACGGTAGATGTAGAGGGTTTGTAAGATTTTAGTTCTACAACCTTAGCATGCAACATATCATTCTTAGTTCTAAGGTCGGAAATTGTAACATTGCAAACATCTAATTCTTTAGCCTTAGCAAACAATTTCTCATTCTCATCTCTAAGGTTAGCAAGAGAAGCATTCAACTCATCAATCCTAGCAAGCAAATCAACATTATCATTTCTAGGATAGGAAGTTGAATCAATACAAACATGAGAATCAACCTTAGCAATTAATTTAGCATTTTCATTTCTAAGGTTGGCAATAGTGTCATGGCATGTGCTTAGCTCACTAGATAATTTGTCACATTTTTCTACCTCTAGAGCATAAGCATTCTTAACCTTAACATGTTTCTTATTTTCCTTGATTAGGAAGTCCTCTTGGGAGTCCAAGAGATCATCCTTTTCATGGATGGCACTAATTAGCTCATTCAATTTTTCCTTTTGTTCCATGTTAAGGTTGGCAAAAAGGGTACGCAAATTATTTTCCTCATCACTAGCATTATCATCACTAGAGGATTCATATTTAGTGGAGGATTTAGATTTAACCTTCTTCCTTTTGCCAACCTTTGCCATGAGGCACTTGTGGCCGACGTTGGGGAAGAGGAGTCCCTTGGTGACGGCGATGTTGGCGGCGTCCTCGTCGGAGGAGGACTCGGTGGAGCTCTCGTCGGAGTCCCACTCCCGGCAAACATGGGCATCGCCGCCCTTCTTCTTGTAGTACCTCTTCTTTTCTCTCCTCTTTCCCTTCTTGTCGTCGCCCCTGTCACTGTCACTAGATATAGGACATTTTGCAATAAAATGACCGGGCTTACCACATTTGTAGCAAACCTTCTTGGAACGGGATTTGTAATCCTTCCCCTTCCGTTGCTTGAGGATTTGGCGAAAGCTTTTGATGATTAAAGCCATCTCCTCATTGTCGAGCTTGGAGGCGTCAATTGGTTGTCTACTCGGTGTAGACTCCTTCTTCTCCTCCGTCGCCTTAAATGCCACCGGTTGTGCTTCGGACGTGGAGGGTTCATCAAGCTCGTTGATCTTCTTTGAGCCCTTGATCATACATTCAAAGCTCACAAAATTCCCGATTACTTCCTCGGGAGTCATTAGTGTATATCTTGGATTACCACGAATTAATTGTACTTGAGTAGGATTAAGGAAAATAAGTGATCTTAAAATAACCTTAACCACCTCGTGGTCATCCCATTTCTTGCTCCCGAGGTTGCGCACTTGGTTCACCAAGGTTTTGAGCCGGTTGTACATATCTTGCGGCTCCACCCCTTGGCGAAGACGAAAACGACCGAGCTCCCCCTCAATCGTTTCCCGCTTGGTGATCTTGGTGAGTTCATCACCCTCATGCGCGGTCTTGAGAAGGTCCCAAATTTCCTTTGCATTCTTCGACCCTTGCACCTTGTTGTATTCCTCCTTGCTTAGAGAGGCGAGGAGTATGGTTGTAGCTTGAGAGTTGAAGTGCTCGATTTGGGCTACTTCGTCCGTATCATAGTCTTCATCCCCTACGGATGGTACCTGTGCTCCAAACTCAACAACATTCCATATACTTTTGTGGAGTGAGGTTAGATGAAATTTCATTAAATCACTCCACCTAGCATAATCTTCGCCATCAAAGGTTGGCGGTTTGCCTAATGGAACGGAAAGTAATGGAGTATGTCTAGATGTACGAGGATAGTGTAAGGGGATCTTACTAAACTTCTTGCGCTCTTGGCGCTTAGAAGTTACGGACGGCGCATCGGAGTCGGAGGTCGATGTTGATGAAGTGTCGGTCTCGTAGTAGACCACTTTCCTCATCCTCTTGTGCTTGTCGCCTTTCCGATGCGACTTGTGAGAAGAGGATTTCTCCTTCTTCTCTTTGTGGTGAGAAGAAGAAGATCTTTTCTCCTTCCGTTTGGAGGAGTCCTTCTTCTTCTCCTTCCTCTTGGTGCGGGATTCTTCCGATGAAGTGCTCCCTTGGCTCGTAGTGGGCTTGTCGCCGGTCTCCATCTCCCTCTTGGTGTGATCTCCCGACATCACTTCGAGCGGTTAGGCTCTAATGAAGCACCGGGCTCTGATACCAATTGAAAGTCGCCTAGAGGGGGGGGGGGTGAATAGGGCGAAACTGAAATTCTCAAAAATAATCACAACTACAAGCCGGGTTAGCGTTAGAAATATAATAGAGTCCGCGAGAGAGGGTGCAAAACAAATCGCAAGCGAATAATGAAGTGAGACACGCGGATTTGTTTTACCGAGGTTCGGTTCTCGCAAACCTACTCCCCGTTGAGGAGGCCACAAAGGTCGGGTCTCTTTCAACCCTTACCCTCTCTCAAACGATCCCTCGGACCGAGTGAGCTTTCTCTTCTCAATCACTTGGAACACAAAGTTCCCACAAGGACCACCACAAGATTGGTGTCTCTTGCCTCAAATACAAGTGAGTTTGATCGCAAGAAAGAATCAAGAAAGAAGAAAGCAATCCAAGCGCAAGAGCTCGAAAGAACACAAGCACAAAGCTTTGTGTGGAATTTGGGAGAGGATTTGATCTCTTGAGTGTGTCTAGAATTGAATGCCTAGCTCTTGTAAGTAGTTGGAAGTGTGAAAACTTGGATGCAATGAATGGTGGGTGGTTGGGGGTATTTATAGCCCCAACCACCAAACTAGCCGTTTGGTGAGGCTGTCTGTTCGATGGCGCACCGGACAGTCCGGTGCACACCGGACATGTCCGGTGCGACAGCCACGTCACCAAAGCCATTGGGTTCCGACCGTTGGAGCTCTGACTTCTGGGCCCGCCTGGATGTCCGGTGGCGCACCGGACATGTACTGTTGAGTGTCCGGTGCGCCAGTATGGGCGTGCCTGACCTCTGCGCGCGCTGGCGCGCATTTAATGCGTCGCAGGTAGCCGTTGGCGCCGAAATAGCCGTTGCCCCGCTGTTACACCGGACAGTCCGGTGCACACCGGACATGTCCGGTGAATTATAGCGGAGCAGCTGAAATGAATTCTCGAGGCTGGCGAGTTCCGGAGGCCGCTCTTCGTTGGAGCACCGGACATGTCCGGTTTACACCGGACAGTCCGGTGAATTATAGCGCGCTGGCTTCCGAGAATTCCTGAAGGTGAAGGGTTTGAAGTCGGAGTCCTCTGGTGCACCGGACATGTCCGGTGGCACACCGGACAGTCCGGTGCGCCAGACCAGAGGTGCCTTCGGTTGTCCCTTTGCTCTTTTGTTGAACCCAATACTTGGTCTTTTTATTGGCTAAGTGTGAACCTTTAGCACCTGTATAACTTATGCACTAGAGCAAACTAGTTAGTCCAAATATTTGTGTTGGGCAATTCAACCACCAAAATTAATTAGGGACTAGGTGTAAACCTAATTCCCTTGCAGTAGGGATGATCAGGGACTCCCTGGTTTAGGGGAGGGCCTAAGGTGATGGCTCAGCTAGTTTAGGCATGAGCAGAAGGATTGTCCCCTCTTATAAGGACCGGTTTGTCGTCTTTCACTACCTGTACTCATGATAAGTACAACCACTCGAGACTGTGTGGGCAGTCACTCAATCTGAACTCGTACGGTCCAACCCCAGGGTTATGAAGGCTAGGGAGCACCGGGAGGATAAGGAGGGGGAATGTTTTGTCCGGTTTGGACATGGCGGTGGCCTGACTCCTTCCAGTATAACCATTAAGGTTAGGACGTGCGAGGAAGGAAAGGGATTCGGATTCGGATCTCATTGATCATGAGATCGCAGAGCCGGACTAGTGGGTAAAGTGTACACCTCTGCGCAGAGTTTGAAAACCTATTCGAATAGTCTGTGTCCACAGGAATGGACGAGTCTGGTGTGGTATGGCAATTAGTGTTTTGCTTTCAAAAAAAGAGTTGCGTTTGAGAGAAATGGTTTTTAAAAGGTCCGGCGGTTGAGCCGTGAGCTATGGTGGACGGGAAGTCCAGTAACTGTTTTTGAAAATGAAAACCAGTGGGAAACTACTGAGATACCTGGATGGTTTAGTCCAGAGGATTTTGTTCTAATATTGGAAAACTTCCTGCTCCTTTTGGAGAGGATGCGCTTTGCAAAAATACAAAATGTTTTTCAAAACGACCCTGCATAAAATATTGTTGTTTCTGCAAAATATCCTGAGCTCCACATATTCCATGCATTATATCTGATTTCCCGATTCCGCGGGTGAAGGTGGGCTGCTGAGTACGTTTGTACTCACCCTTGCTTATTTGTTGTTTTTCAGAAAAAGGAGATCGGGTAAGAGTTACGACTGTTCCCAACCTTGCCTGTGGCTGTTGGACCGCTGATTTGCTTCGCTGCGTATATCGGGCTGCTTCAGCCCCACTCTGATGATATGTCTCGAGTTGTGGACCAACTCTTAAAGTTGATCACCACCTTTATAGGTTTGTCTCGTTTAAGCAGATCTGGAATCATCTGATGTATAAATGTGTTTACTAGCCTCCTGGGACTAGTAATTGTATCACATTTGAGTCCCAGAGGATTGGGGACGCTTCAGCTTGGCACCACAGCTCCTCCCGCTCGCCGTACACTTTCTAGAGGTTCTCCTCTAGCAAGCGAACCTTCTCTGCCAAGGGTGCCACCTCCCACCGTGTGGTCATGGCCTCGTCCCTAAGCTCCAAGCACAGCATCAGGAGATCTGCCGCCTCGACGCTTTTTCGGGCAAGATGCTTGTTTGAACGATCAAGCAAGCCTATCTGGCGCAATAGCGCATCCTAGACCCCACGCTCGCGATGGAGGAAGAAAGACTTGGCCATGGACTTTGCCATGAGACCCTGAGAAGAAAGTGAACACCATCAAGACACGCCCTATGAAAAGAAGTATGTCACCATACAAGATGCTCGATCGTCTATCCAAGGCCATGAGCTAGAACTCAGACCACATTTCCTACTCCTCCCCATCGTTGAGGACAAACATTGGCTCATCGTCTTCGTCTAGCCACGAAAGGCGTGGGCCTCCCCACTCGAAGGGATCCCTCCCAACGCGGATGATGCCACTGCTCACCTCATTGTCGGGGAAGAGCGTGGTGCGCTCCATGACCAGGACCTAGGGCCACCTCGAGGGACCGGCCTCATTGACATCAATCACTCTCTTACCTCGATCACAAGCCGAGGAGTCAAGGAGGGAGATCATTATATTCGAGGGAGTCTACGATACCGCCTCCAATGCCGCGTCAGCCACCCTCGGCCCCTCCACGGACGGGTCGGGGATGGCCTCGGTAGACAATGCCGGAGGAGCCATAGCCACCTCGGTAGCCGAGACCTCTGTTCGACCTTCCCCCTAGGGCAAGCCTAGCCTCCTCGGCACCCTTATGAAGGCCCTCCCAGGCAGCATCAACCTAGGGGAGGGAGTGGGCCGCTGCCCCGGGCGATGACCCCACGCTTGACTTCATTGCCTTGGCAGGGGTGAAGATCAGCGTGCCCGCCTTGCGCTTCAGGCTGAGGTGTGAAGAGGCAAATAATCTCATGAAGAACTCAACAATAGGGCCAAACTCTATTACCTCCAAAAGGAATTACCCAGACCAGAGCATTCCTAGCGTCCTTGGCCCTTGGCTCCTCGGGCCCTTCACCCACAAGGTCGACACTTGGAGCAGGTCGATAGCCCTCTCCACCGCCGCTGCCTCCTCCTTGACTATGGGGCAGGCCCCGGCTCGATAGACGCCCATGCCTTAGGCAGAGGCGAACCTAGGCACGGGCACATCCGTGCCAGTGGACGGGCCCATCGAGGCTAGCTCGGACCAAAGCCTGACCTCAGGGCTGAAGCCTAGCTGGACCTCCATCCCCTCATCGTCGTCTATGCTAGGGGATGCCTTCAGCGGCACCCCCTCCCTCTCCTGCGCACGACGACGATTCCCATTGCATCATTGGCCACCCTCTTCTCGTGGGCTCGCTTCTTCTCCGTGTCCTTCTTCTTCTGCTGCTCCTCTGTGGCTAACCGACACGTCGTACGGCCAACCATGTCCTTAGGGACTGGGTGTAGGGCGGTTCGTTGAGCGGATGCACTCACTGAGCTAGCCTTCTCAAGTGAGGCTATCCTAGCGTTCTTCTCCGCTAGCTCAGTTTGCAAGCTAGGACAAGTCTGACACGCACCCAACAAGCTAGACCTAGATCTCATCTCATCGCTCTCATCTAGTAGGGTGGCATACTTAGTCTACAGTGTGGTGATGTGTTGACATGTGTAGGGCGCACCCATCACACTTAGTCTCATCGGACACCATGAGAGAAGATCTAAAAGACTCAAGCTCCCTAAGCATGCTCTTAAAATCTTTCCTCTCACGAGCAAGCCTAAGAAACTTATCATGAGACTAGCCAAAGCAGCCATTAGTTCTTCTACCTCAGCGACAAGATCATCAGTGGAATGAGATACCTCTGAGGCTCTGAAGCGGAGTCGTTGTCAATGTCCTTGCCGTCACCACTCACCGCATCATCACCAATGACCATGGTGCAAAATTCTCCTGTGGTGTCGGCGATGAAGCACAACCCATTGAGCTTGTCCTCAACACACCTCTCGAGTGCCTCGTCGCTTGAAGAAGATGTTGACTCATCAGAGTCATGGTAAAGATCGCTCAGGGAGGTGACAAAGGAGCACTCCTTGATCTTCGCCTTCTAGAGGTACTTCTTGAGTGCCTCCTTGTCAGACCAACCCCTAGACTTGTGCTTGCCAGAGATGTGCTCCTGCTTGTCGTTGCACCGACAAGAGTGGTGGTCGTGTGGGCTAGCATACTGCTTGCCCTTCTTGGGGCAACTAGTGATGAAGTGGTTGGGGTCACCGCAGTTGAAGCATCCATCCTTGGACCCACCACACCACCAATTCAGGCGGTTGTTGTGGAACCACTTGAACCGATTGGCCACAAGCGCTAGCTCCTCATCCCTAAGGCTCTCCACCTGCTCCTCTGTAATGGTAAACAAAGAAGACAAAGGAAATATAGGAGGTGAGGGGTTAGAGGAAGAACCACCTCTAGAGACTAGGGCCATGGTGGGAGCACCAGGGTTCTCAATCTTGGCCCAGGTCTGGTGGTCAATCTCGATGGACTTGAGCTTGTTAAATAGCTTGTACACGGTGAGAGTCTCATAGTTGAGTGACTCGATAATCGCGAGACTTTCACCTCCCAAACCCTCCAATATAAAGCATGAAGTAGCTTGAGCACTCTCTCATGATCATCATAGGGTAGTTGCGCCTTATGGCACGCATCTTGTTCACAATGGACTGCAACCGAGAGAACATGGTGTCGATCATCTCTCCCGCAAACTGAACAATGTTCTCGTACTCTCGCCAGTACGTCTCAAAAAGTATGGTCTTTACATGATCATTGCCCTCGAGGGTGGACTAGATCTCGTATGTCGTACCCAAATGTCCAACTCTCTCAAACTCACTAAGCAAGAGACACGAGAACAAAGCATTCCTGGCTTTCTTGTTTTATCATGCGACTCTATCTTTAGAGGCATGATCTGAGTGCCTTGGACATCGAAAGCCATGTCGAGGCATATCTCCCAGTTATGATACTCAATACTCTGAAGATACGATGACATGTGAATCTTCTAGTGTGGGTAGTTCGTCCCATCGAAGAACATAGGTTTGCTAACACCTTGTTCCATGTCGCCTTCTACAGATCAAGAACCAATTAAGGTGGACTGATCCTTAACCGGCTTCGATACCAATTGAAGGACCAGTGAGGCGACCAAGGGGGGTGAATGGGAGCCACTAAAAAATTCTCTGCTTGAGAATACCATGACTTTATCCCGATCTCAAGGCAACCCCATGGAACAACAAAAACCCATGTAGCACAATAATATTCAATCTAGTGTCGATTGAATATACCAAAATGCTACTTAGGAAACTGCCCAACTTTCTACAGAAATTCAGAGGCATAAATGCAAGGAAAGGCAAGCAGCAGTGCCGCGCAGTAGGCCGATAGTGCCGGGCAGTGGCAGTGCTGCTCATAGGGGTGATAGTGCCACGCAGGCATAAACGCACAGAAGTTTTCGTAAGGGAAAAGAGGATGATTTGTGAAGTTTCAACAACAAAACTCCATGCGTAGATCAGAAGTCCCATTTTGGTTGAGGTTTGTTGGGGTTTTTTCAAACGAACTCAAAATGAGATCAACTCGGACCACGACCAAAAACTATACCAACTAGGCATATGCAGTGATCCAAAGAGTGTATCTCACCACCCAACAATCCCCAGTAGCACCCACAACGCAACAACTCGATGGTTCTTCCACAACTCGGGAGAATGAATGAAGGCAAACTCAAATAAAAAATTGTAGCATATCAAAACCGAGCACAAGATTTGAACCAACTCTGTGGATAGATCTAGCCACCCTTTCGTCGAATAAAGTGTTGATGATTACAGGAACACAGATGAAAACAAAACACATGTGGATCTCCAGCTAATCTGATGCAACCTAGAGGAGTAAAACTAGGAGAACAAAATGAAGGGTACAAGTGCTCTAAGCCAAAAGAAATGGTTGTCTATAATAGCCTACCCATATATTTATAGAGGGTTATTTATATTTCGTAAACTACCTCTAGATACATAGAGCCTATCCACTTAGTCAGGGGTGAAATGGACCAACTCCTAGGATTTTCATCTTATGGCCACACACTCCACGTAAAGTTGCTTTGCCTCAATGCACCCTTTGTGATGACTCTACGTGCCTCCTCCGATACTCACCGGAACCACACCACCGAGTTTTGAGGCCCAAACTCAGCAAAACTAGTAGCTGGGTGGTTTTGAGGCTCAACCACAAAACCACCGTGAGTAGCGCACTACATGTGCATCCCCAATATCCTAGACACTTGTCCTACCAGTCCTTGACCGTGCTAGTGACAAGACCCACTCGACCGCGTCCTCGTGCCCATGCGTGTCTCGGGTTCTAGCCACCACGACTAGTCACCTAGCTTTTGTCGTCCCTCGGTCAAGTTCTAGTGCTCGTCCTTCGTCGCTCCCAGTCCATCGGCACGAACCCGCATGACCTTCACCGTCAACCACCGTCCCTATGCTCCACATCTACACACCATAAGCCGATAGACATGGTTTCACAACTCAAATATGCTTACGCCCGGTTAGTCCATGACTCAACCCGAGACACTACCCGTTGAGAATTAGTCATCATCAACCCAAACCACAAGGGACAAGTCAACCTTGTGTTCGTAGTTGAAATCAACACTATCGCAGAGGTGCATAGATCAATGGTGTTTCTGCTTATGTATAACTCTTTTTTCTCTTTTCCCTAATTTTTGCTCTAGTCGTTGTTTTGTTGTGACTTTTCTTTTTTTAGATATTTTTTTATTATTTTTTATCTTTTGTAGTAGCACATAAGAAGGAAACATGCCAAGTTTGAGATTTTTGTGCAAAGATGTGGCCTCTGGAAATTATGCAAGTTCGGTCAAAATTCAGCCAAAATGTTTTGAAAATGAAAACTAATACTTCCAGGCCAAATTTGGGGATTTAAAAAAAAGGCAAACCTAATGAAGCAGGATAATCGAATGTGAACTTTAATTTTATGCGATTTCCACAAACATGCACCCCATTTCGAGTTTTGAGTGAAAAGTTATGGTCATTTGAAGTTTGGTCTCCAAATCAGGGTTATTGGTTGGGTGGAAGGGTTTTGTTTTGTGGATAGGATCGGGTTTGTAGATGGGATCTGTTTTGTGGATTGATGTTGTGGGATGGTAGCGGATGGAAAGGCTCAAACTAAATCAAAACAAATCTAAACCAGCAACCAAACTCAACCTAGGATAGAAATTTAGAACTATGGACTCCAAAACTGAATTATGCAAAGGCTAAGGCAATGGTTGTAGGTCGGGATAACACTGATCGGTTTTTGGCTTTTGGTGTACGATGGAATGAAACAAAATGAATCTAAAGGTAAGATTATACCTCACGGGCAACCTAAATCTTGATACCACTTGATAGAAGGCAAGGCTTGATCTTTGGTGTACTATGGGTGGAGATCTCGACGTTGATGATCTAAGGCCCCAGCAAGCGGATCCTCGCAATCACTACACCATTGCTCCATTGGTTATCATCTATGACACATGAGTGACCTCGCCATGAAGGCTTATCCCTACAAGCGCAATCAACAACACAAGCAAGAACAGGAAGAATGCAATCAAAAACCATATTGATCACGAGGTGGGGTCTCACAAATTGATGAACGATGACATTGTTTGATGACAGAATGAATCTGGCTGTTAATGATTAAATAGAGGTTAGCAGCACGCAAGACCCCTAGATGCACTCGTAATGGGCTTCAACACGATACACAGGCCAACAACCCAACATACAGTGTCACAGCACCGAAACATAATCTGAACGCTGACTTGTTTCAACGATTCCCATTGGCTCCAAATGAATTTCAAGTCAGGACTAGTTGGGCTTCATAGCTTATCTCCTTAGCTTTCCAACCATTTAAAGTACGACCTAAACAGACTTTGTATACATCTTGGGCACCCATTTTAGTGCGAACTAGTCCTAGAACTCGAGATTGAATCATAGTTCAGTCAGACATGGTCTCCTTGTTGTGGACGCCCTTGCTTCTCCTCCTTGACATCTTAGCCTTTCCCAAGTCCTTGTTGATCCTGTCCAAGGTTCCTAATCATCAAAACATCATTGACACCAAGTGTAAGCTTTAAAACACAATTGGCTAGGTCAAAACGAACCTAAAGATTTAGCTATCGTACATGTGCTTGTGTTATCGATCCATGAACTATGTGTATGGGAGTGATGTCCTCATCAATGTGGGCTACTATGGCTTGTTGGGTCCCATCAGGCCCAATGGCCTCTAGTGTTCAAAGGTCGATATGTTTGGGTCTACGATCGCTCTAGCAACAACAAATATTGAGGGGAGGTTGGTGATGAGCATGCCACCGGCCAAAACACAAGCGCTCGAGCGCTCTGGGTGTCACTGGCTTGGGTTTGAGTCTCAAGGATAGTGTCTATTAATGGTTTCTCGTGAAGAGAGGCTTCAAGCCGTTGTTACTGGGCGAATGGAACTGATAGCTGTATGAATTGGTGCCCAAGAGTTTGAGGATGGTTACCAGCTGACCCCATCTTGAGCACCGTGGATGGGGAACGGGACCTCACTCAAATCACTTGTCTGTAACTCACTAAGTGCCACAACTCACCCATTGAGGAAAGTGTGGTACAACTCAAACCTCTTAGGATGGGGAACGAGACATCACTCAAAGATGGGGAACGGGACCTCACTCAAAGATGGTCCCTTATAATGAATAGGGGCTTGACTCACACACACGTAAGGGGGGCGAACGAAACAACATGTTCCTAGGACGGACCCCTATGATGAACAGGACTCGAGAGCTTGGCTTGTGTAAACAATCATCTCATGACCAACGAAACAAAGGTTGAACAATTGAAATTCTTACAATAGGCGTTAGATCATTCCCTACTGGAACCCCTATAATGGCAGCACATTCCGCTGCCTTGACCCTCTCAGGTTAGATTTGTTCAGTTTGGCTAGAAGGGCATCCCCTACCTAGAGACCAAGGGGGGCCTAGGTACAAGCTAATTAGCCCCACAAATTACCTCCTCCATGGGCACCTCATCAACTACAGCGTCCATAGCCTCCTCGAAGTTTTCCACTAGTCCCTCAAAGTTGTCCTCCCACATACCCCCGGGAGGCTGACGATGTAGCAGAGCCTTACCCTGGGTAGAGCTATGTAGTGGCCAGGGCAACGGTAGCCCCATAGTCAACGTCGTGCCCCATGATGTTCGAGACACGTTCTAGGATGTCAAGGAGGTCTTCCTCATGCTTCCTGCCAAGGGCACGGATGTATTCTATGGCATAACTAGCAGTTTGACAAAGCTTCTACAGTTCCACCTCTAGATCTGAGAAAACACAGTGGGAAAAACCATAAAAAACATGTGTTCCTAAAGAAGCACGAAATCAAAAACACGGTGGCTAACACTGTAGCTTACTAGCCACGTAGTCGTCTGCCACCAGTAGGCGCTCATGAAGGCCCTTTACCTCGATGTCGTCAACAATGAGGGCAGTCTGAGCCACGGTGAGGCTCCCTTGGAGCTCCACCACTATCGAAACTAAGACGACAACCGACGCGTTAGGCGTGGATGACTCGAGGGACCAAGATGGTGCACCGACAATCCAGCGTTTGACACCACTCTGAACAAGGCAAGGGATGTGAAATGATTAACAACAAAAAGAGAAAACTAGCACTTTAGGCATTCTTACCCCATCTCCAGTAGACGATGCCTAATCGACCTCCTCTCCTATGAGGATTCGTTAGTTGGACGCTTCCTCGGATCCATGGATGGTGATTGGAGACTCGAATGTGGAAATGGGAGTTTTCCTACTAAGGTTGGGGAACATGGTAACTAAGAGGTCATGGGCGACCTTTGATGGTGGGGAGCTCCTACATATAAGAAGTTTGGGAGCCCAACCGCTACAGGCGGAGGACTGCCACCACGCGTGCCTCATAGGTTCCCATGCATCCCCACTACAGGTAGTTCTCGTGGTGATGTTCCACCTTCCAAGATCCATCGTGATTCCTAATACATGTTTACCCATTGGTCGTGGAGGCCCATCGAATTTATACGGCCCATAATGGTACTAGATAAGCTGATTTAGGCCTAATGGGCTCGAGGGCTCAGATTTATCAAAACCACCTGAGCACGAGCGAAAATCATATGAAGGAACACTTTGTTCCTTTAGAGGCTCGGGGGCTACACTCAGCGGGTGCGCTCGTGCGCACCCATTGAAAAATTAGAAGCCACCTGAAAAGGAAATAATGTTAGTTTCTTTGTCCCAACCCGATAAGAACCACCAGGAAGAGTTTTTTCTCCTCCTAGGGGCTCGGGGGCTACTGACGAGGTTAAATCCCAAGGCCCCTTAGCGCACAGGTCATAGGAAATAAAAGCACCTCAAAAAAAGTCATAGCCGACCCACAAGAACCTTAGTCGATCCCATGGGATAATCTCCACCTCGCCCGAGGGACGAACCTTGGAGTGAGGCAGGAACATCAGAGTGTCAGGCAAGACAGAGGCAAACTCAGGTTTCAACCGAATCAGACATGGTTCCATGGGTCGGGCGAATCACACATGACCCGAGGGTCGGCTGTACAAGTCTGACTACTCCATACCTAGCCTCCACTACCACAACAGTTACCACAACATGGCGCGGGATAGGGAGCATCCTTTTTTGTCTAACCCCCATACCCATTACATCTAAATCAATTGTAGACTCCCCCTTCCCTCGTATGGGGATGGGAAAGGACGCTATAGACTAATTACGAGGTATGGTGGGTGTGGCGGAACTGCCCGAGTTATTCCAACTTAAGTGCCTAATCCCTGCCTTAGAGGCTAGACCACACTTAAATGGGAATAATCCGTCAGTCCCTCGGATCTAGTCCGACACGGCCACTGACAGGATCAAGTACCACAATCTCACTCGATGGTGAGTCACAGAGCAAACACAATAATGCATAAAACCATACATGTCAGAGTATTAAATTATTACATCATCATCATCGGAGTTTTGCCAAAAGTAGTCATCATTGTTCGAAGTGCAGCGGAATAAAACTAACGATAATTAAACGGAGAGATGGGGAAGCCTGTCCCATCACTCCTCATGCTCCTCCTCAGCCGAGGCAGGGTCCCACTCGACGGTCCAACCCGGTGGTAAGGTGGACGGCCAAGTCACTCCAGCAACCATGTCCTCCAGAGAACCTGTAAAATTATGGCACAAGCAAGGCTGAGTATACTAATACTCAGCTAGACTTACCCGGTGTGAGGAGTCTACTCCTCTACCTCTAGACATGCAGCTGTTTGGCTGTGGGGTTTGGTTGCCAAAAGCACTAGCTGAGTTTCTAAATCAAGATTTTAACTTTGTCAAAATTAAGTGTGACTCTCTTAAGGCTAAAAGTGTACTATCTACTCATACATAGTAGCAAGCATTTTTAGCAATCAACATCTTGTATCATCTCATCACAGTTCCACTTGTTACTCAATGCAGTACAATGGATCAAGCAGTCTCATTAGCTGCGAGAAGCAGACGATTCGAATCGAGTTTTTATCCTTGCAAGGTAAACCTAAACACACGACATGCAGGGGCACTCCGTCCCCACACATATCAACCGTCCCCATCGATTCCCCGTCAGCAGAGAGGGGCTCACCGCCTTGGCGTACAATGCCTCACTGACCCCGACTGGCCGTCGTGCAGTGACCGCACTTGTACCCACCATAACCGGAATGGGAGAACATGTCTCAGGTCACGTGAGGAGGGCAATCTGCTGCCGGGTTCAATCAGGTACTAGGCTTACCGATTTACCATATTTCTCGGCATGTGCTTAGTACGTTCAAACGCTTGACACAGGTATCCGCACGTTAATCCTTATTCCATTTTCCATCTCATGGGCAATCAATCCCCATGGATTGTTGTCCACCAACTAGTATCATGACAGTGTGAAAGTGGGTACAATCAATTTCCTGATCTCGCACGAGTGCTAGAAAAATCACTCGTCTTCTACCGAGATCCTAATTAAATAAAGCAACTACTCGACCTGTCACACTAGTATTCATCTCAAAAGGATTCCTGAGATCATGCAACTAGGGTTTCAAACAATTCCTACACCTAAGTGCACAATCAATCCTACAATCATTAAGTGAAGTAAATTAGCATAAATAACAGGTTATGCATAAAACCGGGGCTTGCCTTCCAAAGCAGTGGCAGGCAGGTCCTCTGGTGCAGGCTCGGGTGCTGGATCTGGGGCTACCTCCTGAGCAGCTCCTTGCTCCGGCACGAGGATGTATTCTCCGTCAGCAAGATTACAGTCTATCGAAATGCAATGAACATGTATGTCATGATTATGCAAGATTTAAGAACATTAAGCTACAGAAACTAAGTCAAGAATTAACTTAGGGTTCCTTGGCTATGTGGGTCTTCTAGTGGTATATATAGACTTATTACCTTTTAGGTTTAGGTTTTCTTTTAGGATAACATAGTGGATTTGCATTGCCCTTATAGGTTTCAGTGGGCAATTTCCAAAGGTCTTAGGAGGACATTAATTTCTGTTGGGGGCCTTCGTCCTCCGAAGGTCCTCAAAAACATGATTTCACAATGTTTTCCAAGTGGATTATATGAACAGGTATTTTCGGATTCAGAATTATGGATATGGAGCACGACCAGGACGAAGCCTGAACCAGACGAAGGTCGAGGGCAGCCGAAGCTGTGCGCAGGGAAGCTTCGGCGCGATGGCATAAGGGGGAACCGACTTAAAGATGAAAAGACTTCGGGGGCCTCGACAGATTTCCATAAACCGTTAACAAATGTAATGGACATGGATGTAATTTTACGTGGGCTGCGTCCCGCGTCTATAAATAGATGAACAGTACTCCCGTACTGTTCACGCTGACTTGGCATTGGCTTTTGCGTCACGTTTGTACTTCTACCTTCTCTCAGGACCGAAGGTACATTTGTAGTTTGAAATCATTTCTATTTCTCCATGTTAATAAAATAGAAATGACCCTATGTTGATATTTATATTTCACGCTTTATATGAATCCTTCGGCATTATTTATTATATTTACGAAGGTATGCCTCTTGTGACCTTCGTCCTAAAGCATTACTTCCCGAAGGGGCGTAATGTTTCGAAGGACGAAGGACCTTAATGTTTAACATCTTCTATGTTGCCTTGTTCTTAACTCTTAGCATTTGAGAACAAGTCCCCAACATTGGCGCCCACCTCCGGTGAACTCACTTCCACTTCGAGTTTTTGTGAACACCTTCGGAAGCTATAGACCTTCGCTATGGCGCCGAAGAAAGCTTCAGCGACTGGGGCAGGAGCACTACAACCGTTGGACCACAACCAGGAGACCGTCTCTCTTCAGGAGGCCCGAAGCCAGAAGAGAAAAGCCGTCAGCCCGACGCTTGAGGAAGAAGAGCTAGACCAAGAAATCAGAGAGATGGAGATGCTACATCAACAAGTGCAGAGGAAAAAGGAGAAAATGGCCCGCCTAGCTGAGTTGCAAAGGCAAATAGACGAAGCCTCTGAGGAGGTTCGCCATCTCACTCACGATGAGCAGAACAGAAGGCCTCATCAGAAAGACCTTCATCAGGAGGGCTTCGTCAACGAAGATGACTGGTATGATAATTTCCATCAGGGAAATTTTGTTTTCGATGATGCTTCTCCTCTGTCTGCTGAGCTGCAGGCTACACCTTGGCCTCCATCCTATAAGCCACCCCAGCTTCCCATGTTTGACGGCCACTCCGACCCGAAGCAATTCTTGATGAGCTACGAAGCAACAGTGTCTTCGTACGGGGGCAATGCTGCAGTCATGGCGAAGTCTTTCGTTATGGCCGTCAGGAATGTTGCTCAGACTTGGTATTCCTCTCTTCGGCCAGGAACAATCACTTCATGGCAGAAGCTGAAGGATATGTTACTGACCAGCTTTCAAGGATTTCAAACGAAGCCGGTCACAGCTCAAGCCCTTTTCCAGTGTATTCAGGATCACGAAGAATACCTTCAGGCGTATGTTCGAAGGTTCTTACGATTGAGGGCGCAGGCACCAACGGTGCCCAATGAAATCGTTATCGAAGCCATGATCAAGGGGCTTCGTCCTGGACCTACAGCCCAATACTTTGCTCGGAAGCCTCCTCAGACCCTGGAGAAATTGCTCCAAAAAATGGATGAGTACATTCGTGCTGACAATGACTTTCGCCAAAGAAGGGAGGAGGCCTTCAGATTTTCTGAAATGACCAGGGGCTTCGGAGGAAGATACTACCCGAGGCATGTTCGTTCCATCCACAACACTCAGAATGATGACAAGGGGAATCAGCAAAACAGGCCGCAGTGCTCCTCACAGGCTTCGGGGCAACAACAAACCTCTTTCCGGCCACCAGCTCCAAGAGGCAGAGGCGCCAGGGGCTTCGGCGGAAGATTCGGAGATCAGCCAAGGAGACTGTTTTGCTTGTTCTGTGGAGAAGGCAAGGGCCATACCACTAGAACGTGCCATGTTACAATCCAGAAGCAAAAGGAAATAGCCGAAGCTGCATCTCAACAAGCTCAGCCGAAGCAGGTCATGCATACTGCTTCGTATCATCCGCCTTATATCCCACAATACATAGACAACCACCCTGCAGCTTCTGTAGCTTCGGCAAGTCAACCTCAAGCTTCCTGGCAGCAGCTTCCGCTTCCACCTCCATTGCAGCAAGGTCAACAGCCAGAAGGGAGTCAATACGCTCCACATCAGAGGGACTTTAGAGAACAGTCCGAAGCTCGCACAGTCAACAGCACTGTGCCAGAGTCGAAGCACATTTATTGACATATCCTACCTTTGATAGCAGTCTTTTCTATTCAGTTTTATTTTCTGTGAAGCAAAAAACATTGATAGTTTTCATGTAATAATTCCGTTGTTTCTTACGAGGAAAATCTATTTGCTCCACAAGCCTAAGTTGCTGAAGCCTAAAACTTTTTCCGTTACCAAGGAGGACCTTCGGATCAAAAATCCTTCGGAGTAGCAGAAAGTCGTTCTAAGGAACGCAGAGTAAGTTTATGAAGTCACAAAAAGCCGTTCCAAAGGGAGCGCAGCGTAAGTTTTCTGCTCAGAAGTCGTTCCTAAAGGAATGCAGAGCCTACAGCGAAAAGTCAACGCTGATACCGCCTAAGTAAAAGGCGAAGAAGCTCCTAAGGGAGGCTTACAGCGAAAAGTCAACGCTGAAACCGTCTAAGTAAAAGACGAAGAAGCTCCAAAGACGTTCCTAAGGGAATGCAGAGTTTACGAATATATTTTATGTGTATCTTCGGAACAAATGACACATGCATAACATAACATCATCACATCATTTTGCATAGCATAAGCATCATACATCATATTGCATTTGGCAAGAGAAGGGGATACTCTCAACCTTCGAAAGGATGCTTTGAGAAAGTGACATCGAAATTGTATAGCTTCGGAATACAGTTTCGAAGATTATTTTTACGAAACATGGGCGAATTTTGTCAAATCAATATCAAAGTTGTATAGCTTCGGAATATAGCTTCGGAGAATGTTTTCACGAAGCATGGATATCATTCATCAGAGTAATTTTAACGAAGAATGTCTTCTTCACGAAGCATGAAAAGAAGGGAAGGTGTTTTTTTCGCCGAAGGCTCAAAAATGGTATGTATTTAAAGTTTCATGCATCGTAAAGAATTCAATAATGAAAAGAAACTTGTATATTACATTCAAACGTACAAAGTGTTGCATAGATTACACTTTAAATGTTTTTTCCAAATAGTATCTAATCTTCTCTTAATACTGCTTCGGCGGCTTCATTCAGAAGTTGGTCAACAACCTTGTCCATGATAGTTTCGGCCATCTGTTTAATTTCTTCATCCCCTTTTGTGTGGGGGTCGGCAGTTGGTTCAACAGTTTCTGAGCGAAGAGAACACTTCTTCATTACTTTTACAAATCGCGAGCAAAGTTTAAAATGAAAATTACAACGCAACAAGAGCGACTAATTGGTACCTAATTGTCTTTTGGGCTCCGTACTCCTTTCGGCAGCTTCTGCTACTTTTCTAGCATCATGAATGCCTTTTTCGCTTCTTTGGATGATCTCTTGTGCCATTCCTCGGCCGCCGTCGTTCCAGATATCAGTAAAAAATTTGCCACCAACCACGCTTGCTTCGGCCGAGGAGTCCTTGATATCTTCGGAAGATAAGGTAGCTTCGGACTGAGCTAAAAATTTTATATGCCCGCAACCTTTCTTCTCTAAGACAGAAGCAATTCCTCTGGCGCCCAAAAAAGCGCATATGTCGCCACGACTGTTCAGAATCTCTTCGAAGGCCTCTGCTTCGTGGCTAATCCATTCCAGCGGATCTTCGGGATTTCCTCGAGAAAAATTCTCTTCGCTGGAGAAGGCGCCGACGCTAGCAAAGCTGGTTTTAATTTTATTCACACATTCTATAGATTTAACATAGCATTTCCCCTGAGATGTGCGAAGCTCCTTAACTCTTGATTCCAATTTGCTGACCATAAAATCACTAAGTTCTCGTTTCGTTTCCTCAAGCGCGCGCTCCTCTTTAGCTCTAGCCAGCTGTTTTTGAAGATCTTTAATCTCGCGTTTTTGAGCTTCGGTTTGGGCCTTTGAAGCAGCTTCGTCTCTTTTCACTTTATCTATCAGTGTAAGCAGAATTTTATCTTTTTCCAAAGCTTCGTTTCTCAGTTTGATAACTTCGGAGCGTAAATTATTAAACGCAATTTCATAACTTTCATCTTCGGCGCTCTTTTGCGCCCTTAGCGCGTTGCTTAGGATCAGGCCCTATACAAAAAAAAATTCATATAAGAAAAAAGGAATGAGTTGCGTAAAAAAAAAAAATAATAATAATAATAAATAATAATAAGGGGGTTTTGTCAAGCGTTTAATTCTCGTACCTTCAGGCTGTTGTACGCAAGACTGTCTGCGAGATCTTCTTTCGTCATGGCGCTTAATCCAGATTCAAGCTTCGGGAAGCCAATACTCCTGGCCATCTCTCGGCAGACAGATAGCTCTTTGTTGTCAGGCAGGCAGTATAAGAAATCATTTTCATTTGTCCCATTGAATATTACTGCCCCCTTTGGATATTTTAGCTCCTTGGCATAATGGTTAGCTTCATGAGTTTCTTCTTCAGATAGTTTTTTCCCCGAAGCATGTCGTATGATGTAATCACATATGCTGGCAGGCGCTTCGGGGATGGCAGTGTCAGTTTCTTCAACTAAAATTGGTTCTGGTATTTTTATTGCTTCGGCTTCCAAAGTTTGCTCCTTGAAGGGCTCTGAAGGCCCAGCTTCAGCTTCAGCTTGTTGCGTCGGAGCTTCAGAAGAAGCTTCAGCAATTTCAACACTCTTTTTTGGAGTTGTGCTTGAAGACTTAATTGTCTCCAAGACATCTAGTACATTTACCATTCTCTTCCTTTTTGGGGTCACCATTGTACCCTTTTGGATTTTTGCTGCTTCGACATTTGCTACAGGACTCAAAATTTCTGATGCTTTTTCCTTAGTCGGATTTTTCGTTTCTTCCATTTTTTCCGTGGATGGCGCTTCGGCCATCTCTGCAATTTCTGGCAGCAAGGTTGGCTGTTCAGCTTCGGCGGCCGAAGAAGTTTCTCCGGTGAACTCAGGCACCGAAGCTGGTTCAATATGGCGTGATCGGTGTGTGAGGACCTTCAACCTTTTTCCTTTCGGTTCTGGCTCGCTAGGAGCAGTTGCAGCTTCTTCTTTTTCAGAGGTTATGTTTTTCCTTTTTTGCCTTCGGATGGGATAACGATAATCAGGGTAGAAGAACCCGACTGCATCAAACACTCGGTTGAGTCTCTTCTTTTTTCGGCCTCCGAAGGCTGCTGATAGTGCAGTATTTTCAGCCTTCGAATATGCCCCAAGTAATTCATCACATAATGTTTCAATGCTTTTCAGCCAGTCATCATCAGGTTCAATAAATTTATCTGCATATTTGAATGTGTACTTTAATCTGACTAGTCCGCCTTCGTCGGACTCTTTGATGGTTTCCTTCGGCATTTCCCACTTTTCTGCAAGTGGCCATACCCTGAAGGCAATGTGTTCTTGGACCAAGTCCCTTGTCCCAATAAACGAGCAGACTACCCCGAAGGCTCTTTGGCATTCTTCGGCGGCTTCGTCCATTTCGACCTTCGGCCTTCGAAGACCGAAGCGTTGCCAGATTGGGTGCATAATGATACTCTTCACATTCTCTTGAGCTGTTAGATCATTCTTTACATAAAACCATTCAGTCATCCAGGCTCCGGGCCACCTCTTCCGAAAGGTCGGCACAGGGCAGCTTGACCCGGAGCGGGCGCCGAAGCTGTAACACCCAAAGTTGTTGTGGTATTGCTCCTTTCCCCAGGGCTTCGTCTCGTATAATAACTCAAGAGTGTTGCAGAAGCTTTTAGCGTTCGGTTCCAAACCTTGGCTCCTCGCAGCCCAGGCAAACACTCCCATTCTTATGATGGCTTCGGGAGTGATTTGATGCAGATAGACTTGAAATGTCTTTAGTACCTCAACAACAAAGTTGCTCAGGGGGAATCGAAGCCCAGCCTTGAGGAAGCTTCGGAAAATCACAACTTCATCTTCTTCGGGGGTGGGAGAAGTTTTTTCCCCGGCATCAGCTCTCACAATAGATATGTCTCGGAAATATCGCCCCCTCATATTATCAATGTGACTCTGCTTGATGGTAGTTTTCCCAAAAACTGTGTGGCTTGGTCGCCACGGTCGATCTTCGGCCTCTTCCCCACCACTTTCCACATCATAGCTGTCGCTGTCATCAGTATCTTCGGACAAACCTTCGAGAATCTCCTTCGTGATTTTCTCTGTATTGGTCTCTGCCATCGCTATCAGGAACCCCAGATTCTTCTCCTCCTCGAGACTTAGCTTCGTCTCAGCAGGGATCTTCAGCTTCGTCTCGGCAGGGATCTTCTTGCCCTCAGACATCTTCGGGAACGCTAAAAAATTGTTCCCGAGGCCGAAGCTTCGAAATCAAAAAGACCAGCAAATCTTAACGAACAAGAGCTAAAAATTTTAGTGGGCCGAAGCAAAAGGCAAGTGTGCGTACCAAATGAGTTCGCGATGTGATCTTATTTATACGCCTAGGGCGTTGAAAATTGAAAGGCCCCGCTTGTCAGTGAATGTTGCTATTCTAGCAAAGGGAAGGTGTTTTTTCGGACCTTCGGCTCAAGGCCTTCGTCCATATCGCAATCTGAATTTATTATTTACAAATTAATATTGCGAGGGGCTACTGTTGGGGGCCTTCGTCCTCCGAAGGTCCTCAAAAACATGATTTCACAATGTTTTCCAAGTGGATTATATGAACAGGTATTTTCGGATTCAGAATTATGGATATGGAGCACGACCAGGACGAAGCCTGAACCAGACGAAGGTCGAGGGCAGCCGAAGCTGTGCGCAGGGAAGCTTCGGCGCGATGGCATAAGGGGGAACCGACTTAAAGATGAAAAGACTTCGGGGGCCTCGACAGATTTCCATAAACCGTTAACAAATGTAATGGACATGGATGTAATTTTACGTGGGCTGCGTCCCGCGTCTATAAATAGATGAACAGTACTCCCGTACTGTTCACGCTGACTTGGCATTGGCTTTTGCGTCACGTTTGTACTTCTACCTTCTCTCAGGACCGAAGGTACATTTGTAGTTTGAAATCATTTCTATTTCTCCATGTTAATAAAATAGAAATGACCCTATGTTGATATTTATATTTCACGCTTTATATGAATCCTTCGGCATTATTTATTATATTTACGAAGGTATGCCTCTTGTGACCTTCGTCCTAAAGCATTACTTCCCGAAGGGGCGTAATGTTTCGAAGGACGAAGGACCTTAATGTTTAACATCTTCTATGTTGCCTTGTTCTTAACTCTTAGCATTTGAGAACAAGTCCCCAACAATTTCCATTATCCATTTTCCTTTCTTTAATTTCCATTTAGGGTTTCTAGTGTAGGTTTGAACTACGACAGTATTTTAATAATTTCCAAAAACTCTGTAAAAATTACAGTGGATTGTCACTTGCTATTCTAGCTGGTTTTAAGAATTTGAGGCTTAAAGTACAAAAGCTAGGCTTTAAACAAAAATAACAATAGTTAGGCAAAATGGGCCACTTTACACTACACCTCTTAGTTAGGGGTAGGTTCTGTCCTAAAGGTTATTTTTGTTGGCCTCTAATAGTGATAATAAGCTCTTGTACCAAAAATGACAGAGAGCAACATGATGGTTATTTAATGGTGGATTTCTAAAGTTTGGTACAAAAAGGGTGTTTAGAACTAACTTGTCATTTGAAAAATATCAAACAACAGATTTCAGATTTTTCTTAAGTTCTTATTATCAACACATTAGTTATCCCAAGGGTTGGGGTGTTTTCACCATGAGGTTATTTTTGTAGGGTTTTTCTAAGTTTCCCTTGTTTTCTTAAACTAAAAGGTATTCTATTTATTTTATACTAAACCAGGGTATGATAGATTTTTCCAGTGAACTATATTGATTAAGTACCCTAACAAAAATAGGGATGCCCTCTGGTTCACTATTTAAATCACATTTTCTATTTTTCTTAACTTTAAGCATAATGCAAAAGAAGAAGTAAAAACTAACTCAATGTAGTGGACAGAGGGGTTTAACATTTTTAAATAGGTCAGTAGGTAGATATAAACTTCTCCAAATTTTTCCAACCCTAGTTAAATAGTACAACCATTTTTCTTGCTATTATTGAGCTTTTGGTCAAAACTATAATTAAATTAGAACCTTCTAGTTTTCTATAGTACCTATGGGGTTTTATATTTTTCTTAAGTAGGTTACATTGTTTAGAGTCTGGCAAAATTGGTTTGACCAAATTTGGATAAACCAAACAGAAGTTATGGGTTTTTAAAGTTTCTGTTTGAATTTAAATCAGGTTTTAATAAGGTTTTTCTGAAAAAGCAGTTTGCGCCGAGGTCCCTGGGTTTAAACCGAATCAACCTTCGCAGTTCTACCCTTGCGCCACTATTCACTTGGGTCTCTGACATTTCACTTAACCCCCTGACCTTCTCTTCCTCTCACCCGCAGTCCTTCCCCCAATGGAAACAGTGCCCGCGAGAAAGAAAAGGGCGGCGCGGCTTACCGGCGGCGAGGGAGGTCCGGCGAAGGGCAGGGTTTGCTCGGGGAGGTTCTGGCGATCACGTCGAGGTACGGCTCGTCGTCGGGGATGGTCGGAATCGCCCGGTCAACGCGCGCAGGCGGGCGAGCTCGTCGGCGGCGTGTGCTCCGGCCTATCCACGGCGGTACAGTTCAATCCAAGGGCATAGGGAGCTTCATGGAGGCCTAAGGAGTCTAACCGTGCAAGGAATCGAAGAGAGATTCACCGTGTACCTCGGTCCACGGTTGCCGGCGGTCGGGTGAAGTCCGGTGACCTTGTTCTGGCGTCTCCGGTGAAGCGGAGCCCGATTCTTTGCTCGGGGAGCTTCACGGAGGTGTGCATAGTCTTCTCCGAGGGCTGGACGGGGCTGGGAATGACTGGGCCGGCCGGTCTACGGTGGCAGGGGGATCGGGTGGCCGCGGACACGTTGTGCACTGGCCAACGGCGGTGAACTAAGCTCCGGCGAGGGTCGGGCAGGTGCGGAAGGGTACGGTCGAGGCCTGGGAGGGTTTTATAGGCGCGGGCGCGGACCAGGGCGCTGGCTTGGCTCGGGCGCGACGCGGGGCTCACGGGGGCGCGCGCGGGCGTGCTCTGGCGCGGCAGAACGCGTCGAACACGTGGCGGTTTGTTTCTACCATTGTTCAAACGTCGGCAGAGGTCGCAAACGTGCGAATCTTTGCAAAAGTTCGGCGCAGACCTCTTCCTGGCACCTAGGGCTATCACTCAACTGTGAGACGTCGGGGCAGATATGGCCTAGGGAGGGAGATCTTCGAGTGCCAAATCGGGTGTGTCACACTGCACGCTTCGCGACAAAAGCCATGCCATGGCATGTCAAACGTCCGAGTCTCGGGCTCAACTTTTTCCAGGGGGTTCCTTAGATAATTTGGCTCCTTTTTGCTATTTAGACCCTGGGGTTTTGGTGCCATTAGCTAGGTGAACACAACTGATCTTCGATTTAGGGTTAATTTTACACTTAGAGAAAAATAGAGAGCTCTAGCTCTCTCTCCACTTAGTGATTTGATTTAGGGTTTCTCCAGGGGCCTTTTTGCAATATTTCCTTCCTCTAATTGCTGGTTATAAGGTTACTTGGGGTTGGTTTAAGGATTACTCATGTTTTGCATATTTGCTCATTTTCTTCTCCCTCTTATCCATGGCTTTGGAAAGGAGGGTTCAAGAGGGGTTTAGGGTTTGCCCCCTTTCTTGTCCAAGGTAGCAAGTGCACAAAAACTTAAGTGGTGCTCTTAGGTCATTAGAAATCTTGGTTAACACAAAATTCTCCAAAGTTCCTGGTGCTCCTCAAGTTATTACCACATGTGGTCACAGTCCTTAGTACTCAGGGTATGCTCTAGTCAAGGTAACACCTGAGGTGTTAGAGCCCTCCCCCCTTAAAGGAATCTCGTCCCGAGATTTTAGGTAGAGTCCCTTGGAGGGTGCTTGAGGGTGTGTTAGTGCTACTCTCCCTTTATGCTCAAGTTTCACTTTTTAACTGTTCTTCGAATGTCATCCTCTTTGCAACTTCAGAAGGAAGCCCTTCTTAAGTTAAATCTAAAACTTAGACTATCCTTGTTATCTAAGTTTTTCTTATAATTTACTTCAAAGGGCAGGTGGGGGTGGGGTTTTTTTTGGGTTACATACCGACTCCTTTGGCCAGAAAGTCGGGGAAGCGAGAGCGTAGAAAATCCTCCGTCTCCCATGTAGCTTCTTCTGCTGAATGATGACTCCACTGAATCTTATACATTTTGATTGATCTTGCCCGAGTTGATCTTTCCTTCTGATCCAATACCTTGACGGGGTACTCTTGGTAGGACAAGTCTGGTTCTATCTCAATGTCTGGTTCCGGTAGCACTTCAGTGGGTAGACGAACACATTTCCGCAGCTGAGATACATGGAACACACTGTGAACTGCTGACATACGGGGTGGCAATTCCAATTGGTAAGCTACGGGTCCACAACTTGCCTTGATCTTATAGGGTCCAATGTAACGAGGGGCTAACTTGCCCTTGATCCCGAATCTCTGGACACCCTTGGTTGGTGATATCTTAAGATAGACATGATCTCCTACCTCAAACTGTAGAGGCTTCCGCCTCTTGTCATGATAACTCTTTTGCCTGGCCTGAGCAGCTTCTAAGTTCTTCCTGATGACTCTGACCTTTTCCTCTGCTTCAAGTACCAAATCTGGCCCAAGTATTTCCCTCTCTCCTGCTTGAGACCAATTCAGCAGGGTCCTACATCTTCTCCCATACAAAGCCTCAAAAGGTGCCATCTTTAGACTGGATTGATAGCTGTTATTGTAAGAAAACTCTGCCATGGAAAGACACTTGTCCCAATCCTTCCCATAATGTAGTGCACATGCCCTTAACATATCTTCTAAAATCTGGTTCACCCTTTCTGTCTGACCATCTGTTTGAGGGTGATATGCTGAGCTTCGGATTACGTGGGTCCCGAGGGCTTCTTGCAGTTTCTCCCAAAAGCGTGCCACAAACAGTGCTCCTCTGTCAGATATAATGGTCCTTGGGATACCATGCAATCTTACTATCTGATCAACATAAATTTCTGCGTACTTCTCTGTCTTGTGGGTGGTGTGCACTAGCAAGAAATGAGCAGTCTTGGTCAATCTGTCCACAATGACCCAAATAGAATCATGGTGTCTGGAGGTATTGGGTAATCCTACTATGAAGTCCATGCAAATGTCCTCCCATTTCCAAGATGGTATGGGAAGGGGTTGCAAAGGGCCTGCTGCCTTCAAGTGACTAGCTTTTATCCTCACTTGGCAATTTCCCTCTTCATTCTGGTCCACCAATATAACGATCTGAGGTCATGGTACATCTTGTTGCTACCAGGGTGCATGGAGAATTTGGAAAGGTGAGCTTCATCCAGTATCTTCTTTCTAAGTTCAGGATCCTTGGGAACCACCAATCGGTCTCCAAACCATAAAATCCCCTTGCTGTCCTGTCGGAAACACTTGTATTTCTCTGCCTTTTGCTTGATCATATCCTTGATGACCTGAACACCCTTATCCTCAATCTGTGCCTGAACTATTTGCTCTTGCAATGTGGGCTCCACCGCGATATATCTCAATTCACCGGAAAGAACAACTTCCAGGTTCAGCTTGCACAACTCATCACACAGGGTGGTCACTCCCACATCCATGCTCATACAATTACATTGGGCCTTTCTGCTCAAGGCATCTGCCACAACATTGGCTTTGCCAGGATGGTAATGTACCTCCAAATCATAGTCCTTGATTAATTCCAACCATCTTCTCTGCCTCATGTTCAGATCTGCCTGAGTGAAAATGTACTTGAGGCTCTTGTGATCAGTGTAAATGTTACAGTGAGCTCCCATCAAGTAGTGTCTCCATATCTTGAGGGCATGAACTACTGCTGCCAACTCCAGATCATGTGTCGGGTAGTTCTGCTCATGGGGTCTGAGTGCTCGGGAAGCATAAGCAATCACTCTGTTCTCTTGCATCAAGACACATCCCAATCCGGTACCTGAAGCATCACAATAAACTTCAAATGGCTTGGTATTGTCGGGTTGGGCTAGCACTGGGGCTGTTGTCAATTGTTGCCTCAAGGTATGAAAAGCATCTTCACACTTTTGGCTCCACTCAAATTTGACTCCCTTCTTCAACAGTTCAGTCATTGGCTTGGCAATTCTGGAGAAATCCGGAATAAATCGTCGGTAATACCCTGCCAATCCCAGGAAACTCCGAATCTGCTTTACTGTAGTCGGGGGTTTCTAGTCCATTACCTCTTGTACCTTCTCAGGATCAACTGATATCCCATCCCGAGAAATTGTGTGGCCCAAGAATTTAATCTCCTTCAACCAGAACTCACATTTTGACAACTTAGCATAAAGATGATGATCGCGCAGCCGCTGAAGCACGACGTGCAGGTGCTCAGTGTGTTCATCTTCATTCTTGGAATAAACCAGAATGTCATCAATGAAAACGACCACGAACTTATCCAACTCTGGCATAAACACTGAGTTCATTAGGTACATAAAATAAGCCGGGGCATTGGTTAGCCCAAAAGACATCACCAGAAACTCATACAGTCCATATCTGGTAGAGAAAGCCGTCTTGGGAATATCGCTGGCATGGATCTTGATCTGATGGTATCCTGAGCGAAGGTCTATCTTGGAGAATACCTTGGCTCCTACCAACTGATCGAACAGAACATCAATGCGGGGTAACGGGTACTTGTTCTTGATAGTCACCGCATTGAGAGGGCGGTAGTCAACACACATCCTCAAACTCTCATCCTTTTTCTTCACAAATAAAGCCGGACATCCCCATGGTGAAGTACTTGGACGAATAAACCCCTTGTCCAACAATTCTTGCAATTGTTTCTTCAATTCTGCCAATTCCGCGGGAGGCATCCTATAGGGTCTCTTGGAGATAGGAGCAGTCCCGGGTTGCAATTCGATGGCGAACTCAATATCTCGATCAGGTGGCATCCCTGGCAATTCATCCGGAAAAACATCCGAATAGTCACAAACCACTGGGATCTTTTCCACTGGGGAGTCTATCATAACAAAGGCACAAGACCGGGTACAACCCTGGTTGGGTAAATGCAAGACAGTCTCGCCGTAAGCAGGGGAATGAATTTCAATGGCTCTGGCTGCAATGTCCAATACTGCCTGATGCCTGGTCAACCAGTCAGCTCCCAGAATAATATCCACGCTATCCAATCCTAAGATGAGAAGGGTGGTTCTAATCACCAGACTACCAAATTTTATAGGCACTTGCCTGTTGATTTGATAAGTGGCAACTCTGCCTCCTGGCGTTGAAATTGTAATGCCCCCATCGGTATGGTGAAAGGGCAACTGGCATTTGGCACTAAACTTGGCACTGATAAAACTATATGAAGCACCGGAATCAAAAAGAACAATAGCGGGAAAATTTAAAACTGTAAAGATACCAGTCATGACGGGTGCTCCCTCTGGAATGTCAGCCATGGTAGTGAAGTTCAGCTTGCCCTGCCTCACTTGCACCTTCTGTCTCTTGCCTTGGTTCTGATTGACATTCTGCCCCTGCCTCTGCTGGTTTCTGGGGCAATTCTTGGCATAATGCCCAGTGTTGCCACAAGTGAAGCACCTGTTGTCATTGGCCTGGCGGTACTGCTGCTGCTGATTGTTCCTCTGAGCTGGAAACTGGGTGCGGTTGGGTGCCTGCTGCTGCTGCTGCAGTGGTCTGATCACCCATCTCCCTTGCTGCTGCTGAGGTCCCTTGTTCTGTGTGTCAGACACAATCCTGAAGCGTTGTGGCTGAGCTGAGGGTCCTGCCACAGGGGTCTTCCTCTTCTTCTCTGCCTGTCGAGCTAAAATGCAGTCCTCCTGGGAGATAGCCATGTTGACCAACTCATTGTAGCTGTTGGCCCTGATGGTGTTGAGACGATCACGGAGCTTGGTGCTGAGCCCCCTTCTGAACTTGTCTCGCTTCTTTTCATCCGTATCGGCATGATATCCAGCATACTGACACAAGTCATTAAAAGCCTGGGCATACTGCAACACTGTCCTGTTGCCCTGAGTGAGTGCCAGAAACTCATTGAGCTTCCGGTCCATGATGCCAGCGGGAATATGGTGTCCTCTGAAAGCCGCCTTGAACTCCCTCCATTCCACCTCTCTACCTTCTGGCTGCATGGCAAGAAAATGGTCCCACCAAGTCCTCGCGGGTCCGCGAAGCTGCTGGGTGGCGAACCTGACCTTGGCGACCTCTGAGCAAACTCCATGGAGCAGTGGGAATTTGGATTCCACCACTCGCAACCATACATCTGCATCAAGTGGGTCCTCCGCCCTGGTAAACAATGGTGGCTGAGTACTGAGGAACTCCTGGTAGGTAGCAGCGATGGGGTGACGCTGATGGTCTCCACCATAATGCTGAGGTGGTGGCTGACGCTGAGCTAGCTGTCTCAGGATCTCGTTCTGCTGGGCCATGAGTTCCTGCAGAGTGGGAGGCGGTGGTGGTGGAGGAACGTGCTCATTCTGACCACGGCGCGCTCTCCCAGCCATCTGAAAAATCACATGGTTGCTTAATAACACATCTCCAAGCTTAAGGTTCAAACACGGTAGGGGAGTTAAAGCAATTTGATAGATTCCACATAAAACAAAACAAAAACATAAACCTTCCGTTCAAATTTAAACTGCCATTAATCATCCCCAAACCTCCAAAAGAGTTTAACACGGTTACATCAATGATCCAAAAGACTCAACTCTACCTAGCCTAGTACCCTAAGGGTGCAAAAGCTAAGCTAGCGGCGAGGAGTCCAACTATCACCAACCTCTAGTATTATCCCTGGCATCTAGTGAGCGAACGAGGCAACGCTTGACTCGGGGGAAGGTGGTCTCCCTGAGCCAGCGGTGTCTACACTGGAAGTAGGCTCCTCCCCTCCCTCGATGTCAACGTCCTCATCAGCCTCCTCATCATGGATCTCTTGATGATGCATATCTAGATGCTCATTAGCTTCTGCTAGCTGCTGTTGGGTGTTGAGGAGCTGATCCTCGAGAACCTCGATGGTGTTCTCCCTGGTGCCCACTAGCTCCTCCAACTCATGAATCTCATCAGACAACTGCTCCACTTGCAAATCTTTTTCCACCAGCTCCTGGGACAAGTCCACCACAAGCTCCTCCCTGTTGTCCAAGGTGATCTTGGTTGCCTCTAGCAGTGCCATCAAATGAGACATGGCCTCCCCACGCATCACTTGCAGACGATACAGTGCGTTCATGCATCGCACCGACAAGTGAGCCGTGTGGCCTGGGTAGAGGGCCCAGATGTCCTTGGCATGCTCCACCCGATCCTTCCACATCGGGTCGTCCTCCTTTTCCGCGGGGAACAACCCAATGGGGTGGGTAGCCAGCTCCAAGGGGTGGAATCCGCAGAAAGTGGTCAATCCATGCAAAGCGATAGCCTCAATTGTGTCCTCAGCCCGGTATCCATAGGACTCAGAGTCCAGTGAATGCCAGCCTGGCTGCAGGGGATGAGGCTCCAAAGTCATCCTCACCCTACAGCGAGGCACCCGGTGCTTCTCGAACTGCTGCACCGCGTACTGAGGGGGTGTCGCGTATCCGGCCCCCTGAAGTACCTCCCACAAAATGCGGGGAAAGCCCTCTCGTGCAAGTCCGTCTGTGTGGGTTAGTGCATTTCCGTCATCGGAGGATCCGTGGGAAGTCATCTGTGCACGGTGAAACGTAAGTAAAAGAAAAGGAATTATAAAAAGAACCAGAAAAATAAAACTAAGCTTTTTCTAGTTAAATAAAAAGACACTGCGGACCTAGTTGGTTGTTATCTTGTTTTTAAGTCCTTTCACTCAGTTATCCATTTGCTTAATTAGGAATGCATGCATGCTCGTCCTGAACGACCTCTCCAGAAGATAAAAGGAATAGGGAAGAACTCCCATCCCTTAAAAAGTGGCCTGTAGGGCCTAGTCACTTAGCCACCTAGCTACCCTTCTATCATCCTAAGGCTTCACGTCCTAGGTCTATCCTGCTCGTCCTACGATCTATCCAACATTGTTTCTATCAAATTTTACTTTAGAAAAGGGATGGCATTTATGTTTTATTGATTCCTCTGTGGTGGTACAAGCTCCGATACCAGCTGTGGCGGAACTGCCCGAGTTATTCCAACTTAAGTGCCTAAGCCCTGCCTTAGAGGCTAGACCACACTTAAATGGGAATAATCCGTCAGTCCCTCGGATCTAGTCCGACACGGCCACTGACAGGATCAAGTACCACAATCTCACTCGATGGTGAGTCACAGAGCAAACACAATAATGCATAAAACCATACATGTCAGAGTATTAAATTATTACATCATCATCATCGGAGTTTTGCCAAAAGTAGTCATCATTGTTCGAAGTGCAGCGGAATAAAACTAACGATAATTAAACGGAGAGATGGGGAAGCCTGTCCCATCACTCCTCATGCTCCTCCCCAGCCGAGGCAGGGTCCCACTCGACGGTCCAACCCGGTGGTAAGGTGGACGGCCAAGTCACTCCAGCAACCATGTCCTCCAGAGAACCTGTAAAATTATGCCACAAGCAAGGCTGAGTATACTAATACTCAGCTAGACTTACCCGGTGTGAGGAGTCTACTCCTCTACCTCTAGACATGCAGCTGTTTGGCTGTGGGGTTTGGTTGCCAAAAGCACTAGCTGAGTTTCTAAATCAAGATTTTAATTTTGTCAAAATTAAGTGTGACTCTCTTAAGGCTAAAAGTGTACTATCTACTCATACATAGTAGCAAGCATTTTTAGCAATCAACATCTTGTATCATCTCATCACAGTTCCACTTGTTACTCAATGCAGTACAATGGATCAAGCAGTCTCATTAGCTGCGAGAAGCAGACGATTCGAATCGAGTTTTTATCCTTGCAAGGTACACCTAAACACACGACATGCAGGGGCACTCCGTCCCCACACATATCAACCATCCCCATCGATTCCCCGTCAGCAGAGAGGGGCTCACTGCCTTGGCGTACAATGCCTCACTGACCCCGACTGGCCGTCGTGCAGTGACCGCACTTGTACCCACCATAACCGGAATGGGAGAACACGTCTCAGGTCGCGTGAGGAGGGCAATCTGCTGCCGGGTTCAATCAGGTACTAGGCTTACCGATTTACCATATTTCTCGGCATGTGCTTAGTACGTTCAAACGCTTGACACAGGTATCCGCACGTTAATCCTTATTCCATTTTCCATCTCGTGGGCAATCAATCCCCATGGATTGTTGTCCACCAACTAGTATCATGACAGTGTGAAAGTGGGTACAATCAATTTCCTGATCTCGCGCGAGTGCTAGAAAAATCACTCGTCTTCTACCGAGATCCTAATTAAATAAAGCAACTACTCGACCTGTCACACTAGTATTCATCTCAAAAGGATTCCTGAGATCATGCAACTAGGGTTTCAAACAATTCCTACACCTACGTGCACAATCAATCCTACAATCATTAAGTGAAGTAAATTAGCATAAATAACAGGTTATGCATAAAACTGGGGCTTGCCTTCCAAAGCAGTGGCAGGCAGGTCCTCTGGTGCAGGCTCGGGTGCTGGATCTGGGGCTATCTCCTGAGCAGCTCCTTGCTCCGGCACGAGGATGTATTCTCCGTCAGCAAGATTACAGTCTATCGAAATGCAATGAACATGTATGTCATGATTATGCAAGATTTAAGAACATTAAGCTACAGAAACTAAGTCAAGAATTAACTTAGGGTTCCTTGGCTATGTGGGTCTTCTAGTGGTATATATAGACTTATTACCTTTTAGGTTTAGGTTTTCTTTTAGGATAACATAGTGGATTTGCATTGCCCTTATAGGTTTCAGTGGGCAATTTCCAAAGGTCTTAGGAGGACATTAATTTCCATTATCCATTTTCCTTTCTTTAATTTCCATTTAGGGTTTCTAGTGTAGGTTTGAACTACGACAGTATTTTAATAATTTTCAAAAACTCTGTAAAAATTACAGTGGATTGTCACTTGCTATTCTAGCTGGTTTTAAGAATTTGAGGCTTAAAGTACAAAAGCTAGGCTTTAAACAAAAATAACAATAGTTAGGCAAAATGGGCCACTTTACACTACACCTCTTAGTTAGGGGTAGGTTCTGTCCTAAAGGTTATTTTTGTTGGCCTCTAATAGTGATAATAAGCTCTTGTACCAAAAATGACAGAGAGCAACATGATGGTTATTTAATGGTGGATTTCTAAAGTTTGGTACAAAAAGGGTGTTTAGAACTAACTTGTCATTTGAAAAATATCAAACAACAGATTTCAGATTTTTCTTAAGTTCTTATTATCAACACATTAGTTATCCCAAGGGTTGGGGTGTTTTCACCATGAGGTTATTTTTGTAGGGTTTTTCTAAGTTTCCCTTGTTTTCTTAAACTAAAAGGTATTCTATTTATTTTATACTAAACCAGGGTATGATAGATTTTTCCAGTGAACTATATTGATTAAGTACCCTAACAAAAATAGGGATGCCCTCTGGTTCACTATTTAAATCACATTTTCTATTTTTCTTAACTTTAAGCGTAATGCAAAAGAAGAAGTAAAAACTAACTCAATGTAGTGGACAGAGGGGTTTAACATTTTTAAATAGGTCAGTAGGTAGATATAAACTTCTCCAAATTTTTCCAACCCTAGTTAAATAGTACAACCATTTTTCTTGCTATTATTGAGCTTTTGGTCAAAACTATAATTAAATTAGAACCTTCTAGTTTTCTATAGTACCTATGGGGTTTTATATTTTTCTTAAGTAGGTTACATTGTTTAGAGTCTGGCAAAATTGGTTTGACCAAATTTGGATAAACCAAACAGAAGTTATGGGTTTTTAAAGTTTCTGTTTGAATTTAAATCAGGTTTTAATAAGGTTTTTCTGAAAAAGCAGTTTGCGCCGAGGTCCCTGGGTTTAAACCGAATCAACCTTCGCAGTTCTACCCTTGCGCCACTATTCACTTGGGTCTCTAACATTTCACTTAACCCCCTGACCTTCTCTTCCTCTCACCCGCAGTCCTTCCCCCAATGGAAACAGTGCCCGCGAGAAAGAAAAGGGCGGCGCGGCTTACCGGCGGCGAGGGAGGTCCGGCGAAGGGCAGGGTTTGCTCGGGGAGGTTCTGGCGATCACGTCGAGGTACGGCTCGTCGTCGGGGATGGCCGGAATCGCCCGGTCCACGCGCGCAGGCGGGCGAGCTCGTCGGCGGCGTGTGCTCCGGCCTATCCACGGCGGTACAGTTCAATCCAAGGGCATAGGGAGCTTCATGGAGGCCTAAGGAGTCTAACCGTGCAAGGAATCGAAGAGAGATTCACCGTGTACCTCGGTCCACGGTTGCCGGCGGTAGGGTGAAGTCCGGTGACCTTGTTCCGGCGTCTCCGGTGAAGCAGAGCCCGATTCTTTGCTCGGGGAGCTTCACGGAGGTGTGCACAGTCTTCTCCGAGGGCTGGACGGGGCTGGGAATGACTGGGCCGGCCGGTCTACGGTGGCAGGGGGATCGGGTGGCCGCGGACACGCTGTGCACTGGCCAACGGCGGTGAACTAAGCTCCGGCGAGGGTCGGGCAGGTGCGGAAGGGTACGGTCGAGGCCTGGGAGGGTTTTATAGGCGCAGGCGCGGACCAGGGCGCTGGCTTGGCTCGGGCACGGCGCAGGGCTCACGGGGGCGCGCGCGGGCGTGCTCTGGCGCGGCAGAACGCGTCGAACACGTGGCGGTTTGTTTCTACCATTGTTCAAACATCGGCAGAGGTCGCAAACGTGCGAATCTTTGCAAAAGTTCGGCGCAGACCTCTTCCTGGCACCTAGGGCTGTCACTCAACTGTGAGACGTCGGGGCAGATATGGCCTAGGGAGGGAGATCTTCGAGTGCCAAATCGGGTGTGTCACACTGCGCGCTTCGCGACAAAAGCCATGCCATGGCATGTCAAACGTCCGAGTCTCGGGCTCAACTTTTTCCAGGGGGTTCCTTAGATAATTTGGCTCCTTTTTGCTATTTAGACCCTGGGGTTTTGGTGCCATTAGCTAGGTGAACACAACTGATCTTCGATTTAGGGTTAATTTTACACTTAGAGAAAAATAGAGAGCTCTAGCTCTCTCTCCACTTAGTGATTTGATTTAGGGTTTCTCCAGGGGCCTTTTTGCAATATTTCCTTCCTCTAATTGCTGGTTATAAGGTTACTTGGGGTTGGTTTAAGGATTACTCATGTTTTGCATATTTGCTCATTTTCTTCTCCCTCTTATCCATGGCTTTGGAAAGGAGGGTTCAAGAGGGGTTTAGGGTTTGCCCCCTTTCTTGTCCAAGGTAGCAAGTGCACAAAAACTTAAGTGGTGCTCTTAGGTCATTAGAAATCTTGGTTAACACAAAATTCTCCAAAGTTCCTGGTGCTCCTCAAGTTATTACCACATGTGGTCACAGTCCTTAGTACTCAGGGTATGCTCTAGTCAAGGTAACACCTGAGGTGTTAGAGTGGGTCAGGGGAGATGGAGGGTACAAACAAACCATTCGTCGTGCCAGTCTACTCCGGGGGCGTGTGTCACCACTATGGGTGACATTGTACTATCAACTTCATGATGGACCCCATCAGAGCTAGTGACAAACGCTGGTATAGGACACTGCACCCGCATGCACTGTGTGGGACCGTCTTGACCGGGATGAGTCAACAAGTACGAGACTACATGACAAACAGACGACGGAGAAAATATGCTACCAACCGGAGTGGAGCGCTTCTACCCTTTCCTTTTAGTTACAAATTTAGAGGGTTACTTTAAATATCTTTTATAATAAGAAATATGGGCAATTTATGTATAAATTTAGAGGATATTTTATTTTTTTTTTGTAATTAAAAAATGGGTAATTTATTCGTAAATGTGAGAGGGTATTTTAAATTATCTTGCATAGTGGTTGCGGTTGGTAAATTGGTTATAAAATCATTAGCCAGTTTATGTACTTTTTCATAAAAGCAGAGGTGGTCGTATTTTTATAAATTACAATGCATCCCATGGCTATTAGCGGTGATAATTATTAAAGCCTATTAAATCAGAATTAAGATGTTTCTAATTATTATGAATATTTAGAATTTATTCTTTTAGCACGACTGATGAGAAATAATGCGATGCCTTAAGATTGAATGAATAGCTATGAAAATTATAAGATATTATTAGTTTTCTAATTCACCAGTTTAAAATTATAAGATAGTTTGTCTATATACCTTGAGAAGTCAAAATGTTTTATAATCGGAAAGAAAGGAAGTATATGGTAATTATATTCATACTAGCTGGATGCCCGTGCGTTGCAACGGGAATATATAATACCAGTATACTACGATAACTTATATACAAAATCTGTGTTATATTGTTATGAGAAAATGTTTCATAATCAATTTGTGATCCTAGCCATACATAAATTTTGTTATTTTAATATAGTTATTTCACCACTACATTGCAACCATCAGTATCATGCAGACTTCGATATATGCCACGATTTGTATGGTCTCATCATTGGAGAGCACGAGCACGTTCCACACATGCCGGAAAAATTCCCTCGTACATCGTTAGTCATCAGACACGCACCACCATATGCTCTTGCTTAAACAAAAAGGTAAGTGTGTATGTGTTTGCGAAGAGAATTAAAGGCAGGCCGGCACAAAAGCTACCCTGACGGTGGCGAGGATGACGAACTGGTCACTGTTGTCGATCCTCCTCTGTGTCACCTCCGGCGCCAAGATGACGCCACAATCCTCGATATAGTAGTCGTCGAACGCACGCGACATGACGAGTACCGATGACTCTTGGTTGGGCTGCCAAACGAAGTGCACCCCGGGCTCATCAGCGAGGTAGTACCCCTGGTCGTTGCACCACCGAATGCGCTATTCCACTACATACATCATGTTCGAGGACACTCACACAACGTCAGCAACGTCCATCGTCCCAGCGCACAAGAATTCATGTCCGGTCAGTAGCGACTTACGTGGCAGGTTGGGCTTCAGGTGGACGATGAGCTGGACGGCGTGATGGCGTCGTCGTCGGATGCGGTGTCCAGAACAACCCGAGAGTCGTCGACGTTGGCGACAACCATGAGGCCCCCCTGCTTAACGATGGACAGCGCGGTGCAGCTGCTCTGGACCGCGGCCAAGCGGCGGCTTCGCGGGAGCTTGTCGTACACAGCGGCGCATGCGACCACGTAAGACTGCTTTTAGAGGTCGAACTGACAGTCTCCAAGCTTCTTCTCGTCATCGATGAGCGACGACAACGTGAATGCCTCCTGTTCATGGAGTTTGTTCGGAGTTTGAAGTAGGAAGCATGGATTCATGCTTGGCGTTGGTTTATGAAAATGACTCACAAGTCTGATCCATGGAAAAAAATATTACAAAGAAAAAATTTCACACATGCAAAAAAGGGAATTTAAGTATAATGCATTATTCAAACAAAAGAAATAGCATGCAAAGCTCTTCTTTAAATAATATTACTTCCATCCAAAAATATAATTCAAGAATATCGGTGATACTTATCTACTACTACGCATTGTGCAATGGTAGCAAGTGAGCTTGGAGAGAGATGTAGTAGATGTGTTTCCTGTCATAGATGTAGACATAAACACATATAGGTGGGTGCCCGTGCGTTGCAACGGAAACATTTAATATCATGATAACTTATGAACAAATGTGTGTTATACTGTTATGTGAAAATGTTTCGTAATTAATTTGTGATCCTAGCCATACATAAATTTTGTTATTTCAATCTAACTATTTCATCACTACATTGCAACCAACAGTACCGTGCAGACTTCTATACATGATAGCTGAATGCCCGTGCGTTGCAACGGGAATATATAATACCAGTATACTACGATAACTTATATACAAAATATGTGTTATACAGTTATGAGAAAATGTTTCATAATCAATTTGTGATTCTGGTCATACATAATTTTTGTTATTTATAATCTATCTATTTCACCACTACATTGCAACCATCAGTATCATACAGACTTTGATATATATCATGATTTGTATGATCTCATTATTGGAGAGCATGTTTCACACATACCGGAAGAAATTCTCTCGTACATCGTTAGTCATTGGACACGTACCACCATACGCTTTTGCTTAAACAAAAAGGTAAGTGTGTGTTTGCAAGACTAATGGTCAAACATCGTATAACCACAAAGATAGAATACTATATTAATATATTAAATAAATTAATCCAATAGACATAGATTAACCCAATTAACATAGGATAAATAAATATCTAATTATAAAAGTATGAAACATGGTATAATCAATGTTGTTACTGCGTAGTAAATATTCATACGAGACTAACACAACTGGAACGATTCAATTTGGAATTAAAATGGGGAAGTTACGAATTTCCAAAGTTTCTATGTATTTGATATAGGATTAATTAGGAAATCAATTTTATTGTTGTTTTCATGACAAAACAGAGGTATTATGTGATAAAAATAATATTATAGAATTATAGAAATTGGAATGAACTCATTTGGATTTAATATGAAATTTCCATGAATTAAATGGGTTTCTGCAATTATTTTTAAACTAAAAATCAATTTCTAAACTCTTTTTCCCTATTTTCTTTATTTCCTGGACTGCGTCCCAAATTCCAGAAAGGTCAGGGGCCAAGCTATAAATGTTTTTCTAGACTCAGTTAGCATACAGAGTGGACAGTGGGTTAAACATAAAAGACGTTTTAGTTGAAGTTGTACACAATTCAACATGAGTTATGTTGGTTAGAGGGTGGAAGGCTAGGCATTCTGATCAATAGATCCAAGGTTCGATTCCTAGGCAGCCACGGTTTGATTTTTTTTCTGCGCGCGGAAAACTGGTGTACGGGATTGGACGGCTGAGATTGTAGAACGGTAGAATGGACGGCTGAGATTGCAGAATGGCAGAACACAAAAAGGCAGGCTATTATTGCTAACTTAATATTATACTAGGTCAGTGCCCGTGCGTTGCAACGGAAACATATAAATTAGTCAGAAACCATCTTAGAAGATTTTGCCAACACCTATTCACACAAATAGTAAATTAGTCAGCATTATATTCATTTACGAGAAATTGTTATACAATCACATGGAAAACAACTAATTGTGATTCCTCTTTTCAAGTATTGCTCTAGCTAAATTAGGAACTTGATTCCACACAAGAGGACACATTAAAGAATTTGGTATTCAGAAAGGAAAATATAGGAGCACATCGTCGTTAAAATATGAACGCCTTCCAGAGATGGTCTCAAGCAGTACAAAGCAAACTTATACACTGCGTTGTACTCATCAGGAGCATTGTACTCGTCATCTTGTTTCTTGTCAACGCCAAAGCTGATGTCTGAAACCTTTGCAACATCGTCTTCGGTCAAGGATATGCATGAACTGTTTAGTGTTACATGAGTGTTTTGCTGGTGTGTATATTGCAGACGTGACTGCTAGTTCAGGTGCTCCGCTTCGTTAACTGCAGCAGTGTTTTGACGACAATTAGTAAAAGCTAAAATGAGTGTTATCCTATCAACAACTACTAATATCATGTGCCTTAGTATGACGAGTACATACACTTACATGTATTACATGTATTCTTTAGATGGATAATAATAGATAACCATTTTACTCATTTTTTATATCTGAAGACATCTTAGACATCTTAGAGGTTAAACTCTTTGCTACTCTCATGTATTATAGGTGAGTATGAATAATGTATCATACAAACATGCTAAATTGAGCAGCGAGGAGATACCGTTGTGCTGTCAGCGGACCATAGGGTTAAGTTGTCCCTCAGGAGCTGCATGATTAAGGTGCTATCTTTGTATGAATCCTCGCCAAGCGTATCCAACTGAGAAATAGCCTCATCAAACGCCTGCAAAGAATAGTTGATCAGGAATAAAATTCACATGTGCCATAAAAAATCGCTCCTCAGATTGTACGCATCATGCATTCGTGCTGTCTAGCATATGATCATCAGCTTTCTCAATCAACAACAAATACCATGTGATTCTTCTAGATCAACATACCAACACAACAATAATATTAATAAGAAAGGTATGGCGATGAATTACTGCTGCCACTGCTAGATAAGGTATTGGTTCGTGCGGCAAAAAGTGCCAAAAATGCTCATTACCAAAGCATGAAGAGAGGCACATATCATAGCCAACAATGCAATTATGCCCAGATGTCCAACAGTGAACTGAAACAAAAGAAATCCGCAATCCACTTGAAACTAAAGCCCATATGAGTAATCATATAGAACCAGCAGAGTCATCCAGTTGCTCTGATGAACAAGCAACAGAAGGATCTAATAATACTTGCAGTGAAACAGTAAAATTTCTGTGTTTTAGTTTTGGAAGACCAATTCACATTCAATTTTGCACCTTTTCTTTCAGCTCAGATTCAAACAAGCAACACAAAAGACAGTTACAACTCAGAAAGCTACAACAACAAATAGAAAGACAAATGTGATACCTACCTGCCTGGCAAGGTTGCAAGCTTTGTCTGGAGAGTTCAGAATCTCGTAATAGAAAACTGAGAAGTTAAGTGCAAGTCCAAGTCTTATGGGATGAGTAGATGCCAGTTCCGCCAACGCAATATCCTACAAGTATAAGGCAGACATTTTTTAAAAGATATTGAATTGCAGTGCTTAAGGGAAAATATATCCACTATTGACTAAAAGTAGTTAAGCAATAATCAAATACAAGGTTGTTATGGCCAATGATAACATGAACCAACCTGAGCTGCCATATAAGCTATCATTGTACTCTCTGCAGCTTCCTTCCTCTCAGCACCAGTCTTAAACTCAGCAAGGTACCTTCCAATCGAAAAACAAAAAATAAAAAAGTGCACCAAATTAGAAATATTATTACAGACTATATATGGATTAACCTAACAATATAATGTTCCACTTCCTAACCTGTGATAATTTCCCTTCATCTTGAGGTAAAACACCTTCGACTCTGCAGCAGTGGAGGAAGGCACAAGGTGAGAGTCGATCAACTTCAGGATACCATCACAAATGTTGCTCAATTCAGCCTCAATCTTGCCACGGTACTCCTTGATCTGAATAGCATGTTCCTCATTCTTGTGGGACTCCTCCTTATGCTCAATGGAGGAGATAATGCGCCATGAGGCACGGCGGGCCCCAATTACGTTCTTGTAGGCAACAGATAAGAGGTTCCGCTCCACAAATATGAACGCCTTCCAGAGATGGGAAAGCTTAAGGTCACTGACTACCCCAAGCAGCCAGCTAGCTGTACCATCACCGCCTGCAACCTAATTGAAATCTGTTAAGGCAAAATAAGTACAATGGGAAAGCAAAAGAGATAGATACCACAGTATAACAATAATCTAAATTCTGAAAGTGTTATGACTCACAATTAGCCTCAGTGTCCTCCAAATTTGAACTGCAAGAATGTCTCCTTCCATCTTCAGCCTTTCAAGGTTGGCATATAAACGATGCAATACCTTATCTGGAGCCTCTTTTGAGAGATCAAAAACCTGAAAGTAACTGAGCAGCTCCCACAAAAATTACAGATTCAAAATGCAATTAAGACCAGAAGCATATTTCCATGGTCTAGCATTTCCAGAAAGACAAAAGGTACCTGTGCTTCATTGAGAAGCTCACGATATGTTTTGATTAAACTACTTCCAAGTTGGCCTCCAGATCTTGAGTTGATGAACACTACAATGGGGCAGGGTGCCGCATGATCAACAAGTACTTGTTGGGCACCTGGCTTCAGAATGTAATCTGGAATGTAGTAGTCCTCCAGAGGCCCACATGGTTTAGAACAAGCACCAACCACGGTCTCTGCCTCACCTTCCATCCTGCAAAATCGTTCTCATAATTTTAATGGGAGAACCTTAATATGGAGAGGAACTAAGATGTAAATGTACTTGAAATTGCACCTCAAAGCAGTGTGAAAATGAAATCAAGACTATGATGCCCTATTTACCTGGGAAGGGATGCATGTTTCCTGTCTGTTGGAACTGATGGGCCGTTACCACCACTCTCTTCAAGATGAGAAAACTGCTTCTTAAATTGATCAACAGCACTGCATAAAAATAGTCAGCAACTGTTCCGTCAAGTGTTCAAACGAATGGATACATGAGCAATTACATGCATGCGCAAAGCAACATACATGTGCAAACACAGAAAAGCTAAAACCTTGGGTAGAGAAAGGTTGTCCTCTCTGTGCCATTAATGTAGCTACTCAGCAGTTGTGGGTGATATTCCAGTATCTCCCGGAATAACAACTCTCTTATCTCTTCCTTTGACATTCTTTTGTGCTCAAAGTCAAATTCCACTTTTCTGATTGGCTGACAGGATGGTTCTCTTTCAGCCCTGGCAAGACCTTTGAAGTATGGATCACGCAATGCCTGAAACAATTGAAAGAGATGTTATAAATAATTAGGATCACAAAGTAAAGTTTCTTTTAAAAGTACGGAGAGGGCACTTCTAATATTAAAAGAAAAATACAACATTCATATTCGTTCAGGTTTGAAGTAGTGTACCGAAAAAACATCATCCATATTCCATTGTTAGAACTTAGAAGTAGTGTACCAGTGCAAGAAAGATTAAAAGTGTGGTGCCAACAAACCTGGATTATTTTGTCAACAGCCTTGTAAGCTGCATTCTGACTGAACATGCTATTTTCTCCTCTCCATCTGGTGCTATCAATTTCACTGTTGTCGTAGATAAAGCAAGTGTACCACATGTTGCCTGCAAAAGGATGAATCATATTTTAAGCCTTTCATGTTCCTGCTAACCAAAGTTTAGTAAACTGTAGCTCAACTATACCTGTACAATAACGCTTCTAAGTCTTCATCAGTTACGCGCTACAAATTGTGAACAAATTGGGTTAGTTTCCATGTGTAGAGAATGTACATGTTAATGTGTTATAATTGTGAACCCGTAGAGCAATTCACCCGAAGAGGTCAGCATTGCTCACAAACAAATAGAAAGATCGATCTAGTCAGTTGGATCTGCACAGCAGTCCAGAGTCCAGAAACCTATGCCAAAAGAGGGCAGCACCGATCGAACCAACTGTCGCATCCAGAAATAAGTATATAGCAAAAAATTAAAACAAGAGGTGGGAAAAAGTTGTATCTCACATGAACACAAAAAAGTGTTGGGAGTCAGGCTTGTTGGGGTCTAAATGTTGTATTATTTGAAAGAATGACAGCATGTGTTCATCTTGATTTTTAGCACGTCACCCTCATCCTTCACCGATTTATAAGGGAATATGGCATTGCCACCAACTTTATTTTAGAACACTGATTTTTTGGCTAGTTAGGACCAAACACAACTATCTTCTGCTACATAAGATTAAGTAAACTAAGATAGTTAGAATACTAAGCATCCGCAGGACTATAAAGCATAGGGAAGTCTAGACAACAAAAGGCAACAAAGTGGATTTCTACTCTTGATCTTTAATCAGCAGTGAGCAATAAATGGGAAACAAACTATGAGGTCAACACAACCTGACAGATGATGCTTCTTTCTACTACAAAAGAACTATCCTAGCCTTTTTATGCTGATCTAAATTCTAATTGAAATTTCTAAATAGAAGTTGAACAACTCAAACAAAGCCACAATTATTGCATAAGAAAGCACACATGCTGATTGCTGACAGCATGAATAAGTGCAAGCCAAAAAGGACTACTTCATCTCTTGCAGAAGGACAATAAAAGTTCTGCATATAAAGAAACACATACCAATGTGGATCTGAATCTGAAACCCACACACATGACATTCTAGAAATAATGTGCCTCAGCAAGAACCTCAAGTGATTAAAAAATGAAAAGAGTCACAAGTACTATAATTGTTGTTTCAACTTCCAAGTACACCAAACAATAAAGAAATATGGTGCACAACATGCAGGAAACAAAAATGACCTAGACCACTTTTACAAAAATCAAGAAAGCATAGATGTACTGCTCCAAGATGGATCACCTTTTTTCAAAGACCAAAAAAGGAAAAAAAAACAAAGTATATTGGTGCAAAGAGCATAATAAAGGTGCGCTGAGATACGCATAATCGCATAGTATGTTCTGGGATCAATGCACTTCAATAGTCATTTTAACGATGGGGGAAGTCATGGAATGAGAAACATACCTTTATCAACAGGTTCAATACAAGTGGACCAACAAATTCAGAAGCATCATTGCCAATCTACAATGTTGAGAAAGAGAGAGAGAAAGATGATGAGCTACTGAGAATATCACAAAGTGTTTATAATGGGGAAAATATTAAAACTGTAATTAAAAGGTACATCATCTAAAGAGAATGTTCCATACTTCTAGCACCTCGAGTAGGTAGTATATATAGGAGATGTGCAGCAGTACAAATCATGGACCTTTCTTTCGCTCATCCGTGAATTGCTTGCTATAGGGTACGGTGTGCGTAAAGAAACAAAAAACCAGTAGGCAATGTCATTTGACTACTTATTCGATTTGCAGTGAGGACACACGTCTGGAAGGTTTCTCTCCCACAATATTTAACTCCTTGCTTATTAGAATGTCTTTCTTTTTCTTGGCATATAGCAAAATATTAGCATGCAGAATTTTATGGTTTGAAATTGTTCCTTTTTCTTGGGGCTATATATACTATAACCAATTGAGCAATTGAAGGGTTTCATAGAGTAAAAGCTTCAGACACACAAGACATATGAAAATGAATTGTGAATGGATAAAAAATTTCAGTAAAAGTGTAAACACTGGTAGCTCTAAAATTCTATAAAGAATGAGCACAAGTTGTTAGAATCTAAAAACACACTCATTGGAAATTAGATGGTATAAACTCTTTTGTATCTTTTTGATTGGGATTCACTTGTTCATCTTATTTCTAGGTTCGGACCTTGGTGCTGGTCTGCTCTATTTGGAAACAAGGGGATTGTCGTGGCTATGTCGTTCTAAAAGCGACATTCTTTCCCTGAAATTTGTGCACTCGGTAACAAGCTAAACTTATTCCTGTTTTGTAGTTTTAACTGGTTCAGATATCATTTTTTTGGTTTGTTATCAAATGAGAGTTATTGAATATTTTGCTTGCCTCAACCTTTTGCCCCACTTTCCAGTTAGCTTAAATTTGGTGCATGTCAATCTAATGCATGACTACCTGATTCTCAAGTTTTGAATGGAAAGCAATATGCCACAAATGTGTCCTTTGCTATTGCAGCATATGCCGTAATCTGCAGACATGCGTAATATGGATATTTATTGCATAGAGTGGGAACTTACTCAAATTCTACACAGAGGTGGCGTTCTTCCAATGGTTCCTCTAGTACGGTCCTTCACAGTAATTTCTCAAAAAAAACTGTAAGAGAAGACCATTTATCAGGAAGGACGGAATGGGAGCATTTAAACGCCACAACATTAAAATGTCCAGGAGCCCATTTGGAATAAACTTTTCATCTGGCTAAGAATCAGTTTATTTGAGTATAGAAAGTACAATCCAATTGTTGAGAAGCTTAGAACTAAAAAAATGATGGAAAATTGTTCAAACATCCAAGTTATATCTGCAACTTATTTTAGGGAAATGTTTTTTTGGTTGTGGGAAAAAGGAACAATATATCAAGCACACAGAGTAGCGTACCATTGAGGTGTAGATTGAGGTGGTCGCTGTTTAGCAGCAACCCCGTGCTCACAGTCACGTACCTGTTAATGAGAGAAATCATTAGTTGGACCTTATCGTCATCAGTATTCCAATAGATGAATATTGGAGATCAGGGCATAATTTAGGAAGTCATGGTTACCAGAGCTATTTAGCTACCACACACATATGATTTACCAATTCTTCCTCAATACAGAACAAATAAGCGACAAGTAAATATTTGCAATACTACAACCAATCGCTAATCCAACAGAATATACATGTCGATCAGCAAGAGCAAACCAGCCACAAGTAAATATTTTCAATACTACAAACAATCGCTAATCCAGCACAATATACATGTCGATAAGCAAAAGCATATTGAAGAAAGTTTTGACTAAACTGACCTTGAGAAACTGAAGGCCGATCAACAAAAGCGCGGTGAGGGGGAAGAGGCGGTCTTGTCCCTATCGTACACCACGGAGGAGCAGCCCAGCACAATATGATGTGTTGATGCAGTGGCTGATCGACAGCTCTTCCACCACTGTTCATATGAAATCTGCCATCTTCTAGGGTGATATTGATAGGTGGTACGGGTTTTTTTGCAAAAGAAAATCCAAATATACAACTATAAAAGCATGATGGCTACCTTACCTGCTGAACAGGAGCGTCAGACATCATCACACAGTCACACTTAATCCCTAGCAGTTTTTTCATGTGTGTATAATTTGTGGAATTCAAGTCCACAACCCTCATGCTCATGTAACATCATGCAGATCCAGTCTGTCTCCTTCGCCATGTACACTTCACTGCCGGCGGTGGCCAAGTAATGAAGCAAATCGGTGGATTAGGAGAGTAGACAGGTAGAGTAATCACCAGATCGATTAGGGAGGATGGGATGGGAGGGGGTGTTACCCGTAGGTGCCCTCGTCGATCTGCTTTCTCAAAGCAGTAGGCGCTGCGGTGGTCCCATGACGGACCTCGTCGAGGTTTAGCCGCACAGGTGCTGCCACCACCATGGGTAATGGATGTCCTGCGAAATGTATAAAGCAAACATAGACCATTGAATTTATGGTCCTTTTAACACCAGTAATTTTAATATTCATAACAAGGAAAAGATAGTTTGGGAGTGTAGAAGCTATCAGATGAGAAGTGGTGATGACAGTTTAATACCAGACAACCCTTTGAATGCACAAGTATGAAAAAATGTGTGTTGTTTTTTCTCAAAGTGATCAAATTGGTTAAACTACACTATGCGCTAATTTAGTAAATTTGGTCTATTCTGTTTTAGCGTTTAACTTGTTATCAGTGGGCATGCCTCACTTAACATACTTATCGAGTCTGCTGTTATGACAAAAGGATCAGCCCATTCAAGATGTCCCATGTTAGGTTTAGGTTCTACAGAAGTAAAAATAGTCGCTAGTTCATCAAGTTGAGCAAAAAGCATAAATACTGAACAACTTAGAGCTAGTCTTTAGATTGTTCCTTCACCATTCCAAATATAGACCTTTGGATGTCAAGCAAATTCTTTAAATACAACATCAGCGACCTGCAAACAGATAGTTAAACTATCAATCCTACCAACTTGTACTATAGAATAAACTATCAAATTCCATATCTTCCATGGTGTTCTCAGAAAGAATGAGATTCTGACACTCCCACAACTATCTAGCACATAAAAATTTCTATGTTCCATTTTCTAGCCAAGGCCCTAAATCCTGACAGGTGGAATTGGAATACCTGGTTTCTGATAGAAATCGCTTTTGCGAGATCTGCGGAGATGGGGGCATGGTGTACCACGAGGAGGAGATGCCGCCGGTGGAGGGCACCGCCAAGGCTGGGCGCGAGGTACAGGCTGTCGCGTGCGGCGGCAGTTCAGGCAAGATCTGCGGAGTCTGGGGCACCCTCCTTACAGGCTGTCGTGGGCAGGGCAAGTGCAGGCGAGATCTGCGGAGGCGGGGGCATGGTGTACCATGGTGGACGCCCTCCTTACAACCTTATAGAGTAGTAGTAGATTGATAAGCCTGACACATAACGAATTTTCTGTAAGAAATAAGGATGGAACTTATTACTAATGATGTCTATCAAAACGGAACTTTTTTTCCTACAGAAAGCAGAGCTGCTATCTAACTTTCTAACTTGGCTGAACTGACAGCATAGTGACAAAATTCATTGGCAATAAGGTGTCTTAGAAAAACAATCAGAATCCGACAATATTGGACTCTTGTAGAAAACAATTTCAAGACACATGCTTTAGTGACCATGCAATGATTTAAGGCTTCTTTGAAGAACGACAGGATATTGCACATTGCACTAACATATGGCCAATGTTGGTGAATAAAATGAGTTTCTTTCCTTCTATAAATAATCCCATGTCACTTATACACACTAACCATCCACTACAAAGGGCGATGTAAGCTTAACAAAATTAAGCATAAAACCAGTTACTACTATTTGTTAAGTTGAATGGATAAACTAAAAACAATTACTACTTGTCATTTGGTTGTAAATAAAACAAGATAGAATTCCTTTCTAAAAAAGCTAAATAATACTTCATGAAATTGGGCATGAAAACTAACAATACAATGCTTGACATATTTATATTATTTAAGAAACAAGTCCAGCTCATTTGAGTTAGCACATCTCAACTATCGAGTAGGGCAGATGAAAGGCTTGCTATGGCCATACAATATCATGGTAACAAAAAGGCAGAGTTAAGATAAAAGTATAAAAAAGGGCATACCTTTGATAGAGTTTGCAGGAAACAATGCTTTCATGTCTAAAGGACACAATGCAACATCATCACAGAGCTGGCGAAGCCTCAGAATGAAATAAAGCACGGTTGAGTAATTACCCAAAATCGAATCTCTGTCACCGAATTCCTGCATTTTGTTCCTCCCTTCCTGTTCCATCTAATTATAGTATTCACGCTCCTCTGCAGAAAGATCAATATATCAGGCCAAAACAGTTTTGGAGGGAAGTTCAACCATGCTCTTGTTTCCATCGTCCATCTCTTTGATTCTCCGCAATGAAATAGCACCTAAGAGGTTCTGGAATAAGCACACAAAAGAAACTCAAAATTTGTGAGTGAAAGATAAGTATTTTTAGATCACTTTGAGCATGCACTATTTAAAACACCAAATTAATCGATGTCCTATATGGTGAAAATTAAGAAGACAGGAAAATTCAGGTCAACTTACTTGCAACTGTGACAATCCAGTCTTACTTCCTTTCTCTAAGGGGTGCTGGATCAAGTTCTGCCAGCAGCTCTTTATTGAGAAAGGCTAGAATCTCAAAAATGCCATGAGGGTGTATAAATCAAATGAGCTGTTCTGAATGGGTGTCCCAGTGACCACCCACCGCCTCTCTGCATTCAGAGCGATGATCACATGGGCTTCATCCAGGATCACACGAAACCACTCGATATCCTTCACCGGTGAGTCCTCCTACTCAAATTCTGTCCCCAAGATGCTGTAGGTGGTAAGAACGAGGTCGTACTTCAATAGCTCCTTCTTATCTCTCGTCCGCTCGCCATGGTACATGTAGACTTTCAGGCTGCCTGCTTTCAAGTACTCCTCCAGTTGTGTCACCCAAGATGAGAACACCGAGGGTGGGCAGACCACAAGCGTGGTCCGCGACCCCTCCCTCCGTCCTCAACCTTCCTCCTCTTGCTCCCTCTAGCCTTCTTCGCACCCACATTGCGAGCTTTAGTCCTTCCAATCAATGACAGGAGTGTAAGCGTCTTCCCTAGCCCCATATCATCAGCGAAGATCCCGGCCTTTAACGGCGACGGTCGTTTCTCCATCTTTTGATTGGTAAGCACGTTCTCGAATCCCCCATCTTCACCTTCTTGCCATAAGGGCGGCAGGTTGGCGAACTCCTCCCGGTGCACCATCCACCCCAGCGCCTCCTTCTGGTGTCCGAAGAGCTCGGATAGCACGACATCCTGGGAGGGTCCATGGGCTGAGTCTGATTCTTCCTTTCTTTCCCCACAAGCGAGAAGAGCTTATCGACATCGCGGTCGCGGTCCGGCTTCTTGAACTGCTCCATGACCGCGGCCGCCTGGGAGAGGGCGAACTCGGGGTGGTCGGCATGGATGAGGTTGATGCCGGCCTCGTAGAGGGCGAACTCGGGGCGGTGACGCGCACTTGGTACGGGAGGTCGTTCTCCCAGGCTCCAACACGGCGAGGAGGCGACCCCGATCTCTTGCGACGCGTCGAGTATGCCTCAGAGGGAGCGGACCCCGAAGAGGAGCAGGCGCTGCAGCCGAGCTGAGGGGCGCGCGGTGGCTTATTGGGGGCGCACAGGGGTGAGCTCCGACACGTCGAGAGGAGAGACGAGGTGGGGCGAGGGGTTTCGGCCATGGGCGGCGGCAGTTGCGAATTGCAAGACGGCGGTGAGTCAGTGGTTTTCGACGTGTGCGAGCCTTGGGTTCCTCTCCCTCGTGTGCGCTGAATCGGGCGAGGTTGAGGTCGTGCACAGGGAGCGTGCGGAAGTGGCAGAGCTAGCGGCGGTTGAGGTCGTGGGGGAGGAGGTCACGGGAGTGGAGCGCCGTCGCAGAGGCAAAGGTTGCCGAAGAGGATGACAGGCGCCGTTCGCATAGGGAAGCTGGGTGCGAGGGACACTGGGCCGCACCAATCGCTGGCCCACACGAATCGTTGGGCCGCACAAATCGTAGGACACATGCGCTGCTATGGGTTTGTTTAATTAGTGCCATACCGACTATTGAGAGAGATGAAACGTATCTTATAAACGTTTTTGTGGATTGACTATTGCTCACTCTGACTCCTCCTGCTCTGGTGCTGCACCAAGATAAGTTTTTTGCCCGCGCGTACGGCTCTGGCGGCAGAACACATCGTTGGCAGAACACGTCAGAGGCAGGCTACTATTGCTTACTTAATAAGTAGTAGAGATAGAGATTCATATATTGCAAAAAAGAGTCAGTGGTGTGGACTGGGAGGGAGACTGGGAGGCGCAACGGCCGCCGGCTATCCAACAGCGAGATTGGCGCCGACACGGCTGGCAGATGCTCGTTGGAAACATGCGTGAGACGAGACGCTTCGGCCTTGGATTGGATCACAGTCAGGGGAGAGACGCGTGAACTCCCAGACAGGAAATAGGAGTACTACCCCCTCGTTATTCTTCGTGCTTGTCCGCCGGCAGTAGGCAGGCTGGCCCATGGCTGGGGATCTGCGCCGTCGGCATCCCGCCGTGATCTGATCTCCCGCCCGATGGGTGACTGATCGGAGGGAGGGCAGGTCGAGCATCCTCGGTGCAAGGGAAAGAAGGAAACGTCAGAGGCCCTTCTGAATTCTGATCGATCGATACTCCTCGATCCCTTTTGCTTTCTCGGCTGTCCGTCTTCTCGAGATCGATGCCAGATCGTACTCCGTCGACAAAAACAGAACCGGGGCGGGGTGTCCAATTTTCTCACGGGAAAGAGAAAGCTGCGTGCCCAGTTCAGCCTCACTGTTCACGTCGCCAGTTTTGTTTCTTCCATTCCATTCCATTCCAGTAGCCCGAGCCTCGCGTGGCTTCTTTTGGCGTCATTTTTTTTTATTTTCAAGCGTTAAACGCGCCATGTCCAGTACCCCGTTGAACACTGATCTAGAGTCTGATGTCACTGGGCGTGGGCGGCAGGCACAGCAGAGCGCCGCTTTTGCTCTGCTCGATGGATCAACAAACAGCTCAACTCACTACTTCTCTCCTCTCCTCTCCTCTGCATGCCTACTCGGCGTCGTAGGATCGGAGTAGTGCCAAAAGGGTCCATGATGATTGGCATTGGCGTCCTGGCATCATTTCCCTTGGTTCGCAAGTCGCCGGCTGTCACGGCAGAGCATGGCAAGCTCCATGCTGATCCCGGTCATGATGCTGTTTCGTGCCAGGAGCAGACAGTACGTGCTTAGCTTTCTTTGCTTCCCTTCTCCGCTTTGGCGATACGGTGATGCTCTACTTGCTACCGAGCTTAGCGCGGTGCTCATGTAGCGCTGTATAGCAGCATGGATAATGGAACTTTGCTCACATTTTTAACCTTCTATCCAGAAAATATTTACATTTATACTTATTGATGTCACACTCATCTTTGGATTCTAGGGATCTGCGTCGTAACCTATGACAAACAATGTAATAACATAGTCGGATGGCGTGGAGCCTGGTCAAAACTCGGCAACATAAGTACATGTACAACTCTGACACTGCTGCATGATACTTTAATTATAAGACACAACTAAAACACAATATAATACAATGAGCATGACTAAAACTTGTGTCTTACCATATTCATTGCACCAATAAAAACATCCAATAAATTAAATTGACCAATCAACTAATCTACTGTCTCAAACATAAAACCAAGACATAGTGTCTTCGTCAAGATACATGTCTTAAGTTTTTTTTTACATTTATCCACTTAGACACACTCGAAGACACAGCTCAAGACAACCATTGTACATGCGCTAATTCACCAAGCCAAACCAAGGCACTACGATTCATGACGCTAAGGCTATTCTTAATGGTAGTATTAAACGGTGGTTTCGCGCACATCTAATAGTATGCCACATCAGATTTTTTGATGACATGTCATTACAATTTAAAAGGATTGAGTGTGATGTCATGAAACTATGTCAACTCGTTTCCAAGGTGTTGGAAACCGTGTGAAATCTCCATTGAGGATGATTTATTTCACCTTCACATATTTTATTAACTTCTATTGGTCATTGAGTTGCAACATTTAATTGGTATGTCAGTATATGAAATATTAAAGTGAAATTCTGTATTGAGAGACATTGTTTCATGACACTTTTGATGATATCTCGGGGTTGGTAATGTTGGATTACGGGGATGCTACATGAAAGTTGCCTAGAGGGGGGGTGAATAGGCAAGTTAAAACTTTTTCAACAAAAACTAGAAGCAAACTGGGTAAAACTGAATTGATCTCGAAATTCACCCAGTTAACTTTGGAAATGAGATGTTCTAAATGATCCACAGGGTTCAAAGTAGTAGATCTGAGAAGGGCACTTCTCAAAATCCACACACCAAAAAGATATAAACAAATCTTTCACGGAATGGTGAGAGAACGAAGAACACTAACAAACACAATGAGCAAGAACACAAGAGACACAAGATTTATCCCGAGGTTCGGTCACACCACTAAGGTGCCCTACTTCCTCGTTGAGGCGCCCACAAAGAGCCGGGTCTCTTTCAACCCTAATCCTCCCTTTGCCGACCACAAAGGTCAAGCTCACACACTAATCTTTGCTCAAACGAGCGGGTAATACAAACTTTCTTGTGGTCTTCCACAAGATTTGGAGACTCACAAGAGACACCTAGTCGTCTAGGAGCTAGAAGCTCCAAGAGTAATGAATCCACAAAGAACTCGATGTAGTACCAAAGCTCGAATCAAGAAGAAGAGCAAGAGAGATTTAGAGATGAAGCACAAAACCGCAACTCTCATCTTGCTTAGGTGTCCCCATCATTGTCATGGACAGACCAATTAAGAACTTGAGCAATTTCAAATTTTGAAAGCTTCGTTTTATAGATGCAATTGTCACCAGAATAGTAAACAAATTTTTGTGTATAATATGGGCATTAGGAGAACAGATCAACCATTTCACAAACTTCAGAAAATTATGATGGCCCATGTCTCTGTTAGAAATAAACTCTTGGAATAATATTATGTAACACCCCGTTCACTCTTGGATCGATGGTACTTACTCCTGGCAGCTCTCTAGGATCATATATTGTCCACACAGACCAACACGGGTCTTTTGTGCGCACTTTGTCCTCACTCATGCGTACCCGAGAAAACTTCCCGATCGGTCACCCATCCCAAATTGCTCTAAGCCAAGCACACTTAACTTGGAGGTTCTTTCAAGATAGGCTTTCAAAAAAGAAGATGCACCTTGTTGATATGAGTATTCTATTAATTCTATTAAACCTTGGGTCAGGATATCACCATCTCAGGGGCCAAGATATCACAATCCACCCCCCCTTAGAAGACTGATATCCTCGTCGGTCAACCCCAATCCAGAAACCTCCCCTTCAGCAACGTCTGTGTGTCTAGTGTCGTCATATGCCATGCCATGTGACCAGTCGGGGCCCACATGCACCATGCGCCATATACCCGAACCCCTAACCCACACACGACCGTGAAACCGCAAAGGTCGGCTCTGATACCACTTGTAACACCCTGTGCACTCTTAAACCGGTGGTACTTACTCCTGACAGCTCTCTAGGATCATATATTGTCCCCACAGACCAACACAGGTCTTTTGTGCGCACTTTGTCCTCACTCATGCGCACCCAAAAAAACTTCTCGTTCGGTCACCCATCCCAAATTGCTCCAAGCCAAACACGCTTAACTTAGAGGTTCTTTCGAGATAGGCTTTCGAAAAAGAAGATGCACCATGGTGATATGAGTACTCTATTAATTCTATTAAGCTTTAGGCCAGGATATCACCATCCACCCCTTAGAAGATCGACGTCCTCGTCGATCAACCCCAATCCAGGAACCTCCCCTCTTAGCCACGTCTGTTTTGTGTGTCTACTGTCGTCATATGCCATGCCATGTGACCACTCGAGGCTCACATGTGCCATGCGCCATATACCCGAACCCCTAACCCACACATGCCCGTGAAACCGCAAGGGTTGGCTCTGATACGACTTGTAACACCCTATTCACTTCCGGATTGGTAGTACTTACTCCTGGCAGCTCTCTAGGATCATATATTATCCCCACAAACCAACACGAGTCTTTTGTGCGTACTTTGTCCTCACTCATGCGCACCCGAGAAAACTTCCTGGTCGGTCACCCATCCCAAATTGCTACAAGCCAAGCACGCTTAACTTGGAGGTTCTTTCGAGATAGGCTTTCAAAAATGAAGATGCACCTTGTTGATATGAGTACTTTCTATTAAGCCTTGGGTCAGGATATCACCATCACAGGGGCCAGAATATCAGTGAAGTAATAGCTTGATCAGCAACTAGTAAAAAAATTCTAGGACCAGCAAAACTTGGGGTCCTATGTTGTCAGTACACTTGCTCTAGGCAAGGGGTAGGCCTACCCAGGACGCCGCTGGAGTCGAGGTGGAGGTAGAGTGTGTGGGGCGGTCGTGGGGTGTACTTTGTTGGAACCGGACCGCCGACACATGGCGTGTCCGTTGGGGCCGCCCGCACACACTGCGCGCCCACCCAAGCTGTCGGGCCACGACACACGCGCCCGCACGTATAGCAGCGGGCTTTAGGTCTCTTGGGCCAACACTCCCCCCAAAAAGCTAGTCTATTAGGGGGTTGCACCCTCAACCATATAAACCATGCTTTCCCACCCTCACCGCACAATGTGGGACTATTCCCAACAGACTTGACATAACAGGAGTGGGTATAGAGATGGGTCGTCAAGGATGGGGTCAAGGTTGCGGATCCTTGGGCGGATCGTTGGGTTTGAGGTCATTGAGGATGGGAGCAGGGAAAGTTGTCAAGGGCAAGGTGGCTTTGGTGTAGGACAAAACAAACTCGCCAGAGACTAAGGCGGAGATAGGTTGCCAAGATGGAGTAGGGATGAAAACGAAAGGGATCGATTGGGAAAACTCCACTTTCATTTTGATTCTCACATTATATTTTTGAAACGGGATCAGAAACAGAGCCAACGAAAATGGGACTAGCGGGATGACGACAACGAACCAAAATGAGCAAAACAAATCAATATCGTATCAGAATCATATAACATTGTTTATTGTCACATAGAATAAAATGAAACAAGGATGAGACACTTTCTTAATGAATTTTTTTATTATATAATTTTATAGATATTTAATATCATGACTCATAGAGTTTTTTAAGAGCAAGGCTAATGACTGATCTGGCTGAGCTATTGACATGTCTTTTACAATTAACTATATAGCATTGCATAAAATATGCTGGCTAATTTGTTGGCTGAAAGAATATTGAGCAATTATTACTAGAACCACCTTTGTATTCTCATTCTCTTACCAAATATGTTGGAATTAGCGGTCCCATTCTTCTCTTTTCTCTCCCTGGATTTGACAAAAATCTAATGTGGCAAACCTTTTGCCAGCTTATATATCATCCTACTATATTTGCTCTAAAAAGGCTCATAGAGAATCGGCAATCGCGCCAAAAAAAGGGGTTCATCCTATGAATCTCACTTCTCTTCCTAAAAACATTGTCACATCATATAAAACACTTATGTGACAGCTCATTGAATACAAATGGAACTTAACTGAAACTTCGAAGCAAGTAACAGAAACTGAACCATTAGATAAGTGTTATATTATCACTAGAGCAATTTATAGCAGCGAATACATAACGACCAAAGTCCTGAAAAGAGAACAACATGCCAACAAAAAAAAAGGAACACCACTTTACAGTTCACCCCCTCTGCCTATTTGAAATCAAACAACCCTCTGCAACTCCGACCATGGCTGACGTACCCAAACGGGCGTCGACGACGGACAAGTCTACTGTCGTTCCCAAGCCCAGCTCCAGTCGTCCCGTACACCGGAAGCTCGTTCTCGCACGTCCTACGGCAACCGGGCCCGCCGTTCGCGGGAGCAAGGGCTGCGAGGTTCTCTAGCTCAAACAAGTCGGAGCTCGCGTCGCTGCTCTCCTCGCCGCCGTCGCTGTCCTCCACTTCCACCACCGGGAATCGCCTGCAACCAGCGGCGGCCGCAGCCACAGCCACCTCGCCTTCGATATCCAAGAACCGCACGGTCCTGCTACGGTTCCGGGTCGCCCGGGCCCGGGCCCTCGCGGACGGCGGTGTCTTGGCGAGGCAGGGGCGCGCGGTGGATGGCGCCGTCGAGCACGCCGGCTCCTCGTCCGCCGGAGCCGGGTGCTGCCGCGCAGAATTCCGCTTGCCGGAGAATATGGCGTTTAAAAGGCTGGCGAGCCGCGCGCCAGGGGAGGCCGGCCTGCGGCAGCCGCCGCTGGCGGGGGCGGCGGACGGCTTCCGCGCCCTCTTCGCCGTGCCTGGCGGGGCCGGCTTCTGCTTCTCCACGGGAGCCACCGAGGCCGGCCCAACGCCGCCAGCTGAGGTTCGGATGGGGCGGAGGCGGCGGAGGGAGTACTCGACCTCGGACGACGAGAAGTAGCCACGGCCGGAGGAGCAGTCGTCCGCGGGCGCAGGGGCCGCGCGCGCCGCCCGGTGGCTGGCGGCCAAGAAGGGCTTGTAGTAGTAGTAATGTAGGGCCGCCTGGTGCTGCTCCTTGGCGCTCCGAGGCGTCGGTGCCGTGGCACGCTCCGCCGTTGCTCCGTGGCCGCCGGCCTGCTCGTCCAAGGAATCGCAGATGGCGTCGAGCAGCGTGGACGAGAAGGACGGTTGGCCAGGTCGCCGCCTCGGCCTCTCCCGCGCCGCCGACGGTGGCGCTGGCGCCCACCTCTCCATTGTTGGCGCGTAGTCGAGAAGAGCAAAGCAGAGCAGAGCAGAACAGCGAGTGCGCGCGGGGCAATGATGATATAGGCGGGCTAGCTAGCGATGGAGGGGACAAGGGAGCTAGCTAGAAAGCGAAGGGGCCAGGCCGGGCCGGGGCAGCAATGGCGGGCGCGCGTGTGAGTCGGGGGAGTGGAGTGCGGGCGTGCGGGGTGAGGGGATCTTGTTGTCTGGGTGTCCCTCTCCTGCTCTCCATGGTCCCGGCCCTGCTCTGTCCTTGGACTCCTTGATGCTTCGATTCCTTCCGGCTGCCGCCTCTCTTTCCCTTTACCTTTGTCGGCGCCAGGAATGCACCTCTTGGCTATCACTGCTGGTTTACCGTTTTAGCTCATTTATATATAGTAGTAGTTCTGTTTTGTATAGAATCTTTGGTTTGACAATCCATACATTCAGTAACTGTGAGCACTAAGCTAAAGGACCGTTTGGTTCGAGCGACTAAAAATTAGTCTCTCCATTTTAGTGTGATTTAGTCTCTAAATTAATAAACGGTGGAACTAAAATATAAACTAAACTAGTTTAGTCTCTAGTGCCTCAAGGGCTGACTAAAAGAAACTAAATCATATAAATTCCACTTTTTAACCTTCATTTATTTCAATTGCACTGAAGGTAGGAGAATGCTAAGGGGTATTTTAGTCCTCTTGTGATTCATTTAGGCCCTGTTTGGAAGTGTAATATTTTTGCAGTTTTGAAACAATACTATGGTATTTGATGATACTATAGTATTGAAACTCAAAAGGTGTTTAGTTTGTACAGGCAAAACACAGTTTTAAATACCATGGTTTACCTAAAACCGTGGTATTTTTGGAGTTTTCGAAACTCCACTCGGGACCTTAGTTTTCTTCTCTTCTCTCTACATATACTTTGTTTTTTTCCAATGGAACCAAACAGATCTCGGTTTTGAGCAATACTGTGGTTTTACTGTGGTAAAGTAATACCGTAGTATTTGTGTCATGTACAATTGTAAACTGTGGTATCTCAAAATTACAGTATTTCAAAACTGCATTTCCAAACATACCCTTAATATGTTTTAAATAGTTTAGTCCCTAGAATCAAACAGGGTAGGAACTAAACTTTAGTCCCTCAACTAAAGGAACTAAACGGGGCCAACGTCTTGTGCTAATTAATTCAGTATTTAGAAGCCTACCCATTTTCATGATGTCCTTTTTTGAGGTGCCGACGGGGGTGTTACAAAAATTAGATGCCATTCTTTCTCGCTTCTATTGGCAAGGCGGCCATTCGAAAAAGAAATATAGACTAACAAAGTGGAAGACTATATGTCAATCTAAAGAGATCGGTGGTTTGGGGGTTGCCAACCTAGCCATTAAGAACGTTTGTTTACTTAGCAAATGGCTCTTTAAGTTACTAAATCAGAACGGTAAATGGCAGGAAATTCTGAAAAATAAATACTTCGGATCCAAATCACTTACTCAAATAGTGAGAAAATCTGGAGACTCACATTTCTAGTCTGGTCTCATGAAAATTAAAGAAAGTTTCTTGAGCAAGGGGAAGTTCGATGTAGGTGACGGTCAAATGACTAGGTTCTGGGAGGATAGATGGACCCTCGATAGGCCGCTTAAGGACCATTATCCGAACCTTTTTAATATTGTGCGTAAAAAGAATGTTTTAGTCATTGATGTTATGAATGGAAATATACCCAACATATCCTTTCGTAGATCTATTATCGGAGTGAAGCAGGTTGAGTGGCATAATTTATTAAATTTGATGGCAACCGTTTCTTTAGAAGAATCGATTTATTTGGGGGCTCACAAAGATGAACTTTTCTCAGATCGCTCAATGTACTTTCTTTTAATGAATTCTCCCCCTGTAAATCGCAATATACTTTGGAGTCTAAATCTTCCTCTGAAAATTAAGATTTTCTTGTGGTATTTAGGCAGGGGAGTTACTCTCACTAAAGACAATTTAGCTAAGCGAGGTTGGAAAGGTTGTTTAAAATGCAGATTTTGTAATCAAAATGAGTCTATTCAACATCTGTTTTTTGATTGTTACCTTGCTAGAAATATTTGGAGAATTATTTACTTTGCCTTAAATATAGAGATACCGAACAATATTAATCATATAATTGGGTCCTGGATTGCTAACAAGGGAACAACACATAGAAAAAAACTTCTAATTGGAGTGGCGGCAATGTTTTGATCTATTTGGCTTTGTCGCAATGATGTTGTTTTTACTTTTAAACCAAAACCATCAATTATGCAGGTTCTTTTCAGGGCAACATACTGGCTCAGATTCTGGAGATTGTTGCAGAAAGAACAACTTCAACACGAGATCCTTGCGGTATGTCGATCCTTAGAGGTGGTGGCTATAGAGATCTTTGCAAGCCATAGATGGAGGTCCAACGCTAGATTAGAAGGAGCTTGATTTGTTGATGTTTTATTTCGAAGAATGTTTACGATGGATGGTTGTCTTTTTTTGATTTGTAAGGCCGTATGTAAGAGATTGCAAAAGTCTGGAACATTTTGTTTCTATAATAAAAAAAGTCAAATTTAGGATGTGTTTGTTTCTCTCATAGATTATATAAGTTAGTTTACAGTGGAAGGGTAGTAGAATAAAATATCACTTGAAGAACACAAATAAGTTAAAATAAGCTAACATTAGATAGTTTATTTAAGTTTATTTGTGATTATAAAATGATTTTTTATCCTCTTACTCTTACAACATAATCTCGCTTATGTAATATACGAGAGAAACAAACTGGGCCTTAAGCACTTACTGTTGGGGACTTGTTCTCAAATGCTTCGGATTAAGAACAAGGCAACATAAAAAGTGTTAAATGATAAAGTCCTTCGTCCTTTTTAACATTATTTCCCTTCGGGATATAATGTGTTTCGGACGAAGGTTACAAACAACATATCTTCGTAAGCACAATAAACTATGACGAAGAACTTACATGTAACATAAAAAGTAATATAAACATTTAAATATTATCACAACATCATTTCTATTTTATTATCATATAAAAATAGAAATGATTTCAGATTACAAGTGTACCTTTGGATTGCAGGAAGACAAAAGTACAAGAATGACGGAAAGCAAATGCCAAGTCAGCGTGAACAGTACGGGAGTACTGTTCATCTATTTATAGGCGTGGGACATAGCCCATGCAAAATTACATTCATGTCCATCACATTTGCTAATGACTTATGGGAATCTATTAAGGCCTAAGTAGTCTTTTCATCTTTAAGTCGGTTCCCCTTTCTGCTATCGCGACGAAGCTTTCTGCGCATAGCTTCGGCTGTGCACCATCCTTCGTACAGCTTGGTAATCAGCCCGTCCTTCATCTTAATCCCCCTTCGTCTGGCTTGGGCTTCGTTCTGACCGTACTCCATGTTCATGATCTGAGTCCGAAGATACCTGTTCATATAATTCACTTGGAAAATATTGTCAAATCATGTTTTTGAGGACCTTCGGAGGACGAAGGCCCCCAACAGTAGCCCCTCGCAATATTAATTTGTTAGTGATAAATTCAGATTGTGATATGGACGAAGGCCTTAAGCCGAAGGTCCGAAAAAACACCTTCCCTTTGCTAGAATAGCAAAAGTCACTGACACCTGGGACCACACAGTTTCCGTCATATCGAGTGTATAAGTAGGAGCCCGCCACATTTGATTTGGCACGCTCTCTTTGCCATTTGTTTTGCCTGCTTATAAAGCTTTCTGCCCAAAAATTATTTGTTTTCTTTCCTAGTTTTGAGCTTCGGAAGCGAGAAGTAAGATTTCCGAAGGGATGTCTGAGGAGAAGAAGGCTGCTGTCGGAATGAAGCTAAGTCTCTCTGAAGAGAAGAACCTGGGGTTTCTTGAAGCAATGTCGAAGACTAATACAGAAAAGATCACCAAAGAGATTTTATCTGAAGATACCGGTGACAGCGACAGTTATGATGTAGAAAGCGGCGGGGGAGAGTCCGAAGATCGACCATGGCGGCCAAGTCACTCGGTTTTCGGGAAAACCACTATTAAGCAGAGTCATATTGATAATATGAGGGGGAGATATTTTCGAGATATATCTATTGTGAGGGCTGATGCTGGAGAAAAAACTTCTCCTACCCCCGAAGATGATGAGGTCGTGATCTTCCGAAGCTTTCTCAAGGCTGGGCTTCGGTTCCCCCTAAGCAGCTTTGTTGTCGAAGTCCTGAAGACATTTCAAATCTACCTTCATCAAATTACTCCCGAAGCTATCATAAGAATGGGAATCTTTGTCTGGGCTGTGAGAAGCCAAGGTTTAGAACCAAATGCTAAAAGCTTTTGCAAAATTCATGAGTTGGTATATGAGACGAAGCCCTGGGGGAAAGAACAATATCACAACAACTTTGGTTGTTACAGCTTCGGTGCCCGCTCCGGGTCGAGCTGCCCCGTGCCAACCTTTCGGAAGAGGTGGCCCGGCGCCTGGATGACAGAATGGTTCTATGTAAAGAATGACTTGACAGCGCAGGAAGATGTTAAGAGTATCATTATGCGCCCTATCTGGCAACGCTTCGGACTCCGAAAGCCGAAGGTTGAAATGGATGAAGCGGCCGAAGAATGCCAAAGAGCCTTCGGCGTAATCTGCTCTTTTATTGGGACAAGGGATCTGGTCCAAGAGCATATTGCCTTCAGAGTTTGGCCACTTGCAGGAAACTGGGAAATGCCGAAGGAGACCATCAAAGAATCTGACGAAGGTGGACTGGTCAGACTAAAATACACATTCAAATACGGGGATAAGTTTGTTGAACCGGACGACGACTGGTTAAAAAGCATTGAAACCTTAAGTGACGAACTGCTTGGGGTATACTCGAAGGTCGAGAATACTGCATTATCAGCAACCTTCGGAGGCCGAAAGAAGAAGAGGCTCAACCGGGTATTTGATGCAATCGGGTTTGTCTACCCTGACCACCATTATCCGGTGCCAGGCCGCAAAAGAAAAAATACTTCTCCTGCAAAAGAAGTTGCCTCAGGTGCTTCTGGTGAGCCAGCGCCGCAAAGAAAAAAGATGAAGGTGCTCACCCACCGGGCGCGTTTTATTGAGCCGGCCACAGTGCCTGAATTTATCGGTGAAGTCTCTTTGGCCACTGAAACTACAGAGCCAGCTCCAGTGCCGAAGACCGAAGAAAAAACTGAAGCACCTTCAGCAGAGAAGGCAGAAAAACCGAGAACTGAAGGACCAAAAATATTGGAAATCTTAAGTCCTTCAGCAAGTGTTGAGACAATAAGAAATCAAAAGGGCCCATTGGTGACCCCGAAAAGAAAAAGAATGGTGAACGTGCTAGATGTTTTGGAGACAATTAAGTCTTCAAGCATAACTCCAAAGAAGACTGTTGAACTTTCTGAAGTGTCTACTGAAGCTTTAGTTGCTGAAACTTCGAAGCAACAACTTGAAGCTGAAGCTGGGCCTTCAGAGCCCACCAAGGAACAACCTTTGGAAGCCGAAGAAAAAATAAAAATGCCAGAGCCAATTTTGGTTGAAGAAATTGACACTGCGGCCCCCGAAGTATCTTCCATCATACGCGATTACATTGTGCGACATGCTTTGGGGAAGAAATTATCTGAAGAAGAGATTTATGAAGCCAATCACTATGCCAGAGAATTAAAATATCCGAAGGGGGCACTAGTGTTCAATGGGACAAACGAAGATGACTTCCTATACTGTCTCCCGGACAACAAAGAATTATCTGTCTGCCGGGAGATGGCTAGGAGTATGGGGTTTCCGAAGCTTGAAGCTGGACTATGCGCTATGACGAAGGAGGATCTTGCGGATAGCCTTGCATATAATAGTCTGAAGGTGCGAGAATTGCGCATTTTGGAAACTTTATGATTCGAAATCTATTGTTTTATTCTTATACTAACTTTTTACATATAGGGTTTAATACTAAGCAACGCGCTGAGAGCGCAAAAGAGTGCCGAAGACGAAAGCTATGAAATTGCCTTCAACAACCTTCGAACGGAGGTTATCAAACTAAGGAACGAAGCCCTGGAAAAGGACAAAATTCTAGTTACATTAGTGGATAAAGTAAAGGAGAACGAAGCTGCGTCCAAAGCCCAAATTGCAGCTCAAAAGCACGAGATTGACGACCTTCGGAAGCAATTGGCCCGGGCGAAAGAAGAACGCATACTTGAAGAAACGAGGCGGGAATGTAGCGACCAATGGGCTAATCATTTGGAAGGAACCGTTGAAGAGCTTCGGTCTTCTAAGAAAAGGTGCTACGAAAAATCCATGGAATGTGTAAAGAAAATAAAAACCAGCTTCGCCAGTGTTGGCGCATTTTCAAGTGAAGAAGATTTTGTGAGAGGTAACCCAGAAGGACCGATCGAATGGATCTGCCACGAAGCTGAAGCCTTCGAAGAAATTCTAAACAGTCGTGGAGACATTTGCGCCTTCTCGGGTGCCAGGGGGATTGCTACTATACTGGAGAAAAAAGGCTGCGATCATGTTAAGGTTCTTGCACAATCCGAAGCCAGCTTATCCCCTGAAGATATTAAAGACCCCTCGGCCGAAGCTAGCCAGACTGGTGGAAAATTTTTCACCGACGTCTGGGACAATGGTGGCCGAGAAATGGCCCGAGAAATTATTCAGAAAAGTGAGAAGGGCATTCACGACGCTAGAGAAGTAGCTAAGGCCACTGACAAAATCTCAGAGCCCGAAGGGCAAATAGGTATTAGCTAATGGTTTTTATTGTGTTGTAATTTTTGATTTTAAACTTCGTTCGCAATTTGTAATAGCAATGTGGCCGTATCATGTCCTCCTTCAGATCCTACTAAAGCGTCTCCGGGTCCTCTCCCGAAAGGAGACGAAGAAATTAAAAAGATGGCTGAAGCTATCATGGATGAAGTTGTTAACCGACTCCTGAACGAAGCTGCCGAAGTTGTTTTGAGAGAAGATTAAGCACTTTTGTAAAGACTTCTGAAATGAAACATGTGTGACATTTTGTAATCCTGTGATATATTTGCTTTTAATGACTCGATTCTTTACTATGCATGAAACTTTACATACGTACCGTTTTTGAGCCTTCGGCGAAAAAACACCTTCCCTTCTTTTCATGCTTCGTGAAGATAGAAAAACTTCTATGCATCACGACAATGTTCATAGTGCTCTGATGAAGGATATCCAAGCTTCATGAAAATATTCTCCGAAGCTATATTCCGAAGATCAATATTGTATCCCCTTGTGACTTAGCACGATTTTCACTTTCTCAAAGTATCCTTCCGAAGGTTGATTCCGTGTCCCCTTCTTTTGCGATATGCAACATGATGTATGATGCTTATGCTATGCAGAATGATGTGATGATGTTATGTTATGTAGATGACATTTGTTCCGAAGATACACACATATCCCCGTAAAACACAAAATATTTTTGTATCGGCGCTGACTTTTCGCTGTAAGCTCTGCATTCCCTTAGGAACGACTTTGGAGCTTCTTCGCCTTTTACTTAGGCGGTATCAGCGTTGACTTTTCGCTGTAAGCTCTGCATTCCCTTAGGAACGACTTTGGAGCTTCTTCGCCCTTTACTTAGGCGGTATCAGCGTTGACTTTTCGCTGTATGCTCTGCATTCCCTTTGGAACGACTTTGGAGCAGAAAACTTACACTGCGTTCCCTTTGGAACGACTTTTTGTGATTTCAGCAAACTTACTCTGCGTTCCTTAGAACGACTTTTTGTTGCTTCGAAGGATTTTCGATAATTCGAAGGTTCTGCTTGTTATCGCAAACTTTTAAGCTTCAGCAACTTAAGCCTGAGAAAATACAGTTTCCTTGTAGCAAGCAAAGAAACTTTTACATGAAAACTAAAAAATGTCCTTTATTACACAGAAAATAGAACTGAATGGAAAAAACTGGTAGGATATCTGTCAATAGATGTGCTTCGACTCTGGCACAGTGCTATTGACTGTGCGAGCTTCGGATTGTTCTCTGAGATCCCTTTGGTGTGGAGCATATTGGCTCCCTTCTGGCTGTTGGCCTTGTTGTAGCGGTGGTGGAGGCGGAGGCTGTTGTCAGGAAGCTTGAGGTTGACTTGCCGAAGCAACAGAAACTGCAGGGTGGTTGCCCATGTATTCTGGGATGTAAGGCGGATGGTATGAAGCAGTATGCATGACCTGCTTCGGCTGAGCTTGTTGTGCTGCAGCTTCGGCTATCTCCTTTTGCTTCTGGATGGTAACATGGCACATCCTGGTGGTATGGCCCTTGTTTTCACCACAGAATAAGCAAAATACTCTCCTTGATTGATCTCCAAATCTTCCGCCGAAGCCCCTGGCGCCTCTGCCTCTTGGAGCTGGTGGCCGGAAGAAACTTTGCTGTTGCCCCGAAGCCTGTGAGGAGCACTGTGGCCTGTTCTGCTGACTCCCCTTATCATCATTTTGAGTAGAGTTGTGGATGGACCTGACATGCCTCGGATGGAATCTTCCTCCGAAGCCCCTGGTCATTTCAGAAAACCTGAAAGCCTCCTCCCTTCTTTGGCGAAAATCGTTGTCGGCACGAATATACTCGTCCATCTTCTGGAGCAGTTTCTCCAAAGTTTGAGGAGGCTTCCTAGCAAAGTATTGAGCTGAAGGTCCAGGCCGAAGTCCCTTGATCATGGCCTCAATGACAATTTCGTTGGGCACCGTTGGTGCCTGCGCCCTCAAACGCAAGAACCTTCTGACATACGCCTGAAGGTATTCTTCATTATCCTGAGTGCATTGGAACAGGGCCTGAGCAGTGACCGGCTTCGTCTGAAACCCTTGGAAGCTGGTTAACAACATGTCCTTCAGTTTTTGCCATGAAGTGATCGTTCCTGGTCGAAGGGAGGAATACCAGGTTTGAGCAACACTCCTGACAGCCATAACAAAAGACTTTGCCATGACTGCAGCATTGCCACCATACGAAGATACTGTTGCTTCGTAGCTCATCAAAAACTGCTTCGGGTCTGAACGGCCATCGAATATGGGAAGCTGGGGCGGCTTATAGGACGGAGGCCAAGGTGTAGCCTGCAGCTCAGCGGACAGGGGAGAAGCATCATCGAAAACAAAATTTCCATGATGGAAATTGTCATACCAGTCATTTTCGTTGAAGAGACCCTCCTGATGAAGGTCTTTTTGTTGAGGCCTTCGGTTCTGCTCATCGTGAGTAAGATGGCGAACTTCTTCAGAAGCTTCGTCTATCTGCCTTTGCAGTTCAGCTAGCCTGGCCATCTTTTCCTTCTTCCTCTGCACCTGTTGATGAAGCATCTCCATATCTCTGATCTCTTGGTCTAGCTCATCCTCTTGAAGCGTCGGGCTGACAGCCTTCCTCTTCTGACTTCGGGCCTCCCGAAGAGAGACAGTCTCCTGATTGTGGTCCAGCGGTTGGAGAGCTGCAGTGCCAGTTGCTGAAGCTTTCTTCGGCGCCATAGCGAAGGTTGATGATCGCCAAGGGCACTCAAATACTCAAAGAGTGGAAGTGAGTTCACCGGAGGTGGGCGCCAATGTTGGGGACTTGTTCTCAAATGCTTCGGATTAAGAACAAGGCAACATAAAAAATGTTAAATGATAAAGTCCTTCGTCCTTTTTAACATTATTTCCCTTCGGGATATAATGTGTTTCGGACGAAGGTTACAAACAACATATCTTCGTAAGCACAATAAACTATGACGAAGAACTTACATGTAACATAAAAAGTAATATAAACATTTAAATATTATCACAACATCATTTCTATTTTATTATCATATAAAAATAGAAATGATTTCAGATTACAAGTGTACCTTCGGATTGCAGGAAGACAAAAGTACAAGAATGACGGAAAGCAAATGCCAAGTCAGCGTGAACAGTACGGGAGTACTGTTCATCTATTTATAGGCGTGGGACGTAGCCCATGCAAAATTATATTCATGTCCATCACATTTGCTAATGACTTATGGGAATCTATTAAGGCCTAAGTAGTCTTTTCATCTTTAAGTCGGTTCCCCTTTCTGCTATCGCGATGAAGCTTTCTGCGCATAGCTTCGGCTGTGCACCATCCTTCGTACAGCTTGGTAATCAGCCCGTCCTTCATCTTAATCCCCCTTCGTCTGGCTTGGGCTTCGTTCTGACCGTACTCCATGTTCATGATCTGAGTCCGAAGATACCTGTTCATATAATTCACTTGGAAAATATTGTCAAATCATGTTTTTGAGGACCTTCGGAGGACGAAGGCCCCCAACACTTACCTATTGGATTTTTTTCTCTATTGTATTTATGAGGCGAAAGAGAATCTAATCCAATCGATAAGTGCTTTAGCGGTATTTTAATATGTGAAAGATGCATATGCATGATTTAAATGTGCATCATGTGGGCCAAACATGCATACACGCTCTTCATGTGAGAAACCAATTTAAGCTGATTAAAAGAATCCTCAATCGCTGGCAACCCAGACCGGACGTGAGTCTATGATAATAGTGACAATCGACATGGGTAAACCGTGCTCGTATCTAGGGGTTAGTTTGGGAGAAGAGAATTGAAGGGCTAAAATCATCTTTTTATTTAATTTTAAATAGAAAGAAGATTTTAACATCCTTAATCCACCTTTTTATTTAATTTTAAATGGAAAGAAGATTTTAACATCCTTAATCCTCTTCAATTCCATGGCTCTCAAACTAGCAAAGGTTATGGCAGTCTACAATGAAGGGTGTGATGGTGACATTAGGGCATGTACCTAAGACATAAGTTCGGTTTTTCAAGTATAAGTGATGGCTAAGAGACTGCATGGTATAAACCTAAAACTATGAATCATAGATGCAGCTAAGAGACAACATGTGTGAAAAGTCATTAAATTTTTTACTCGACCTCTTAGAAACCTCTCAAGAGACCCTATATTAAATGAGGTTGTATATGCCCTTATACGGTTTGCACCGTGAAAGTTCGAGGATAATAGGAATGTCGTGGATAGGTGAGACCCTCGATGGCTAAAAAAATTATAGCATTTGTGTGAAGTTAATTTATAAACAATCGGGTAGAATCTAAAATATCTAAGGCCTAGTTTGTATCCTTAGAATTAAATTGCATTCTAATAATTGTGATTTAGGTATAGGCCAATTAAGCTAATATAATTTTATATATAATATATCTGTATACTAATGTTACTCATATGAAGGAGAGCGAGCCAAAGAGCATATTATAAATTGCAGAGTACAGACATAGACTAGTGATACATAAAATTAATTTGCACCCTTCATCATATGAATTTGGGATATGCTTATATCTAAACTTTGAAAAGTGGTAGAGTGTCAAATTCCAAACCAAATAATCTATTCTATTAAGTAAATTCCAACCTTCAAAATGGAGGGATCCAAACAAACCCTAAGGCTCCGTGTGGATCCTTGGAATTGAATTCCATTTAATAATCGTAATTTAGGCATAAATAAATTAAGATAATATGATTTTATGTAGAATATATTTATACACTATTGTTGTCCATATGTAGGAGATATTTATGTAATACATTTCTACTATAGAGAATAGAGCCGACGAGCGTGTTATAAATTGTAGAGTATAAATATAGCCTAGTGATATATAAAACCAATTTCCATTCCTCATCCTATGAATTCGAGATAGGCTTATATCTAAATTTTAGAAAGTGATAGAATGTCAAATTCCAAGTTAAATAATCTACTCCATTAAGTAGATTCCAATTCCTTCAAAATTAATGGATCCAACCGCCCGTAAGTGCAATCTTGAGGAGATTATCTACCTCAACACAAGTATCACACATCCATCTAATCAACATCATGCCCTAAATTCATTTTTTATGCACGGACACAATCCACCACAGATTGATGATTCTCTTCCGTGATTCAACCATCACCAAAGACTAATTTTGGAAAAATAAATTGACACCTAAGTGAGAGGATTAGGCAAATACTTACTAGAGCATTGTAAAGGACTAGCATATATAAGGCTACAATCTCGTGGAGGGGAGGGATCGACGGCAGCGGCAGCGGCACGATAAGAGGGGTTGCCGGTGGCGGTGGCGCGAGTGAGGAGGGGGCGGCGGGGACGCGGGATAGAGGAGGTTGGGGGCGGCGAGGTCACGGGTGAGGGGGAGGGGAAAGATGCATGAGCGACGATCCAAATAATATTGTTCATTGGATTTGAGTGAATAAGGAGAGAGGGGGTTATCCAATGATTCAAACTATTGATTGTGATGATGTGCTAAGTTTGGGCGTAATTTGTTTGGAGGATTTAGTAGAGTTTATGGGTGTGGGGTGATTTGGTTGGGTGAGTTTTGCAAAGTTTAAACTGGTGGATTATATAGTGGTATAGATATATACATGGGTATTCTCATAATCCTAAAAGTGCTGATTTGTAGGTCTAACTTGGACTCATTGTTAGGGGAACCCAACCCACATGTTGGGGGGAAGTATACGTGCTTGAACAAATAAGGAAGATTGCAGGATTTTGAAAGGAAAATGTGCCCTTAGGCCATCTCTAGTTGTTTTGATGATTAAAATGCCCAACACACCACTTTGATCTAGCTATATTGATAAGAGCATGAGCACAGGTGTAAAGAACACAAATTGAAGATATCAAGTCGCAAAAGATCACAAACATGGACCCCCCAAGTGTGCAACTTGATGTAAAATGGTAAAAATGTGAGGTTTGCACTCTAAATATGTTGCATAGGTCCATTATAATGTTTCTAGTACTTGTGTTTGAGATCTAACTTATTTTGTAGAGAAAAGCTCTTTTTGGGTTTAAGTTGACACATATTGCAAATCCTTTTTGCAAAGAAGTGAAGGAGGTATGGTTCTAACACTTAGTCAATTGTTTTATGTGCTAACAATGTTATCTAAGTGCTAGGGAAGCTCTCAAGAAGAGTCAAAATAAGTTGGAGAAGTTTGGCTCGGTCTGGGACCCACCAGACTATCCGGTGAGGCTTGTCTGGTGAAGCGTACGGATGAAGTCGTCGCTCTCGGGAATATAAAATTCACTGGAAAATGAACAGTGCACTGCCTGGTGCACCGGGCGTCATCTCCAATGGATCTCTCTGTGGGTGGGCACCAGCCGCCAATGGCTAACTGATGTGGCAGCTGTCCGGTGGTGCACCGGAATGTCCGGTGCCTCGCTAGAAAAGTAAGTTGGCCAATCGGATCAGTAGCCGACCATTGCTGGCCGGAATTCCAGTGACACACTAGACTGTCCGGTGAGCCCACAGTCAGGGAAGTTTTCTAGCTTCCTTGTGGAGAAGGCAACGACTCCTAGGCGTCTTGGGGTAATAAAAGGAGCCCCTAGGCACCCTATCTTGACACCGAAGCATCACAAGTGCACACTACAACTCCGAGACTCCGCGACCACACCGTTCAGTGATTTGAGAGAGATTTGAGTGCATTTCTGAGCTATTAATCTGTCGTTTTGTTGTTGTGCTCTTGTCTTTGCTTTCGTGTGTGTTGTTGCTGAGCTGTGTACTTGTGTGTGTGTTCTTACTAAAAGGGAAATGGCCTTAACCATTTTCCATAATTGGTTTTGGTGTTTGATGACCATCACAAATTTTATGGACTAACTAGTTTGCCTAAGTGATCATTTCTCAGGTACATAAAGTTCATACAAATCAATTCTAAGTCAACTATTCGAAATACCGTAGATTATTCTAGACAGGAGAAGAGTTTTGGAATTTCTCCTGAGCGCGGACCGTTCGGGCCCTTGCGGCAGACCGTTCGCGACTCTAGGGAAAGCCTTGGACATGAACACTGCAAAAAACATCGTTTACACTGCGGACTGTCCGAAGGAGAAGCGAGCACCGTCCGAGACCAAGCGCGGACCATCCGGTCGTTGAAAACCAGGAAAACCCAAAGGGTGATGGGTTCGGTAAAATGCATTTTTAGCGTCCTCGTGGACCGTCCGGGGTGCACGGCCGGACCGTCTGCGACTGCTCTGCCTGACAGCTAACGATGCATTTAATGCACTTGTAGCCTTCGATATAGCCATTACTGCTGACCGTTGCGATTTCAGGCGTTGATGCACAGGCGACGGACCGTCCGAACTAGGGGCGCGGACCATCTGCAATCACCAGGAAGAAGGCAATGACTAGGAAGTGGTTAGTGGCTATAAATACAACCCCAACCACCTCCATTCACTTCATCCAAGCATCCCATTCACTCACATTCAATACAAGAGCAAATACTTCATCTCAAGACACATTCAAAGCTTCCAAACCTCTCAAAATCCCATAATTGTGACTTGTGATCATAGTGTTTAGTGATTTGAGAGAGTGTGATTTGTGTTTTATTTGTTTCTCTTGTTGCTTGGCTCTTAATCGTGCTTTCCTCATCTCCTTCTAAACTCTCTAGTGACTTGTAAAGCTAGCAAGAGACACCTAAGTGTGTGGTGTTCCTTGTGGGGTCTTTGTGATCCTTGAGATTAAGAAGAAGCACTCAATCGGTCTGAGTGATCGATTGAGAGAGGGGAAGGGTTTTAAAAGACCCGGCCTTCGTGGCCTCCTCAATGAGGAGTAGGTTCATTGAAACCGAACCTTGGAAAACAAATCATTGTGTTCATTTGTTTTGATCATCACTGAAAGGGAAATAGGGTCAAACCTTTTCCTATATGAATTTTGGTGGTTGAATTGCCCAACACAAACAATTGGACTAACTAGTTTGCTCTAGATTATGAGCTCTACAGGTGCCAAAGGTTCAACATAAACCAATAACAAGTCCAAGATAGGGTTCAAATAAAAAGAGCAAAGGACAACCGAAGGCTGCCCTAGTATGGCGCACCGGACTGTCCGGTGTGCCACCGGACAGTGTCCGGTGCACCAGGGAGGATCCACTCTGAACTTGCCAGCTTCGGGAATTCGGAGAGCCACTCCGCTATAATTCGCCGGACTGTCCGGTGTGCCAGCGGAGGCAACGGCTAGCGCGCCAACGGTCGTCTGCAAAAGGTGAACAGTGAACTGAACAGTGCAACTACGCGTGCAGAAGTCAGAGCAGGCGTCAGAAGGCGCACCGGACAGTGAACAGTGTCTGTCCGGTGCACCACCACACTGTCCAGTGGCCCCCCTTGTCAGAGCTCCAACGGTCGAACCCTAACAGTTGGGTGATGTGGCTGGCGCACCGAACAGTGCCCGGTGGCGCACCGAACTGTCCGGTGCGCCATACGACAGCAGCCATCCCCAACGGCCACTTTGGTGGTTGGGGGCTATAAATACCCCCAACCACCACTCATTCAAGGCATCCAAGTTTTCAGCCATTGCATTCAATACAAGAGCTCTAGACTTCACTCCAAGACACAAACAAAGAGATCAAATCCTCTCCCAAGTCCAAAGATCATTCCAATCAAATAGTGACTAGTGAGAGAGTGATATTTGTGTTCCTTTGAGTTCTTGCGCGTGGATCGCTTTCTTCCTTCCTCATTTCTAGTTCTCAAGTGTTTTGTAACCAAGGCAAGAGACACCAAGTGTATGGTGGTCCTTGCGGGGTCTAAGTGACTCGTGAGATAAGGAGAAAGCTCACTCGGTTTAAGTGACCGTTTGAGAGAGGGAAAGGGTTGAAAGAGACCCGGTCTTTGTGACCACCTCAACGGGGAGTAGGTTTGCAAGAACCGAACCTCGGTAAAACAAATCACCGTGTCATCCGCTCTATTTCTTTGGTTGATTTGTTTTTGCCCTCTCTTTCGGACTCGTTTATATTTCTAACGCTAACCCTAGCTTGTAGTTGTGCTTAAAGTTTATAAATTTCAGATTCCACCTATTCACCCCCCTCTAGGCGACTTTCAATCACCCTACAATTTGATTCTTCCTCTCCCCTCTCTCTATGTTCTCTTGCTCACAATTGTTTTGAGTTAGCTTCCAAAGTTATCCACATTGATTGAGCAACTCATAGCAAGAAGAACTCTCTTCCGCACTCCATATTCATTATTATTTGTTTCTAATCCTAACCCTGGGTGAAGTTCATGTTCAAAGTTTATAATTTATAGGTTTCGCCTATTCACCCCCTATGCGACTTTCACTTTCTCCCTCCCTTACTCTAATTTTCGATTGTGATCATCTTGTGTAAGGCATGAGAGACTCCAACTTGTGGATATTCCTCACAAACGAGATTTGGAAATATAAGGAAGAACCGTGTTACACAAATACAAGATTGGAACTTAAATACATAATGTAAATGCGAAAGGTAAAGAGTAAGGTAGAGATGCAAACTCTCATGGATGATGTTGGTATTTTTACCGAGGTATCCGAAACCACGTAAGGTCCCAACTAATCCTCGTTGGTGCCCCTGCGCAAAGGGAAGCCCACGCGAGGGCCAAGCACCTTGGTCGAGTAATTCAATAGAGAGTTGCGGGCCTTCTCCACGCGCAAGTGGTGCTCCGCTTCTGGCTCTTCTTGGACGCTCGCCGCCATGTCCACTATCGAGTTTCTTACCGAAATGTCGTGGGCCTCGTTCCCTCCGGTACATGGTGGCGGTGTGACACAAACATGGTTGTCATGGCCCCACAAGACTCTCGCCCCACTAGGTACAATTACAACGGCTCACACAAGAGCCAAGTGGTTGTGTGTTTTTTCTAAACTCACTCAACTAACTAGGATTCACCTAGAGCAAGCGCATAAGCGGTCTAACTAACCTAAGCACTTCTAAAAGCACCTACTCTAATCACCGAGTGATTCTATTAAGCATTTGGGTGTTTGAGCACTTGGAAATGTCTACAATATGCCTTGGTATGCTGCTTGGGCTCCCACACCTCCAAATGGCCGGTTGGGGGTATTTATAGCCTTCCCCTTCAATTATAGTCGTTGGGCGCTCCAGACAATCCGGTGCACACCGGAGATGCACTCTTCACTATCCGGTGCCCTAGCCATGTCAGCAGACCGTTGGGGTCTATAGCAGTCGACCATTGGATCCGACCACTGCTAGGCTGTCCGGTGCACACCGGACAGTCCAGTGCTGCAGCCCGAGAGCGCTTAGTTGCAGGCCTCTTTGCGTAGACTACCCGGTGTCCCACCGGACAGGTACAGGTACTGTTCACTATCCGTGCACCACCAGTGCGCTGGCTGACTGCCCACTTCATGGATTTCTTCGCTGTTTCCTTGGGCTTCTTTTGTTCTTGAGTCTGGGACTTCTACGCATCTTTTATGTCTTTTTTGAGGTGTTGCATCCTTAGTGCCTTAGTCCAATCCTCTTTGCATCATGTGAACAATAAAAACAAACACTAGCAAACACATTAGTCCACAAGGTTATGTTGATCATCAAACACCAAAATCACTTAGCCAAATGTCCCGGGGTTTATTTTCCTTACAATCTCCCCCCTTTTGGTGATTGATGACAACACAACCAAAGTAAGCAAATATAACAAAGATTTCAATAAAAATATGCAATCCACTTGCTAGGATGCATGAGTGTCCCCTCAAAGTGAGATTATGGACTTAAGCCTCCCCTAACTCCATAACTCACTTACTTTCTATTTTAGACCAAAGATACTTGAAAGATCAAAACCACTTGAAAGATAAAAAATTTAAAAATTTGAATTGGGTGGTGTTTGGTGTTTGATATATTTTTCAATGCTTTGGTCCCTAAAACTTCTCCCCCTTTGGCATCAACCACCGAAAAGCAAGATATTAAAAACATATAGGAAGCAAATAAAAGTCTTGCCCTCTAAAAGATTACTCCCCCTAAAAGAGTATTCTTCCTTTTGAAAGAATATTCTCCCTGTTGGTCACTTGTTCTCAAATGCTGTAAATCAAGAACAAGGCAACACAATTGTTAAGTATTAAGGATCTTCGTCTTTCGAAGCATTACCTCCCCGTGGATATAATGATCATCAGACGAAGGTCATGAAGGACATGCCTTCATCATCTTATAGATAAATAAGAATACATAAGGATAAAGATAGCGAACATAACTCATTGATTCATTCATATTTGCATTCCATAAAGTATGTATTAGTATTAACAGAATCTGCATTACATACATTCAGCTTGCTTGGTGGTGTTGACGTGAGAGTGATTACAATCCATCGTGAATAATACGATGCTACTATTCATCTATTTATTAGCACGGGAAGCAGCCCGAGTAAAAGTACATTTATGTTCCTAACATTTACTTATGACCATAACATAAATCATTAAGGACTAGCTAGTCTTTTTCCCTTCCGGCCAACATCATGTTCAGTCTTCATCACCATTATAAGCCGAAGCTATTATTCTTTGGCTATAGCTTCGGCGTTCTTTCTTATCATCTTCGGATCATATCTTCACCTCATATGCCTTTATTAAGGGGAAAAACTTCCATCCTGAAGCCGAAGCTCCCTGTAATAATCTATATCATGCTGAAAACAAATGGTTAATCATGTTTTTGAGGACCTTAGGAAGAGAAAGGCCCTCAACACTCCCCCTTTGTCACAGATGAAGAAATACTCCCCATGAAGGCCCTCTTCATAACTTTCCTCATGCTCATACGTATACATATGCCCCTAGTGTCATACGGTGAGCTCTACAAGCTAATCTCACTTATACAAGACAAATCCATGCTTATCTCCCACTAATCCTTGCATCCTCCCACTAATCCTCAAATCCTCCCCCCTAATCCCCCCGCCGAGCCTATAAATAGAGGGGCAAGGGCGTCCTCTCAAGCCACCCCAAGCCATTTTATGGCAACTCTCTTCCTCCCCCCACCCACACGCCCACTCCACCTCCCACATAAGCACACACTAGCACAAGGATCATTCGGTCGTTCTTCAATCGTTAGTCCACCTATTCTTAGTTTGTTCGTTCGTTCGTCCGATCGTGATCGTTCTTCCGATCGTTCATGGTTTGTTCATCCGTTCGTCCGATCGTTCGATCGTTCGTCCGTTCGTTCATCCAAATAATCTTTGTTCAGCCGTTATGCAGCCGAAATTTCGATCGTTCGATCATTCGATCGTTCATCGTTCGTTCATAGTTCCTATTCATCGTTCATCGTTCGTTCATAGTCCCTATTCATCGTTCGTCTATTTGTTCGTCCAAATAATCTTTGTCCAGCCGTTATGATGCCGAAATTCTAACCGTTCGTTCGTCGGATCACTCGATCGTTCGTCCGTTCGTTCATAGTTCCTATTCATCGTTCATCGTTCGTTCATAGTCACTATTCATAGTTCATCGTTCGTTCATGCAAACTATTCACCATCACTATTCATCATCGTTACTAAACATCGATGATATAATTACTTTTCATCGTCACTATTCATCGTTGCTATTCATCGTTACTATTCATCGATCATCCGATCACCCCAAATTTCAACTACTAATGCATAGTGTCGCTTCGCCTCCAATCCACCCTCCTGGTAAGCACCTCCGCTCCACCACCAGTAATATCACAACACCAAATGACACAGATTCTGCTCAAGACTCTACCCATCCATATATCGCTATTCTGACCACTATACTAAATATTTGTTGGTATACTTGCTGGTTTGTATGTTTGCTTGTTCATGTTGCATAGTTATGGGAGCGTACGTGCCATCTCATGGAGGCCAGATCTGCAAGTCTACGCCAGGCGGTGGAGCCAGAAGCCAGTTCCGCGAGCTCTCCCCCTTTCGCCGGATAAGCACGACAAGCTCACTGGATCCCTTTGATGCATAAATTACCCATGCTTTTTCAACCACAACCCTCAGCCTGTTATTTTATGCATGATATGATTTTGAGACAAGTTATTATGGCCACCCAGCCACTTGCCGCAATCAATCTTTATATTCCTTGACATATTTGTTACAAATGATTTGAGAAAAGGTGTGAGTTTTCAAAAGAAAATGTTTCCAAAATGGGTATGATGAAGGGTTGTCACCCTTATCACCTTTTGAATGGGATGATCAGGGACTCCCTTGTTTAGGGGAGGGCCTTAGGTGTTGGCTCAGCCGGGTTAGGTGTGAGCAGAAGGATTGTCCCCTCATATAAGGACTGGTTTGTCATCCTTCACTACCTGTACTCATGACAAGTACAACCACTCGAGACTGTATGGGTAGTCACTCAATCTAAACTCGTACGGTCCAAACCCCATGGTTATGATGGCTGGGGAGCACCGGGAGGATAAGGAGGGGGAATGTTTTGTCCGGTTTGGACATTGCGGTGGCCTGACTCCTTCCGGTATAACAGTTAAGGTAAGGACGTGTGAGGAAAGAGAGAGATTTGGCATTCGGATCTCACGACGGTGAGATTGCAGAAACCAGACTAGTGGGTAAAGTGTACCCCTCTGCGCAGAGTTCAAACCTATTTGAATAGTCCGTGTCCACTGGAATGGACGAGTCTGGTGTGGTATGACAATTAGTGTTTTGTTTTCCAAAAATGCTTTTGAAAAGTGGTTTTTAAAAGGTCCGGCGGTTGAGCCGTGAGCTATGGTGGACGGGAAGTCCAGTAGCTGTTTTTGAAAAAGAAAACCAGTGGGAAACTGCTGAGATACCTGGATGGTTTAGTCCAGGGGATTTTGTTCTATATTGAAAAACTTCCTGCTCCTTTGGGAGAGGATGCGCTTTGAAAAATAAAAAATGGTTTACAAAATAACCCTGCATAAAATATTGCTCTTTCTACAAAATATCCTAAGCTCCACATATTCCATGCATTATATCTGATTTCCCCATTCCGCGGGTGAAGGTGGGCTGCTGAGTACATAAGTACTCACCCTTGCTTATTTGTTGTTTTTCAGAAAAGGAGATCGTGATTGGGTAAGAGTTACGCCTGTTCCCAACCTTGCCTGTGGCTGTTGGACCGCTGATTTGCTTCGCTACGTATATCGAGCTGCTTCAGCCCCACTCTGATGATATGTCTCGAGTTGTGGACCAACTCTTAAAGTTGATCGCCACCTTTATAGGTTTGTCTCGTTTAAGCAGATCTGGAATCATCTGTTGTATAAATGTGTTTACTAGCCTCCTGGGACTAGTAATTGTATCACATTTGAGTCCCAAAGGATTGAGGCGCTTCAGGTGGTACTAGAGCTATTAGGTTGGCCACAGGACGTAACCCTTAGCCTTGATCCAAAAGTTTTTTTGAGTCAAAACTGTTTCCTTAAAAAAAATTCTTGCTCTTATCCCTTCATTTCAAAAATGGTTTCTGTAATACCCAAATAGTAGGAGTAGTAAAATGTACAAGAAACGAGAAATATGAAGGGTTCCATTGACCACTTGTGTTATTATTCTCATTTTTGCATATTTCAAATCATGGAATTATCCCTCACAACCAAACAATATACTAAATAAAAGAATGTGCATCATGCTGGAGTTTAGTTGCTTGTGCATTTAATAAAATAATAATATGAATAATAAAATGAAATAATAATGAGGATTTGGGATTTAGCCTAAACTTCAATTCTAGAAATTTAGGAAAAGAGAGGAAAGAAATAAATATTATACAATACAAATTAGAATTATAATTACATGGCTTCACCACATTTTTTATGGCCAAATTTCATAATTGGTCTATATACAAAGGTTCCACAAAGTTTAAATTTAGTTTGAAGCTTGGAATTTGGAAAGAGGAGATAAAACAAAACAGAAAAAGAAAAGAAAAGGAAATGGAAAAAACTCGTGCTGGGCCCAAGTCCGCGCTACCGGCCCAATTGACCTAGCCCTCCCACGTGGCCTGCCTGCTCAACACTGATACCCGAGCCCCACCACTCTCCACCGCACGCGCTGGCTACCTATCTCTGAGTCGTGGGCCCGCATCGCCAGTCCGTTTCCTCTCCGCGCGCGCTAACTCACTGATGGGTGGCCCTTGCTTGTCAGGTCGTTCCCCTCGCAACGGATTTTCTGAGCTTGGCGGAGGCGCGCGTTTGCCGCGCGTGTGGTTGCGACGCCCAGACTCAGTCCGAGCCTATTTAGGTAGCCATGACTCCGGCGCCGTCCTATCCTTCCCCATGAGCATCCTCGCGTCCACCGGAGGTACATTGCGTGAGGCCGATTGAGCGCGTAAAAATTTCCCCAGTAGCAAGCCGCCATTGCCGCCGGTGATCTCCGCTCGCCTTGGCGAACGGCCCTCGGATCTTCGACCCAGAATTCCGACGCGACTTGTGGAAGCGCTCTTGGTGTCGTCAGCTGCGGATAATCACTGGTGCGCAGGCAATTGCTCACCGTGGTTCAACTTCCGCCACCGAGCGGTGGCAGGGGACTTCGCGACGGCAATCACTGGTATGAAGGCTTCCCAGATACTCGCCTCTGTTTACGCATCATTTATCATCGATTAGATTGAAGTTCGAGAGCAGGAAACTGAGTTTGGCGGGCACCGGCGATGGCGCCGCCACGCCATCGTTGCTCCGCCGCGTGCGGCTGGGCGATGGCGTGTCGGTGGGAGGGGGGAAGGCGCCTGTGGCCGTTAAATCCTGGATGAGCAGCTAGGATCAGTTCTGGGTGCGGGGCTGTTGCGGGCCATAGATGGGCGATCCAGTGGACGTGATCGCGTAGCAACTCGTTTAAGCGATGACCGATCCTAGCGCTTGGATGTAGATTGAACGGTCGGGGCGAGTTACTAATTTTGGAAGCGGCAATCTAATCCGATGCGTCGGTTATCGATCGGACGGTTGAAAACACACGTTAGTTTATAAGTGCGAGATCTAATCCACACCGCCCGCGCGTGATCCAACGGCTTGGATCCGAAGATACCCCTTCGCGGGTACGTTTTACAATAGGGACCTTACGATTTTTGAGAATAGTACCCGCCGTCCTACGGGTATTGTGCACTGTGTCTTGGAGAAGTTACCCCGAGGCCCCTGCCTTTCTCAGTATTAATGCACCCAATCCAGAGTTCATAGGAAATGGATAAATGATATCTGGAAATGATTTTTAATGAGAAACTAAATGCTAGAACTTTAATAAATCATAGAAAATTCATATGAACTCCGAATTAATTCATTCCAGTTTCTAAATTTTTGTAATAATATTGTCTACCCATTAGTGCCTCTGTTCTGACATGACAAACACATTAAAATTATTCTTTCACTTAATCTTGTATTAAGCACATAAAACATTAGAAAATCCATAACTTAAAATCTGTAACTCCAAAATTAATAATTCCAGTTCCTATGATCTCATTTTAATGTCTAGATTTTTACTGTATATTTTATTTACATGTTTGATGTAATGTTAATTTTTGCTATACTATGTATGTATTGTGTTGATGCGAGTAGACGAGCAAGCCACTGTGGAATCTGAGGTTCAACAAATAGAGATAGCTGAGCAGGAGCTCGTTGAAGGCAAGTTGTGCCCTTGATCACTTCTTTTACCCATTCATGTTCTTATTAATCATAATGATCTGCATAGGTTAATTTTGCTGGGACCCAATAGGTTACCCTAGATTTTGACTATCTTTATACCTTGTTTCACCACTGGTTTTACTACTAAGTTTTTGGGTAGTACATGCTATTGCTTTATGTGGATTTGGGTATAGAGATATTCATCACTCATTTTTATACTTGTTATTATCTGTTCATTATTTTCTGTTCATGATAAGATCATTATGTTAATGGGAACATGGAGAACCACCCGGGAAAACAGTGCTACCACAAGGGTTTAATGGGACACCCTTGGCTGATTAACTAGGAAAGCTAGTGGAGGGCTACCTTACCCGAAAGGGGCAAGGGCAGTAGGGGAGTGGTTAGTGTAGGGAGGTCCTTGGGTTGATTTTGCTGCGATGGCGGTCAGACAAGAACCCTGCACTGGAGCTTCCTATAAACTGTAGCGGGTAGTCTGAAGCTAGTGGAACTTTGTAAAGGCCTCGTAGTGGTACCCTGCCTCGCTTCCTTGGTAGAGGTGTATGGAGTCTGATCAACTCCGTGGCAAATGGGTAACACGACTTGTGGGTAAAGATGCGCAACCTCTGTAGAGTGTAAAACTGGTATACTAGCCGTGCTCACGGTCATGAGCGGCTCGGACACTCACATGATTAATTTATGGAACTTAAACTTAATCTGTCATTTCATTGCATGTGGGATTATTTTATTATTACTTTTATTTACTATGGTTTGGTATTTACTTACACTTAGTAACTGCTAATAAAATTTTGACCAACTTATAAAAGCAATGCTCAACTTCAGCCTTTATTTCATTGATCAGCCTTACACTTCATGAACTCCCACCTTTGGTGAGTTCATGCCACATTATTCCCCACAACTTGTTAAGCTATGAACGTATGTGAGCTCACTCTTGCTGTCTCACACCCCCCTCACAGGCGATGAACAGGTGGTCGAAGAGGAGCCGCCTAACACCGAGGCTTTCGACTTGATCTAGGTGGCGTTTCTCAGTTGACATTGGCGCCGACGATCCTTAGTTCGTTTATGTTTATTGTTTTATTTTGTATTAAGTCTTCCGCTATGTAATAAATACTCTGATGTTTTATGACATTTATCTCTATACACTCTGTTATTATATATGTTGTCTTCTTTGGCGCATGTATGAGATGCACCCGGCTTTGTTCCTTAAAGCCCGGGTGTCACAGAAGTGGTATCAGAGCAAATGTTGACTGTAGGACGAAACCTAGATAGAAATGGACAAAACCCTTACCTACTTACCTCATTCTGATTCATTCTATACTTACCTTACTCTGATTCTTTCTACACTTATCTTGATCCTGTCTCACTGTTGGGGGCCTTCGTCCTCCGAAGGTCCTCAAAAACATAATTTGACAATGTTTTCCAAGTGAATTATGTGAACAGGTATCTTCGGACTCAGATTATGAACATGCAATACGGTCAGAACGAAGCCTAAGCCAGACGAAGGGGGGTTGAGATGAAGGACGGGCTAATTACCAAGCTGTGCGAAGGATGGTGCACAGCCGAAGCTATGCGCAGAAAGCTTCGTCGCGATAGCAGAAAGGGGAACCGACTTAAAGCTGAAAAGACTACTTAGGCCTTAATAGATTCCCATAAGTCATTAGCAGATGTAATGGGCATGAATGTAATTTTACATGGGCTGCGTCCCACGCCTATAAATAGATGAACAGTACTCCCGTACTGTTCATGCTGACTTGGCATTTGCTTTTGCGTCATCCTTATACTTTTGCCTTCCTGCAATCCGAAGGTACACTTGTAATCTGAAGTCATTTCTATTTTTACTATGATAATAAAATAGAAATGACGTTGTGATAATATTTAAATGTTTATATTACTTCTTATGCTGTATTCAAGTTCTTCATCTTTGTTTATTGTGCTTACGAAGATATGTTGCTTGTGACCTTCGTCCGAAATACATTATATCCCGAAGGGAAATAATGTTTCAAAGGACGAAGGACTTTATCATTTAACACTTTTTATGTTGCCTTGTTCTTAATCCGAAGCATTTGAGAACAAGTCCCCAACATTGGCGCCCACCTCCGGTGAACTCACTTCCACTCTTTGAGTTTTTGAACACCTTCGGAAGCCATAAACCTTCGCTATGGCGCCGAAGAAAGCTTCAGCAACTGGGGCTGCAGCTCTGCAACCGCTAGACCCCAATCAGGAGACTCTCTCTCTTCGGGAGGCCCGAAGCCAGAAGAGGAAGGCTGTCAGCCCAACGCCTCAAGAGGATGAGCTAGACCAAGAGATCAGAGATATGGAGATGCTTCATCAACAAGTGCAGAGGAAGAAGGAAAAGATGGCCAGGCTAGCTGAACTGCAAAGGCAAATAGACGAAGCTTTTGAAGAAGTTCGTCATCTTACTCACGATGAGCAGAATCGAAGGCCTCAACAAAAAGACCTTCATCAGGAGGGTTTCTTCAACGAAGATGACTGGTATGACAATTTCCATCATGGAAATTTTGTTTTCGATGATGCTTCTCCTCTGTCCGCTGAGCTGCAGGCTACACCTTGGCCTCCGTCTTACAAGCCGCCCCAGCTTCCCATATTCGATGGCCATTCAGACCCGAAGCAGTTTTTGATGAGCTACGAAGCAACAGTATCTTCGTATGGTGGCAATGCTGCAGTCATGGCAAAGTCTTTTGTTATGGCTGTCAGGAGTGTTGCTCAAACCTGGTATTCCTCCCTTCGACTAGGAACGATCACTTCATGGCAAAAACTGAAGGACATGTTGTTAACCAGCTTCCAAGGGTTTCAGACGAAGCCGGTCACTGCTCAGGCCCTGTTCCAGTGCACCCAGGATCACGAAGAATACCTTCAGGCGTATGTCAGGAGGTTCTTGCGTTTGAGGGCGCAGGCGCCAACGGTGCCCAACGAAATTGTCATTGAGGCCATGATCAAGGGTCTTCGGCCTGGACCTTCAGCTCAGTACTTTGCTAGGAAGCCTCCTCAAACTTTGGAGAAGCTCCTCCAGAAGATGGACGAGTATATTCGTGCCGACAATGATTTTCGCCAAAGAAGGGAGGAGGCTTTCAGGTTTTCTGAAATGACCAGGGGCTTCGGAGGAAGATTCTATCCGAGGCATGTCAGGTCAATCCACAACTCTACTCAAAATGATGATAAGGGGAGTCAGCAGCACAGGCCGCAGTGCTCCTCACAGGCTTTGGGGCAACAGCAAAGCTTCTTCCGGCCACCAGCTCCAAGAGGCAGAGGCGCCAGGGGCTTCGGCGGAAGATTTGGAGATCAACCAAGGAGAACATTTTGCTTGTTCTGTGGTGAAAACAAGGGCCATACCACCAGGATGTGCCATGTTACCATCCAGAAGCAAAAGGAGATAGCCGAAGCTGCAGCACAACAAGCTCAGCCGAAGCAGGTCATGCATACTGCTTCGTACCATCCGCCTTACATCCCAGAATACATAGGCAACCACCCTGCAGTTTCTGTTGCTTCGGCGAGTCAACCTCAAGCTTCCTGGCAACAACCTCCGCCTCCACCACCGCTGCAACAAGGCCAACAGCCAGAAGGGAGCCAATATGTTCCACACCAAAGGGATCTCAGAGAACAATCCGAAGCTCGCACGGTCAATAGCACTATGCCAGAGTCGAAGCACATCTATTGACAAATATCCTACCCTGATAGTAGTCTTTTCCATTCAGTTCTATTTTTCTGTGTAATAAAGGACATTTTTCAGTTTTCATGTAATAGTTTCGTTGTTTGCCACAAGGAAAATGTATTTTCTCAGGCTTAAGTTGCTGAGCCTTAAAGATTTGCGATAACAAGGAGGACCTTCGAATTATCAAAAATCTTTCGAAGCAACAAAAAGTCGTTCTAAGTGTTGGGGGCTTGTTCTCAAATGCTAAGAATTAAGAACAAGGCAACATAGAAAATGTCAAGTGTTAAAGTCCTTCGTCCTCCACCCCATTATATTCTTTCGAGATATAAAGAATTTCGGACGAAGGTTACGAAGGACATACCTTCGTAAACATAATAACGAGGAACGAAGCATTCATGTAAATCATGAGGTATACAATAAACATTTAAATGTTATCATAAAATCATTTCCATCTTCACTAACATGAACAAATATAAATGATTTCGAATTACAAATGTACCTTCTGTCCTGAGGAGAGCGAGAATACAAGTGTGATGCGAAGGCAGATGGCAGGTTCGCGTGAACAGTACAGAGGTACTGTTCATCTATTTATAGGCACAGGTTGTAGCCCGTGACAAATTACAATTATGCCCCTTACAAAAGTTTACAACATTGACTCAGACCTCTATGGATAAAAAGGTCATTCTATCTCTAAGTCGGTTTGTAACGCCGAAGCTCCATGAAAAGGAACCTTCGGCCATCTCTTGGAGACGACTTCAGCCGAAGCTGCTTCTTCGTGTAAGACCTTCGGCGCACCGAAGCACGGCCCCAACAGTAGCCCCTTTCGCGGTGCTAGATCGTTTTTCGTAACGAGCTTGACCCGTGAAAAAAGCCTCTTCAGCTTCGGGAAGCCGAAGGTCCAAAAAACACCTTCCCTGAGCTCGTTGCGGAGAAACGATCCGGCTTCCGAGCGCGTGCCAGGCCCACCTTGCAGAGTTACTGTTTGATCTTTGCGGTCCACTGCACAGCGAGTATGAGTGACTGCCCGCTTGGTGTAAAAAATCCTGCCGCTTCGCCTTCTTACCTGCAGCACTATATAAACAGACGGGTAGGTGTGAAGTTACTACAACATTCATTGCTATTTGCACTGTTTTGCTGCCAAAATTTTTAACTACAGCCGAAGCTTGATTCTCAGAATCGAACGAAGGTCCATCTCGACGTCTGCTTCGTCAGAAAGAAGAGCTTCGGGAGAAAAGAAAAAAGAAAAAGTATCTGACTTTCCCAAACTCAGAATCAAATGGCGAGAGTGCGATCTACTGCCAAAGTTGTACGTGAGGGAGACGAAGCCGAAGGTTCGAATACTGTGCCCATCTCCGAAGCGATGCAGCGTTCCGGTCTAGTGATTGCGGAAGAAATGCCTGCTGCTGAAGCAAACCCGACAACTGCCGAAGGAGAAGAAGGAAACATTGAAGGGACTGATCCCGAAGATGACTACCGCATTGCCATGCCCAGCAAGCCCAGTCACCTGGATTTTGGGAAATCAACTGTTTCAAAGGCTGATCTTTCAAAGATGGTGAAAGCAGGTTATTTCAATGAAAATCAGAAGAAGCTACTTCGCTTCGGGGGAGGAGAAACCACCCCGAAGCCAGAGAAGGATGAGGTTGTCATCTTCAAGAGCTTTTTAAAGGCTGGGCTAAGATTCCCTCTTCACGAGATTATTGCGGAGATACTGAAGAGGTTTGGTATCTACCTTCACCAATTAACTCCTAACGCTATTGTTAGGCTTAGCGTTTATATTTGGGCCCTTCGGAGCCAAGCAGTGGAGCCATTTGCCGACAGTTTCTGTCGAGTTCATGAGTTGCACTATCAAACCAAGGCCAGAAAAGATGGGCTACACGATAACTTCGGTTGCTACAATTTTGCCTACCGGAAAACGGCAAAGTTTCCTGTGATCAGCTACCGAAGCAAATGGCCAGCAGGCTGGAAATCAGAATGGTTCTATGTCAAGGTTGAAGACGACAAAGAGAAGCTTGTGCAAAGTCCACTCGAGCTGATCTTCGGAGAAACCCGACCCCACTGCAATATGACACCAGAGGGTCAAACACAACAAGCAATGGATGAATTCGGAATTATTGCAGAACATATTAGTACCAGGGATCTGGTTCAGGAATTCTTGGCATTCAGAGTCTTCCCTACTCTGAAAGAATGGGAAATGCCAAAGTTGAAGGGGGAGAAGAAGGAGGGGGAACTTGTCCGGCTTCCATATCACTTCAAATTCAAACAATACTTTAAGAAACCCTGCCAAGAGTGGCTGGACACGGTCGAGGTGATGTGTAATGAAATTTTGGGGAATTATTCCAAAAAAGAAGATCAACTAATGACAGCAGCCTTCGGCACCCGCCCGAAGCGAAGGCTGAACCGAGTGCTTGATGCCCTGGGCTTCGAGTACCCTGACTATGAGCAGTTGAGCAAGGGTGCTGAGGGCCAGAAAAGAAAAAGAGTAGCCGAAACTCTGATCAGGGATGAAGAAAGACCAGCAAAGGAGAAGAAAATTACCAAGAAAAGAAAAATATCTACTCCGAAGTGCAAATTATCCGAAGAAGAGGGGACCCCCACACCGCCTTCTGCCAGCGACGTGGAGGAAATTTTAAAGGTAATGACTGAACCCATGCCCACGAAGCTAAGTCCATTAGGGCTCCAACTGACGAAGCTTTTTCGAAAGGTGGTAGAGCCGGAACAAACGAAGGTATCCAAACCAAAGCGGCAAAGGATTATTGCAGTGACTGAAGTTATCGACAAGACGCCACCGAGAGCGTCAATTCAAAAAACACCAGCTGCTGAAGGGACCACAAACGTCGAAGTCGCACCTTCGGAGGTCGCGGCTACCGAAGCTGCTACAGCCGAGGATGTGAACTTAGAAACCACTATTGAGGACATTGACAAAATTTTGGAAGACATGGCCGCAGAAGAAGCTGCCACTGCCGCTGAAAAAACCATGGCCACAGTGCCTGGGAAGGGGAAAGAAATAGCCGAAGACACTTCGGACGACGATGCCTACACATTCCAAAATTTAATTGGGCAAAAACTGTCGAAGGCCGAAATGGAAGAACTTAAGGACTATGCCAAATCTTGCGGCTACAAGCCAGGAGCTCTCCTATTTGGAGGTGTGGACGATGAAAAATTAGGCTGCATTCGAGACCAAACTGGAGCTAAGATAATCGGTACTCTATCAAAGAGTATCGGTTTTCCGAAGCTAGAGACAGACATCAGCCGCTACCGACGACAACATATCGTCGGCAGCTTATTTTATTCGAACTTCAAGGTAAACAACTTTTCTCTGACGTCTGTTGTTTTTAATAATGGAAATATTCCTTAACAAAGGTTGTTTATTTGCAGAGCATGCTTCTGAGCAAAGCTCTGAGGATGCAACAAGACTTGGAGGACAAAAAACACGAAGCTATAATCGAAAATTTAGAGAGCAAGATAAAAGAACAATCAGCTATCATTGAAAAGAAAGACTTCGAGCTCCAATCAACCGAAGGCTTGTTGGCAGAGACTGAGGCTAAGATATCAGAATTGAATTCGAAGCTTATCAGTCAATCAAAACAATTCGATCAGAAGAAGCTAGAACTTAATTCGAAACTTGAAGCCGAAGTCCAAGCCAGCTCAGAGTTGAAGAAATCGCTAACAAGCCTTCAAGACAAATGCTTGAAGTTTAGCAATAATTGTATTGAACGATTAAAAAAGATATTTTACTCTGTTGGAGCCAGCAGCGGGAAGTTTAACCCCTCAGCGGAAAATTTACCACAGGCCTTCAATCATATTGAAGCTGAAATCGAAGAACTTGACGAAGTTATAGCCGGGCACGGCGACTTCTTTGCCTGGGTAGCTTCTTGGGGTACCGCTGCTGCATTCCTGAAGGCCGGCTGCGAGCATGGAAAAATTGTCAACAGGCCCAACTTCACCCTGTCTCCATCAATCCTGGATGATATACCTGATCTCGCCCGAAGCATCTCAAATAGATTTATAAAAATGATATGGACAAAAGGCGGGCGGGAGAAGGCTGGAGATGAAGCTCGAAGTCATCTTGAACCAGTAAGAAATGAAACTTCGTACTTACTTTCTCCTTTGCACTTGATTTTTACTCACGATACCTTGATTTATGTAGGATGACGAAGCTGAAGGTGATACTTAAAGTATATGCCGCCGAAGCTGTCGCCGAAGCTGAAGCTTAATGAAGATCAGTAGAAGTATACTATAGGAAAAACTTAGGATACTTTTGCAACAACTTTTGTAAATACAATTGAACTGCTCTCAAGGAACTTTGTACATACCTTGTAATATATTCTTACCCTTCTGCTGAGGCGCTTTGATGTGGACGAAATCAGTATTTTGAGCCAAGGGCGAAAAAACACCTTCCCTTCTTTTCGTACACAACGAAGCATAAGAGACCAATTCTTCTTTTGCGGAGCGACGAAGCTTTTCTTTTTTGTACACAACAAAGCATAAGGGACCACTTCTTCTTTTTACCGAAGCTTTTCTTTTACATAACGAATCATAAAAAACCACTTCTCCTTTTTGCCGAAGCTTTTCTTTTACATAACGAATCATAAAAAACCACTTCTCCTTTTTGCCGAAGCTTTTCTTTTACATAACGAATCATAAAAAACCTGTTCTTCTTTTTGCCGAAGCAACCACTTTGGTACATAAATGCTATGAATGAATGCTTATGCATGCAAATGCCATGATGTAATGCAATGTGCGAATGAATGTCCACAACATATGTCCGAAGCCACGCTCTCAGCCATTATTCCTTTAGAACCAACCACACATCAGCTCTGCATTCCCTTAGGAACGTCTTTGGAGCTTCTTCGCCTTTTACTTAGGCAGTATAAGCTCTGCATTCCCTTAGGAACGTCTTTGGAGCTTCTTCGCCTTTTACTTAGGCGGTATCAGCGTTGACTTTTCGCTGTAAGCTCTGCATCCCCTTAGGGACGTCTTTGGAGCTTCTTCGCCTTTTACTTTCGGCGGAATCAGAGCTCTGCATCCCCTTAGGGACGTCTTTGGAGCTTCTTCTCTTCTTTTTTTTTTCAGTTTCGGCACTCGATGGTGCGTTCTCAGCTTTTTACATTTACATTTTTTGGGGGATTTTGCTCTTATAAAACTAAAAAGGAAATTACAGATGATGGCCCCATTAAAAACCTTTCTCCCCCTTTAGAAAGGAAAAGGGTGCCATGAAAAGGAAAAAGAAAAACATAAAAAGTTACATCAAGTTATACATAATATCTCCGAAGCTCATCTGCATTCCAAGATCTTGGAATTTCGTTGCCATCCATGTCCTTTAATCTGTACGAACCAGGCCTTGACGAGGATGCTACTAAGAAAGGCCCTTCCCATTTCAATTGTAGCTTGCCCACTGTATCTGGGTTGGCCACTCTCCGAAGCACCAAGTGTCCCGGCTCAATATTTTTTAGCCGGACCTTTCTATCTCGCCATTTGACTGTTTCAGCCTGGTATTTATTGATATTCTCCACGGCTTGAAGCCTGATCCCTTCTAAGGCATCTTTTTCCACGAGACAAGTATCTTCGGGACCTGATTCTGCCGAAGCTACCACTCTTATTGATCCAGCTTTGGCTTCTTCCGGGGTTATTGCTTCGTCACCAAATAACAACTTAAATGGGGTAAAGCCTGTAGACCTTGATGTTGTTGTATTATGGCTCCACACCACTTTGGTCAACTGATCTGGCCACTTTCCCCTTGGTTGATTAAAGATTAGCTTCATTATTCCTGTCATTATGATGCCGTTGGCCCTTTCAACAAGCCCATTCGACTCCGGATGCCTGACTGATGCAAAATGGATCTTCGTTCCAATTTGATCACAGAAATTTCTGAAAGCTTCGGAGTCGAACTGCGTTCCATTATCTACAGTGATGGCCTTCGGTACTCCGAAGCGACAGACAATGTTCTGCCAGAAAAACTTTTGGACAGTGGCCGAAGTTATTGTGGCTAATGGCTTTGCCTCAATCCACTTGGAAAAATACTCCACAGCTACTATAACATATTTTAGATTCCCTTGGGCCGGTGGTAATGGACCCAACAAGTCAAGGCCCCACCTTTGCAATGGCCAGATGGGTTGTATCAGCTGTGTCAAAGACGAAGGTTGCTTTTGATCTCTTGCACATTTCTGACAACCTTCGCACTTTTGAACTAACTCCGCTGCATCCGAAGCTGCCTTCGGCCAATAAAATCCTTGGCGGAACACTTTTCCAAGTAATGGCCTGGATCCGATGTGGGATCCACACAGGCCTGCATGTATCTCTTTCATTAACTCTATACCTTCGGATCTAGACAAGCACTTGAGCAGCGGGGCACAAACTCCATGCTTGTATAACTCCCCTTCTATCATGACATACGGACGAGCTCTCGCCTCTATCCTTTTATTATAAGCTTCGTCATCTGATAGGAAGTTACCCTGAAGGTAAGAGATTATTTCAGTTCTCCAATCTTCGCTGTAAACAGGAGAAATGTTAAGGACTGCTCTTTCTAGTAGCTCTACTGAAGGTGCCTTTATTGTTTCGAAGAACACATCCGAAGGTAGCGGCAGACCCTGTGCTGCAGACTTGGCTAACAAATCAGCATGCTCATTTTGTCCTCGAGGGATATTCTTAACAGAAAATCCTTCGAAGGAAGCTTCGATCCTTCGGACCGTGTCTAGGTATTTTTCAAGCTTCGGGTCTTTAGCCTTGCAACTTTTGTCAATATGACCCGAAACAACCTGGGAATCAGTTTTAAGAATCGCCCTTCTGATCCCCATTGCCTTTAGTTTCCGAAGACCCAGGAGCAGGGCTTCGTACTCAGTTATATTATTTGTGCAGCTGAAGTCAAGTCTTGCTGCATAGCAAGTTTTAACCTTGGACGGTGAGACCAACATAGCAGCTGCACCTGCTCCGAAGGTTCCCCAAGAGCCATCACAAAATACTGTCCATACTTCGGCATCTTTATTCGCTTCTTCGTCCTGAGCCCCTGGCGTCCAGTCGGCAATGAAATCTGCCAATGCTTGAGACTGAATTGAGGATCTATGCACATAATCAATGTAAAATTCATTGAGCTCCGCAGCCCATTTTCCAATACGCCCAGTAGCTTCTCTATTTCTCATGATATCCTTCAACGGCTGCGAAGAAGGAACAATAATGTTGTATGCCTGAAAATAGTGCCGAAGCTTCCTGGATGCCATTAAAACGGCATACAATACCTTCTCCAGCTCTGTATAATTTTTCTTTGAGACACTAAGGACCTCAGATACAAAATATACTGGGACCTGCTTCTTGACTTGTCCATCAAACTTCTCCTGGACAAGTGCCGCACTTACTGCTGAGTGCGAAGCTGCCACATATAACAACAGAGGAGCCCCTGGCGTTGGTGGAGTTAATGTTGTGAGATCTATTAAGTATTGCTTCAGCTCTTCGAAGGCTTTTTGTTGACTTGGGCCCCATTGAAAGACTTCAGCTGACTTCAGCACCTCGAAGAATGGTAAGTTTCTTTCTGCTGATCTGGATATAAATCTGTTGAGAGATGCCAGCCTTCCTGTCAATCTTTGGGCCCCCTTTTTTGTGGTTGGTGGCTCCATTCGAAGTATAGCTTCGATTTTATTTGGGTTAGCTTCGATTCCCTTTGTTGAAACCAAGCATCCAAGAAATTTACCCTTCTTCACTCCGAAGACACATTTTTCTGGATTCAGCTTCAGACTAGCTTGTCTGAAGCTGGCGAAGGTCTCCTGCAGATCAGCAATATGATTTTCTTGCTTCGTGCTTTTTACAATGATGTCATCGACATAAGTCAGCACATTTCTGCCTATCTGAGATTGGAGAACCTTCGCAGTCATTCTGCTGAAACTCCCTCCAGCATTCTTGAGCCCCTCAGGCATCCGAAGATAGCAATATGTACCACTTGGGGTTATGAAGCTAGTCTTCGGCTCATCTTCCTTCTTCATCCAGATTTGATGATAGCCTGAGTAGCAGTCCAGGAGACTCATGAGCTCCGAAGAAGCTGCTGCATCAACTAAAGAGTCTATCCTTGGCAGCGGGAATTCATCCTTCGGACAAGCCTTGTTGAGATCTGTGAAATCAATACACATTCTCCACTTGCCATTGGCCTTCTTCACCATAACAGTGTTAGCTAGCCACTCTGGATACTTCACTTCTCTGATAACTCCTGCACTGAGGAGTCTTTTTACTTCATTGCGAGCCCCTTCGGCCTTGTCATCAGACATTTTCCGAAGCCTCTGCTTTCGGGGTCTGAAGGATGGGTCAACATTGAGCGAATGTTCAATAACATCCCGATTTACTCCACAGAGATCATTAGCTGACCATGCAAAAACATCTTTGTTGTTGAATAAAAACCTTATCAAGGTTTTCTCCTGGTCTTCAGATAATTGCGAGCCCAACAACACCTTTTGCTCTGCTATGTCTTCACACAATAACATGGGCTTCGGCTGATCCGCTGAAGCTGCCTTTTCCCTCCTAAATTTGTACTGTTCACAAGCTTCAGCTCCATCTATGTTATGGATTGCCTTGGAGTCAGTCCAGCTTCCTTCGGCCCTTCTAGCAGCTTCCTGGCTTCCATGAATAGCAATAGGCCCTTGGTCCGAAGGTATCTTCATGCAGAGATAAGCTGGGTGAAGAATTGCTTCGAAGGCATTAAGAGTACCACGGCCAATGATAGCATTGTAAGGATACTCCATGTCAACAATATCAAACACAATTTGCTCAGTTCTTGTGTTGTTAACAAATCCGAAGGTTACCGGCATGGTAATCTTCCCGAGTGCTACAATCTGCCGTCCTCCGAAGCCACAAAGAGGGTGCGTAGCATCATGAATCTTGTCTTCAGGCTCTTGCATTTGTCTGAAGGCTTTAGCAAATATAATGTCAGCTGCACTGCCTGTATCAACTAGGACATTGTGGACCAGAAATCCTTTGATCACGCAAGAGATAACCATGGCATCATTGTGAGGATAATCCTTAAGCTGAAGGTCTTCCTGAGAGAAAGTAATTGGGATGTGGGACCATTTTGACTTGATGAAGGGTCCCTGCACTCCAACATGCTGCACCCTTCTCTGGGCCTCCTTCTTCTGCTTCTTGTTAGCCGGCTCTGAGCAAGAACCGCCTGTTATCGGGAGCACCAGCTTCGAAGCCGAAGCAGCTCCAGCTTGATTGTTGAACGAAGCCATCAGCTCAGAAAAGTGGAAGTGAGTTCACCGGAGGTGGGCGCCAATGTTGGGGGCTTGTTCTCAAATGCTAAGAATTAAGAACAAGGCAACATAGAAAATGTCAAGTGTTAAAGTCCTTCGTCCTCCACCCCATTATATTCTTTCGAGATATAAAGAATTTCGGACGAAGGTTACGAAGGACATACCTTCGTAAACATAATAACGAGGAACGAAGCATTCATGTAAATCATGAGGTATACAATAAACATTTAAATGTTATCATAAAATCATTTCCATCTTCACTAACATGAACAAATATAAATGATTTCGAATTACAAATGTACCTTCGGTCCTGAGGAGAGCGAGAATACAAGTGTGATGCGAAGGCAGATGGCAGGTTCGCGTGAACAGTACAGAGGTACTGTTCATCTATTTATAGGCACAGGTCGCAGCCCGTGACAAATTACAATTATGCCCCTTACAAAAGTTTACAACATTGACTCAGACCTCTATGGATAAAAAGGTCATTCTATCTCTAAGTCGGTTTGTAACGCCGAAGCTCCATGAAAAGGAACCTTCGGCCATCTCTTGGAGACGACTTCAGCCGAAGCTGCTTCTTCGTGTAAGACCTTCGGCGCACCGAAGCACGGCCCCAACACTAAGGAACGCAGTGTAAGTTTTCTGCTCCAAAGTCGTTCCTAAGGGAATGCAGAGCTTACAGCGAAAAGTCAACGCTGATACCGCCTAAGTAAAAGGCGAAGAAGCTCCAAAGTCGTTCCTAAGGGAATGCAGAGCTTACAGCGAAAAGTCAACGCTGATACCACCTAAGTAAAAGGCGAAGAAGCTCCAAAGTCGTTCCTAAGGGAATGCAGAGCTTACAGCGAAAAGTCAGCGCTGATACAAAAATATTGTGTGTTTTACGGGGACATGTGTGTATCTTCGGAACAAATGTCATCTACATAACATAACATCATCACATCATTTTGCATAGCATAAGCATCATACATCATGTTGCATATGGCAAAAGAAGGGGACACAGTATCAACCTTCGGAAGGATGCTTTGAGAAAGTGAAAATCGTGCTAAGTCACAAGGGGATACAATATTGATCTTCGGAATATAGCTTCGGAGAATGTCTTCACGAAGCTTGGATATTCTTCATCAGAGCACTATGGACATTGTTGTGATGCATAAAAGTTTTTCTATCTTCACGAAGCATGAAAAGAAGGGAAGGTGTTTTTTCGCCGAAGGCTCAAAAACGGTACGTATGTAAAGTTTCATGCATCGTAAAGAATCGAATCATTAAAAGCAAATATATCACAGGGTTACAAAATGTTACACATATTTCATTTCAGAAGTTTTTACAATAGTGCTTAATCTTCTCTCAAAACAACTTCTGCAGCTTCGTTCAGGAGTTGGTTAACAACTTCATCCATGATAGCTTCAGCCATCCTTTTAATTTCTTCATCTCCTTTCGGGTGAGGGCCCGGAGACGCTTTAGTAGGATCTGAAGGAGGACAGGATACGGCCACATTGCTATTACAAATTGCGAACGAAGTTTAAAATAAAAAATTACAACACAATAAAAACCATTAGCTAATACCTATTTGCCCTTCGGGCTCTGAGTTTTTGTCAGCGGCCTTAGCTACTTCTCTAGCGTCGTGAATGCCCTTCTCACTTCTCTGAATAATTTCTCGGGCCATTTCTCGGCCACCATTGTCCCAGACGTCGGTGAAAAATTTTCCACCAGCCTGGCTTGCTTCGGCCGAGGGGTCTTTAATATCTTCAGGGGATAAGCTGGCTTCGGATTGTGCAAGAACCTTAACATGATCGCAGCCTTTTTTCTCCAGCATAGTAGCAATCCCCCTGGCACCCGAGAAGGCGCAAATGTCTCCACGACTGTTTAGAATTTCTTCGAAGGCTTCAGCTTCGTGGCTGATCCATTCGATCGGCCCTTCTGGGTTACCTCTCACAAAATCTTCTTCACTCGAAAATGCGCCAACACTGGCGAAGCTGGTTTTTATCTTCTTTACACATTCCATGGATTTTTCGTAGCACCTTTTCTTAGAAGATCGAAGCTCTTCAACGGTTCCTTCCAAATGATTGGCCCATTGGTCGCTACATTCCCGCCTCGTTTCTTCAAGTATGCGTTCTTCTTTAGCCCGGGCCAATTGCTTCCGAAGATCGTCAATCTCGTGCTTTTGAGCTGCAACTTGTGCTTTAGACGCAGCTTCGTTCTCCTTTATTTTGTCCACCAATGTAACTAGAATTTTGTCCTTTTCTAGGGCTTCGTTCCTTAGTTTGATAACCTCTGTTCGAAGGTTGTTGAAAGCAATTTCATAGCTCTCGTCTTCGGCATTCTTTTGCGCTCTCAGCGCGTTGCTTAGTATTAAACCCTATATGTAAAAAGTTAGTATAAGAATAAAGCAATAGATTTCAAATCATAAAGTTTCCAAATGCGCAGATCTCGTACCTTCAGGCTATTATACGCAAGACTGTCCGCAAGATCGTCCTTTGTCATCGCGCAGAGGCCAGCCTCCAGCTTCAGAAATCCCATGCTTCGGGCCATTTCCCGGCAGACAAGCAGTTCTTTGTTGTCCGGGAGGCAGTATAGGAAATCTTCTTCATTTGTACCATTGAACACTAGTGCCCCCTTCGGATATTTCAATTCTTTTGCATAGTGATTAGCTTCAAAAATTTCTTCTTCTGTTAACTTCTTCCCCGAAGCATGTCGAACAATATAATCAAGGACTTTAGGGGATGCTTCGGGGGCAGTAGTACTGATCTCTTCAATTAAAATTGGCTCCATCATTTTTTCTTCCTCAATTTCCAACGGTTTTACCTTCGTGGGCTCTGAAGGTCCAGCTTCAGATTCAGATTGTTGCCTTAGAGCTTCAGCAGCAAAGATTTCAGTTTCCGTTTTCGAAGTTTCAACAGTCTTCTTCGGAGTTATGCTTGAAGACTTAATTGTCTCCAAAACATCTAGCACGTTCACCATTCTTTTTCTTTTCGGGGTCACCGATGGACCCTTTTGATTTTTTATTGTCTCAACACTTGCTGAAGGACTTAAGATTTCCAATATTTTTGGTCCTTCAATTCTCGGTTTTTCTGCCTTCTCTGCTGAAGGTGCTTCAGTTTTTTCTTCGATCTTCGGCACTGGAGCTGGTTCTGTAGTTTCAGTGGCCAAAGAGACTTCACCAATAAACTCAGGCACTATGGCTGGTTCAATAAAACGTGCCCGGTGGGTGAGCACCTTTATCTTTTTTCTTTGCGGCGCTGGCTCACTAGAAGCACCTGAGGCAACTTCTTTTGCAGGAGAAGTATTTTTTCTTTTGCGGCCTGGCACCGGATAATAATAGTCAGGGTAGACAAACCCGATTGCATCGAATACCCGGTTGAGCCTCTTCTTCTTTCGGCCTCCGAAGGCTGCTGATAATGCAGTATTCTCGGCCTTCGAGTATACCCCAAGCAGTTCGCCACTTAAGGTTTCAATGCTTTTTAACCAGTCGTCATCCGGTTCAACAAACTTATCTCCGTATTTGAATGTGTATTTTAGTCTGACCAGTCCACCTTCGTCAGACTCTTTGATGGTCTCCTTCGGCATTTCCCACTCTCCTGCAAGTGGCCAAACTCTGAAGGCAATATGCTCTTAGACCAAATCCCTTGTCCCAATAAAGGAGCAGATTACGCTGAAGGCTCTTTGGCATTCTTCGGCCGCTTCATCCATTTCAACCTTCGGCTTTCGGAGTCCGAAGCGTTGCCAGATAGGGCGCATAATGATACTCTTAACGTCTTCCTGCGCTGTCAAGTCATTCTTTACATAGAACCATTCTGTCATCCAGGCACCAGGCCACCTCTTCCGAAAAGTTGGCACGGGGCAGCTTGACCCGGAGCGGGCACCGAAGCTGTAACAACCAAAGTTGTTGTGATATTGTTCTTTCCCCCAGGGCTTCGTCTCATATACCAACTCATGAATTTTGCAAAAGCTTTTAGCATTTGGTTCTAAACCTCGGCTTCTCACAGCCCAGACGAAGATTCCCATTCTTATGATAGCTTCGGGAGTAATTTGGTGGAGGTAGATTTGAAATGTCTTTAGGACTTCGACAACAAAGCTGCTTAGGGGGAACCGAAGCCCAGCCTTGAGAAAGCTTCGGAAGATCACGACCTCATTTTCTTCGGGGGTAGGAGAGGTTTTTTCTCCAGCATCAGCCCTCACAATAGATACATCTCAAAAATATCTCCCCCTCATATTGTCAATATGACTCTGCTTAATAGTGGTTTTCCCGAAAACCGAGTGACTTGGCCGCCATGGTCGATCTTCGGACTCTCCCCCGCCGCTTTCTACATCATAACTGTCGGTGTCATCAGTATCTTCAGATAAACCTTCTAAAATCTCTTTGGTGATCTTTTCTGTATTGGTCTTCGACATTGCTTCAAGAAAGCCCAGGTTCTTCTCTTCAGAGAGACTTAGCTTCATTTCGACAGCAGCCTTCTTCTCCTCAGACATCCCTTTGGAAATCTTACTTCTCGCTTCCGAAGCTTAAAACTAGGAAAGAAAACAAATATTTTTTGGGCAGAAAGCTTTGTAAGCAGGCAAAACAGATGGCAAAGAGAGCGTGCCAAATCAAATGTGCCGGGCTCCTATTTATACACTCGATATGACGGAAACTGTGTGGTCCCGCGTGTCAGTGACTTTTGCTATTCTAGCAAAGGGAAGGTGTTTTTTCGGACCTTCGGCTTAAGGCCTTCGTCCATATCGCAATCTGAATTTATCACTAACAAATTAATATTGCGAGGGGCTACTGTTGGGGGCCTTCGTCCTCCGAAGGTCCTCAAAAACATAATTTGACAATGTTTTCCAAGTGAATTATGTGAACAGGTATCTTCGGACTCAGATTATGAACATGCAATACGGTCAGAACGAAGCCTAAGCCAGACGAAGGGGGGTTGAGATGAAGGACGGGCTAATTACCAAGCTGTGCGAAGGATGGTGCACAGCCGAAGCTATGCGCAGAAAGCTTCGTCGCGATAGCAGAAAGGGGAACCGACTTAAAGATGAAAAGACTACTTAGGCCTTAATAGATTCCCATAAGTCATTAGCAGATGTAATGGGCATGAATGTAATTTTACATGGGCTGCGTCCCACGCCTATAAATAGATGAACAGTACTCCCGTACTGTTCATGCTGACTTGGCATTTGCTTTTGCGTCATCCTTATACTTTTGCCTTCCTGCAATCCGAAGGTACACTTGTAATCTGAAGTCATTTCTATTTTTACTATGATAATAAAATAGAAATGACGTTGTGATAATATTTAAATGTTTATATTACTTCTTATGCTGTATTCAAGTTCTTCATCTTCGTTTATTGTGCTTACGAAGATATGTTGCTTGTGACCTTCGTCCGGAATACATTATATCCCGAAGGGAAATAATGTTTCAAAGGACGAAGGACTTTGTCATTTAACACTTTTTATGTTGCCTTGTTCTTAATCCGAAGCATTTGAGAACAAGTCCCCAACACTCACCTTCTACTGTTCTACTCTGATCATTCTTACCTTTTCTATTCTAAGACAAGATGGATTTCAAACTTTGAAATCCCTACCCCTAAGACATTTTTAAGAGATAGGAGACCTAAGACGAAATTAAAACTATTTTCGCTATTTAAAAATGTTGTTTGATTGTTCTGCTGATAAATGTCTGATTTGCTTCTTTGATTGATTGAAATATTATATATGGACATCTTAGCATGTACCACCATAAGGTAATGAATTAGCTTTAGTAGGCGACACACTTAGCTAATAAATCCCCCGCAGTAACATTCCTCGTAATTACTCGCCTTGTCTACAATCCTTCCTTTCTTACCCTGTGTTTCTAACCCAGATAGGCTACCCCTATAGTGTTAGAAGAGAGCACTATAGACGTGGTCCTTGGTATGTCATGGTTAAGAAAGGCAAAGGCAGTATATACACTGTGCTAAGGGAACCGTAGAACTCACCAGTTCCAAAGGAGAAAGATTTGAAGTTGAAATTGCAGTAACCACCACCATCAGACTAGCGACATTCTTAGTAGATGAGAAGTTTGTGGGTGACAACATCCGTGCAGTTAAGGATTTTCCGGATGTCTTTCCAGAGGAGTTACCAGGAATGCCACCAGATAGGGAAGTTGAGTTTGTCATTGATCTCTTACCTGAGACTGCTCCTATTTCTAAACGGCTATACAGGATGTCCTTAGAAGAATTAAAGGAACTTAAAGAAGCAATTAGCGGAATTACAAGAGACTAGGTACATTCGTTCGAATTCCTCACCTTGGGGAGCACCGGTTCTATTTGTACAGAAGAAGGATGGTTCGCAACGGATGTGTGTGGACTATAGATCACTTAATGATGTCACTGTGAAGATCAAGTATCCATTACCCCGTATTGAGGATTTGTTTGATCAGATGAGAGGAGCCAGGGTGTTCTCGAAGATTGATCTCCGATTGGGATACCATCAGATGAGGATTAGACCATCAGATATTCCATAGACGGCTTTCTCGACCCGATATGGATTATATGAGTTCACGGTTATGTCATTTGGATTAACCAATGCACCAGCTTATTTTATGAATTTGATGAATAAGGTGTTTATGGAGTATCTAGACAGATTCGTCGTGGTGTTCATCGATGATATTCTTATCTATTCTATGAGTGAAAGTGATCATGAAGAACATCTGAGGTTGGTGCTACAGAAGCTACGAGATAATCAACTCTATGCCAAGTTCAGTAAGTGTGAGTTTTGGATTGACAAGATGCCATTCCTTGGACATATCATTTCTAACGGAGGAATAGCAGTGGATCCTGCTAAAGTGAAGGAGATAATGGAATGGAGTGTGCCCACTACCGTCACTGAGATTCAGAGTTTCTTGGGGCTTGCAGGATATTATCGGAGATTTGTTGAAGGGTTCTCTAAGATTATCAAACCTATGACCTCGCTTCTGGAGAAAGGAAGAGAATTTAATTGTGATGAGAAGTGCCAAAAAAGCTTTGATCAATTGAAGAAGAGATTGATGTCACCACCAGTGTTGGTTATGCCAGATGTACAGAAGGGATTTGACATTTATTGTGATGTATGTGGCCAAGGTTTGGGATGTGTGCTCATGCAAGAAGGACATGTGATTGCCTACGCATCTCGTCAGTTGCAGAAACACGAGTTGAACTACCCCACTCATGACTTAGAACTGGCAGCCGTCGTGCATGCGCTTAAGATTTGGAGACATTGTATTATGGGAACCAAGAGTCAAGTGTACACGGATCATAAGAGTTTGAAGTATATATTCACTCAGAAGGATCTCAACCTTAGGCAACGTCGTTGGTTGGAGCTTATTGAGGATTATGATTTGGAAATTCACTATCACCCGGGCAAGGCAAATTTGGTTACAGATGCCTTGAGTCGAAAGGAGCATGTTCGTTCAGCTGTTGTTGCCTAGCTACCCGATGAGATTGTTGAGGATTTCAGGAGACTTAACCTGGGAATTGTTACTCACACTGAAGGAGTCACCATTGAATTGGAACCTACCTTGGAGCAAGAAATTCGTAAGGGCCAAGTGGGTGATGCTAAAATTCAAGAGATTAAGGATCTTATTACTGAAGGTCGAGTTCCGGAATTCACGGAGGATGAGCAAGGTACTATAAGGTTCAAAGATCGGATATGTGTTCTAGAGATTGATAACCTCCGTGAGACTATATTGAAAGAAGCTCATGATTCTAATTATTCTATCCACCCTGGTAGCACTAAGATGTATCAAGATTTGAAGCAAAAGTATTGGTGGTATGGACTAAAAAGGGATGTTGCTACCCATGTGGCTAAGTGTGATATATGTCAAAGAGTCAAGGCCGAACATCAAAGACCAGCTGGACTATTTCACCCGTTGAAGATACCCGAGTGGAAATGGGAAGAGATTGGTATGGATTTTATTGTTGGACTACCCCGCACCCCTGCAGGGTATGACTCTATTTGGGTAATTGTGGACAGATTGACAAAAGTGGCTCATTTCATACCTGTGAGGACTAATTACACGGGAGCCAAGCTAGCAGAATTGTATATGACTCGGATAGTTTGTTTACATGGAGTGCCTAAGAAGATCGTGTCAGATCGAGGATCGCAGTTTACTTCTTGGTTTTGGAAGAAGTTGCATGAGAGTTTGGATACAAAGTTGAATTTCAGTTCAGCCTACCATCCTCAGACTGATGGACAAACAGAGAGAACTAATCAAGTGCTGGAAGATATGTTAAGAGCTTGTGCTCTCAAGCATGGTGGCAGTTGGGAGAAGAGCTTACCCTATGCTGAGTTTTCTTATAATAATAGCTACCAGGCTAGTTTGAAGATATCACCATTCGAGGCTTTGTATGGCAGAAAATGCAGGACTCCCCTATATTGGGATCAGACTGGAGAAAGACAGTTCTTTGGGCCTGAGCTTATTCAAGAGGCGGAAGAACAAGTTCGAATGATAAGAGAAAATTTGAGAATTGCGCAATCAAGGCAAAACAGCTATGCTGATAATAGGAGAAGACTACTGGAGTTTAAGGAGGGTGATCATGTCTATTTGAAGGTGTCACCACTTCGGGGTATGAGGAGATTTAAAGTTAAAGGAAAGTTGTCCCCTCGCTTCATTGGACCTTTCTTGATCTTAAAGCGAGTGGGAGAATTTGCATATCAACTGGAGTTACCCGATCATCTGTCAGATGTGCATGATGTGTTCCATGTATCTCAGCTAAAGAAGTGCCTTAGGGTACCTGAGGAGCAGTTACCAATGGAAGACCTCAGTGTGCAAGATGATCTGACTTATGCTGAGTACCCCATCAAGATTTTGGACACTTTGACTCGAGTTACAAGAAATAAGGTGATAAAGATGTGCAAAGTGCAATGGAGTCACCATGGTGAAGATGAAGCTACTTGGGAGAGAGAGGAAGAGCTTCGCATAGATTTTCCCCATCTTTTCCCTAGATCTTCTTAAATCTCGAGGACGAGATTATTTTTAAGGGGGGTAGGATTTGTAATACCCAAATAGTAGGAGTAGTAAAATGTACAAGAAACGAGAAATATGAAGGGTTCCATTGACCACTTGTGTTATTATTCTCATTTTTGCATATTTCAAATCATGGAATTATCCCTCACAACCAAACAATATACTAAATAAAAGAATGTGCATCATGCTGGAGTTTAGTTGCTTGTGCATTTAATAAAATAATAATATGAATAATAAAATGAAATAATAATGAGGATTTGGGATTTAGCCTAAACTTCAATTCTAGAAATTTAGGAAAAGAGAGGAAAGAAATAAATATTATACAATACAAATTAGAATTATAATTACATGGCTTCACCACATTTTTTATGGCCAAATTTCATAATTGGTCTATATACAAAGGTTCCACATAGTTTAAATTTAGTTTGAAGCTTGGAATTTGGAAAGAGGAGATAAAACAAAACAGAAAAAGAAAAGAAAAGGAAATGGAAAAAACTTGTGCTGGGCCCAAGTCCGCGCTACCGGCCCAATTGACCTAGCCCTCCCACGCGGCCTGCCTGCTCAACACTGATACCCGAGCCCCACCACTCTCCACCGCACGCGCTGGCTACCTATCTCTGAGTCGTGGGCCCGCATCGCCAGTCCGTTTCCTCTTCGCGCGCGCTAACTCACTGATGGGTGGCCCTTGCTTGTCAGGTCGTTCCCCTCGCAACGGATTTTCTGAGCTTGGCGGAGGCGCGCGTTTGTCGCGCGTGTGGTTGCGACGCCCAGACTCAGTCCGAGCCTATTTAGGTAGCCATGACTCCGGCGCCGTCCTATCCTTCCCCATGAGCATCCTCGCGTCCACCGGAGGTACATTGCGTGAGGCCGATTGAGCGCGTAAAAATTTCCCCAGTAGCAAGCCGCCATTGCCGCCGGTGATCTCCGCTCGCCTTGGCGAACGGCCCTCGGATCTTCGACCCAGAATTCCGCCGCGACTTGTGGAAGCGCTCTTGGTGTCGTCAGCTGCGGATAATCACTCGTGCGCAGGCAATTGCTCACCGTGGTTCAACTTCCGCCACCGAGCGGTGGCAGGGGACTTCGCGACGGCAATCACTGGTATGAAGGCTTCCCAGATACTCGCCTCTGTCTACGCATCATTTATCATCGATTAGATTGAAGTTCGAGAGCAGGAAACTGAGTTTGGCGGGCACCGGCGATGGCGCCGCCGCGCCATCGTTGCTCCGCCGCGTGCGGCTGGGCGATGGCGTGTCGGTGGGAGGGGGGAAGGCGCCTGTGGCCGTCAAATCCTGGATGAGCAGCTAGGATCAGTTCTGGGTGCGGGGCTGTTGCAGGCCGTAGATGGGCCATCCAGTGGACGTGATCGCGTAGCAACTCGTTTAAGCGATGACCGATCCTGGCGCTTGGATGTAGATTGAACGGTCGGGGCGAGTTACTAATTTTGGAAGCGGCAATCTAATCCGATGCGTCGGTTATCGATCGGACGGTTGAAAACACACGTTAGTTTATAAGTGCGAGATCTAATCCACACCGCCCGCGCGTGATCCAACGGCTTGGATCCGAAGATACCCCTTCGCGGGTACGTTTTACAATAGGGACCTTACGATTTTTGAGAATAGTACCCGCCGTCCTACGGGTATTGTGCACTGTGTCTTGGAGAAGTTACCCCGAGGCCCCTGCCTTTCTCAGTATTAATGCACCCAATCCAGAGTTCATAGGAAATGGATAAATGATATCTGGAAATGATTTTTAATGAGAAACTAAATGCTAGAACTTTAATAAATCATAGAAAATTCATATGAACTCCGAATTAATTCATTCCAGTTTCTAAATTTTTGTAATAATATTGTCTACCCATTAGTGCCTCTGTTCTGACATGACAAACACATTAAAATTATTCTTTCACTTAATCTTGTATTAAGCACATAAAACATTAGAAAATCCATAACTTAAAATCTGTAACTCGAAAATTAATAATTCCAGTTCCTATGATCTCATTTTAATGTCTAGATTTTTACTGTATATTTTATTTACATGTTTGATGTAATGTTAATTTTTGCTATACTATGTATGTATTGTGTTGATGCGAGTAGACGAGCAAGCCACTGTGGAATCTGAGGTTCAACAAATAGAGATAGCTGAGCAGGAGCTCGTTGAAGGCAAGTTGTGCCCTTGATCACTTCTTTTACCCATTCATGTTCTTATTAATCATAATGATCTGCATAGGTTAATTTTGCTGGGACCCAATAGGTTACCCTAGATTTTGACTATCTTTATACCTTGTTTCACCACTGGTTTTACTACTAAGTTTTTGGGTAGTACATGCTATTGCTTTATGTGGATTTGGGTATAGAGATATTCATCACTCATTTTTATACTTGTTATTATCTGTTCATTATTTTCTGTTCATGATAAGATCATTATGTTAATGGGAACATGGAGAACCACCCGGGAAAACAGTGCTACCACAAGGGTTTAATGGGACGCCCTTGGCTGATTAACTAGGAAAGCTAGTGGAGGGCTACCTTACCCGAAAGGGGCAAGGGCAGTAGGGGAGTGGTCAGTGTAGGGAGGTCCTTGGGTTGATTTTGCTGCGATGGCGGTCAGACAAGAACCCTGCACTGGAGCTTCCTATAAACTGTAGCGGGTAGTCTGAAGCTAGTGGAACTTTGTAAAGGCCTCGTAGTGGTACCCTGCCTCGCTTCCTTGGTAGAGGTGTATGGAGTCTGATCAACTCCGTGGCAAATGGGTAACACGACTTGTGGGTAAAGATGTGCAACCTCTACAGAGTGTAAAACTGGTATACTAGCCGTGCTCACGGTCATGAGCGGCTCGGACACTCACATGATTAATTTATGGAACTTAAACTTAATATGTCATTTCATTGCATGTGGGATTATTTTATTATTACTTTTATTTACTATGGTTTGGTATTTACTTACACTTAGTAACTGCTAATAAAATTTTGACCAACTTATAAAAGCAATGCTCAACTTCAGCCTTTATTTCATTGATCAGCCTTACACTTCATGAACTCCCACCTTTGGTGAGTTCATGCCACATTATTCCCCACAACTTGTTGAGCTATGAACGTATGTGAGCTCACTCTTGCTGTCTCACACCCCCCCACAGGCGATGAATAGGTGGTCGAAGAGGAGCCGCCTAACACCGAGGCTTTCGACTTGATCTAGGTGGCGTTTCTCAGTTGACATTGGCGCCGACGATCCTTAGTTCGTTTATGTTTATTCTTTTATTTTGTATTAAGTCTTCCGCTATGTAATAAATACTCTGATGTTTTATGACATTTATCTCTATACACTCTGTTATTATATATGTTGTCTTCTTTGGCGCATGTATGAGATGCACCCGGCTTTGTTCCTTAAAGCCCGGGTGTGACAGTTTCCCCCTTTCCTTCTCTCAGAAGTCAGATGGAGGTTCGTTGCCAAACCATCTTTTGCCAGAATGAAGATGGTTTCCCCAAGTTGTTGAGAGCATGCACAGTTTGCCTCGGAATTAGGAGCCAGCCAGAGTATGATGGTCGTGAATTCATCGAGCATGGCACAGAGAAGTGTGTCGTGACTGTATACATTGGATCTAGTCCGCACCATGTGGAATGGAGTGTCACTGCTGCAGGCCACATATTCAAAGACACCTGCCAAGTCGTCGCTCGCAAGGCATTGAGGACCCTGTGTCAGATCTATGAAGAAGAAGTGGCCGACACCCCGCTCAGATTCTTTCCACCCTTTCAGAGAGATCGTCTAGTTTGGATGGCCAGGATGCATGCATTAGAAGAGCAGCAGCTCCTTGAGGACGACCCCATAGTCGTGTACCTCACCGCATACCTGCTCACCCTAGATGCACAGTATGATTTCTTGGATCGGCACCACCGTCAGATGATTGCCCGAGTAGAAGATGCAGAGAAGCGCAACCGTAAGCTCCATGTGGATCTCACCATAGCTCAAGCCCGTGTAGCTGCCTTGGAAAGTTGTGAAGTCATTGCTGTTGAAGCCCTAAAGCAAGCCAAGGATGAGCACGTCCAGAAGTTGATGGAGGCCTACTTGGTAACCCATAACCAACGTAGAGCCCTGCGGATCCAAGAGCCCGCTTCATCCAACCCAGTTCAACCCATGAAAGCCGAAGATCCCCAAATTCTTGAAGGTCACCCGATCTCTATCAGAGGAGAGAAGAAGGCTTGGGAACTCTCGAAAGGAGCCATAGTCTTGGAAGGAATGCCAGTCTCCCCTCAGGCTATGGATAAGCAAGAGTACCCCAAATCCACCCAAGATCCCCCGCCAGAGTTGTTTGAGCCCCTCACCATGAAGAAGATTCCAGCACCGTCTCGTGAGATCAAGGAAGAAGCTGCAAGCACCCCGCCAGCACCGCCGCCCTCTGAGGAGCTACAAGAGCCAGTTCAGCTTGAAGAAGAGTTCGACCCCGTCTTGCCATCTCAGTCGCCGCTAGAAGAAGTCATCAACATCAGCTCCCTCTTGACCCATCCAGGAGATGTCTCAGATTGAAGTTGTACGCGAGCCTTGCCAGAAGAGAAGCTGCCAGATCTGAAGTTAGTTATGCCCAGTCCTCTGCATGCATTGGGTAGTGAAGTTTTTCTTGACTTTGGCTAGAACCCTGCATGTATGAGAGGTAATCATGTAGCCTCGTGTTTTGAAAAACTCTAATTATGTGGCCCCCTAGGGCATTTCAAAATGAATTTCGCTTGATGTTTTCTCCCCTTTTGAGTGCATATGTGATGCTTTAACGTTAGTGCTCATAAGTCGCATTTAGCATAGTTCTCAGTTCAGGAGCCGAGCAATAGTAGTTATGCTTAGCCCTTGAATCTGAGTAGTCCGTGCTTTGGAAAAACTCTATTCTTCCCCTATTCAAAACAATTGATTTGTTTGTGCTTATCATTTCTGAGCTTGTGTGTTTTCTTCTTTTTAAGAAAGGTTTTCTCTAAAAACATAGATAACAAATTAGAGCTAATCCTCACCTTATGCTTCCATTCTCATCTTAACCCATCTCAAGAGAAAAGCACCTTACCCAAGAAGATACCGAAAAGCTTACCCTTGAAGCCTGGAATAAGCTACAGAAGGAACCTGTCCAACTGCTCAGTCAAAAGAACCGACCGTGATAATCAAAGCACTGCCCCTGAGTCAAAGTAAACAGAAAAAGAGGATAGAAGAAGGTATTACCATACAGAGAGGCAAAGATTCTTGGAACCAGAGACCACAAACATCAAGGTCATTGACCCCACCACTCACCCGTGCCCCCCGCAAGCGTGCCCCGCCTCCAACTACCGCCGCCCACGCCCCCTTTGCAGCACACCCACCGCCATTACCGCCAGTAACACCATCCCCCCCTCCATCGCACCTGCTGCCTCGTGTCAGCTGCTCCATCACCGCCACTCCGCACCCGAGCACCCCCACTCGCCTGTAAAACTCCCCCACCAGCTCCCTCAACTCCCATCTCGCTCAAAGAAAAGCACACACCTAATAAAATACCCTCTGCCAAATTGCAAGCAACTCCATTTTCCACTCCCTCGCCCCTAAGATCACAATGCTTGGTGATTCTTGGGTTGAAGACTGTTGTACATGGTTCATAGTCTTTGGTTTCCTCCTCTGTATGATGGTAATACTCTTCGATAGAATCCTCCAGTGGGAAGAGCAAAGAGAAAGAAAGAGGCAGTGAAAAGTGAGAAGAGAAAAGAAGAAAGTGAAGAGAAGATAAGAAGAAGGTTCTCCCAAAATCAACCCTGTGTCAGTCATCTCTCCGTAGCCTGCTCAAGCAGCAATAGCAGAAGAAGGACCCGTAAGTCCCTTGTTATGTGGCACTTCAAGGAGTTCAAATCCCCAAGATTTAAGAGTCCTACCCTCATTCATTTTAAGTGGGGTAGTGTTCCAGTAAGGTTCTGGCTATGGAGAAAAAAGAAGAAGGCCTGTAGCAAGCTTGTGGAGGACCAGATCATCCAAGCATATAAGTTTCTGGATGAGAAGTGGTCACCCAAGTTTTGTTGATGAAGCACCAGAAGCCCATCAAGGAAGGCATCCATGTGTCAGTTCGTAAGAGAAAGTTTTGCGTGTTGGCATCGATGCTTCTTCAATAATCTAGCTGCCAAGCGAAGGCTAGAAGCCTGAAGATTACCTTTGAGTAGCCAGAATCAGCGTTTGCAATCGGCAACCAGATGCTCCTCAAAGGCCAGATTTTGTTGTAGTTCCATCTCCTCGAAGAGTCTACAAAGTGAAGATATGTAGCTGAAGTAAAGCTATACCCATAACCCTTCTAAGTCGAATCTCGAGGACAAGATTCATTTTAAGTGGGGTAGATCTGTAGCATCCTAAAAATTCAAATCTTGAAAATTTCTCAAACTCGCCCTAAATTCAAAATGAATTTTAAATTTCGTTTCAAAATGTTTGTTTGCAAGTTGATATCAGCAAATAAAATATATGTTGGGACTATGCTTCGTCGCCGAAGGTCTTGTAGGAATAAGCGGTTTTCAGCTGAAGCTGTTTGTATGAGTTGGCCGAAGGTTCCTCTTCATGAAGCTTCGGTATTACAAACCGACTTAAAGATAGAATGACCTTTTAGTCCATAAAGGTCTGAGTCAATGTTGTAAACTTTTATGAGGGGCATAATTGTAATTCTTCACAGGCTGTGTCCTGTGTCTATAAATAGTGAACAGTATTCCTTTACTGTTCCCGTATTCCGGTAATTGTAATCGCATCATTCGGGAACCAATCTTTGTCAAGGCAGAGGTAAAGCTGTATTCAATGATTTAATATATTATAATATGATTCGTTTATGATTCATGTACCTTTGATACCCTTTATTTTATATTATCTTGTACAATCTATTAAAATTTGATTATGAAGACTTAACCTTCGTAATCATATTCTCATTAACCTTCGTCCAAGGTTCATTATCCTCAAGGGAATAATGCTTCGTGGACGAAGGATGTTAACATTTAACATTTTATGCTGCCTTGTTCTTAATTCATAGCATTTGAGAACAAGTCTCCAACATTGGCGCCCACCTCCGGTGAACTCACTTCCACTTCTTTTTGAGCTGATGGCTTCGTTCAACGATCAAGCTGGAGCTGCTTCGGCTCCGAAGCTGCTACTCCCGATAACAGGCGGTTCATGTTCAGAGCCAGCCAACAAGAAGCAGAAGAAGGAAGCACAGAGAAGGGTACAACATGTTGGGGTGCAAGGACCCTTCATCAAGTCGAGATGGTCTCACATTCCTATTACCTTCTCCCAAGAGGACCTTCAACTCAAGGATTACCCACACAACGATGCCATGGTTATCTCTTGTGTTATCAAAGGATTTCTGGTCCACAATGTCTTGGTTGATACAGGCAGTGCAGTTGATATCATATTTGCTAAGGCCTTCAGGCAAATGCAAGAGCCAGAAGATAAGATTCATGATGCTACGCACCCTCTCTGTGGCTTCGGAGGAAGACAGATTGTAGCACTGGGCAAGATCACCATGTCAGTGACCTTCGGGTTCATCAACAACACTAGAACTGAGCAAGTTGTGTTTGACATTGTTGACATGGAATACCCTTACAATGCAATTATTGGTCGTGGCACCCTCAATGCTTTCGAAGCAATTCTTCATCCTGCCTATCTTTGCATGAAGATACCTTCGGATCAAGGACCCATCGCTATTCATGGAAGTCAGGAAGCTGCCAGAAGGGCCGAAGGAAACTGGACTGACTCAAAAGCAATCCATAACATAGATGGAGCTGAAGCTTGTGAACAGTACAAATTCAGAAGGGAGAAAGCAGCTTCAGCAGATCAGCCGAAGCCCATGCTCTTATGTGAGGACATAGCAGAGCAGAAGGTGCTGTTGGGCTCTCAATTATCCGAAGAGCAGGAGAAAACCTTGATAAGGTTTTTGTTCAACAACAAAGATGTTTTTGCATGGTCAGCCAATGACCTCTGCGGAGTAAATAGGGATGTTATTGAACACTCGCTCAATGTTGACCCATCCTTCAGACCCAGAAAGCAGAGGCTTCGGAAAATGTCTGATGATAAGGCTGAAGGTGCTCGTAATGAAGTCAAAAGACTCCTCAGTGCAGGAGTTATCAGAGAAGTAAAGTACCCAGAATGGCTAGCTAACACTGTTATGGTAAAAAAGGCCAATGGCAAGTGGCGAATGTGTATCGATTTTACAGATCTCAACAAGGCTTGTCCGAAGGACGAATTCCCATTGCCAAGGATAGACTCTTTAGTTGATGTAGCAGCTTCTTCAGAGCTCATGAGTCTGCTAGACTGTTACTCAGGCTATCACCAAATCTGGATGAAGAAGGAAGATGAGCCGAAGACTAGCTTCATAACCCCAAGTGGCACATATTGCTATCTTCGGATGCCTGAGGGGCTCAAAAACGCTGGAGGAAGTTTCAGCAGAATGACTGCGAAGGTTCTCTAGTCTCAGATAGGCAGAAATGTGCTAACTTATGTTGATGACATCATTGTAAAAAGCACGAAACAGGAAAATCATATTGCTGATTTGCAGGAGACCTTCGCCAGTTTCAGACAAGCTGGCTTAAAGTTGAATCCAGAAAAATGTGTCTTCGGAGTAAAGAAGGGGAAATTTCTTGGATGCTTGGTTTCAACAAAGGGAATTGAAGCTAATCCAAGTAAAATTGAAGCTATACTTCGAATGGAGCCACCAACTACAAAAAAGGGGGCCCAAAGATTAACAGGGAGGTTGGCATCTCTTAATAGATTTATATCCAGATCAGCAGAAAGAAATTTACCATTCTTCGAAGTGCTGAAATCAGCCGAAGTCTTTCAATGGGGACCAAGCCAACAAAAAGCCTTCGAGGAACTGAAGCAATATCTGATAGATTTAACAACATTAACTCCACCAACGCCAGGGGCTCCTTTGTTATTATATGTGGCAGCTTCACACTCAGCGGTAAGTGCAGCACTTGTCCAAGAGAAGCTTGATGGCCAAGTCAAGAAGCAGGTCCCAGTGTATTTTGTATCTGAAGTTCTTAGTATATCAAAGAAAAACTATACAGAATTAGAGAAGGTGTTATATGCTGTTTTGATGGCATCCAGGAAGCTTCGGCACTACTTTCAAGCATACAATATTGTTGTTCCTTCTTCGCAGCCGTTGAAGGATATTATGAGAAATAGAGAAGCTACTGGGCGAATTGGAAAATGGGCTGCAGAGCTCAATGAATTTTGCATTGATTATGTGCATAGATCCTCGATCCAGTCCCAGACGTTAGCAGACTTCATTGCTGACTGGACGCCAGGGGCTCAGGATGAAGAAACAAATAAAGATGCGAAGTTTGGACAGTGTTTTGCGATGGGTCTTGGGGAACCTTCGGGGCAGGAGCAGCTGCTATGTTGGTATCGCCATCCAAAGTTAAAACTTGTTATGCGGCAAGACTCGATTTCAGTTGTACAAACAATATTACTGAGTACGAAGCCTTGCTTTTGGGTCTTCGGAAGCTAAAAGCAATGGGAATCAGAAGGGCCATTCTTAAAACTGATTCCCAAGTTGTTTCGGGTCATATCGACAAGAGTTGCAAGGCTAAAGATCCGAAGCTTGAAAGATATCTAGACATGGTTCGAAGAGTCGAAGCTTCTTTCGAAGGATTTTCTGTCAAAAATATCCCTCGAGGACAAAATGAGCATGCTGATTTGCTAGCTAAGTCAGCAGCACAGGGGCTGCCTTTACCTTCGGATGTGTTCTTCGAAACAATAAAGGCACCTTCAGTGGAACTCATTGAAAGAGCAGTCCTCAATATATCTCCTGTTTATAGCAAAGATTGGAGAACTGAGATCATCTCTTACCTTCAGGGTAAATTCCTTTCAGATGACGAAGCTTATAACAGGAGGATAGAGGCAAGAGCTCGTCCATATGTCATGATAGAAGGGGAGTTGTACAAGCATGGAGTTTGCGCTCCGCTACTCAAGTGTTTATCTAGAACCGAAGGTATAGAGTTGATGAAAGAAATACATGCAGGCCTGTGTGGATCTCACATTGGATCTAGGCCGTTACTTGGAAAAGTTTTCCGCCAAGGGTTTTATTGGCCGAAGGCAGCTTCGGATGCAGCGGAATTAGTCCAAAAGTGCGAAGGCTGTCAGAAATGTGCAAGAGATCAAAAACAACCTTCGTCCTTAACACAGCTCATACAACCCATCTGGCCATTGCAAAGGTGGGGCCTTGACTTGTTAGGTCCATTACCACCGGCCCAAGGGAACTTAAGATATGTTGTAGTGGCTGTGGAATATTTTTCTAAATGGATTGAGGCAAAGCCTTTAGCCACAATAACTTCGGCCACTGTCCAAAAGTTTTTCTGGCAGAATATTGTTTGTCGTTTCGGGGTACCAAAGGCCATCACTGTAGATAATGGAACACAATTCGACTCCGAAGCTTTCAGAGATTTCTGTGATCAAATTGGTACGAAGATCCATTTTGCATCAGTCAGGCATCCGGAGTCAAATGGGCTCGTTGAAAGAGCCAATGGCATTATAATGACAGGAATAATGAAGTTAATCTTCAATCAACCCAGGGGAAAGTGGCCAGATCAGTTAACCAAAGTGGTGTGGAGCCACAATACAACAACATCAAGGTCTACAGGCTTTACTCCATTCAAGTTATTATTTGGTGACGAAGCAATAACTCCGGAAGAAGCTAAAACTGGATCAATAAGAGTAGTAGCTTCGGCAGAATCAGGTTCTGAAGATGCTTATTCTGTGGAAAAAGATGCTTTAGAAGGGATCAGGCTTCAAGCTGTGGAGAATATCAATAAATACCAAGCCGAAATAGTCAAATGGCGAGATAGAAAAGTTCGGCTAAAGAATATTGAGTCAGGACATTTGGTGCTTCGGAGAGTGGCCAACCCAGACACAGTGGGCAAGTTACAGTTGAAATGGGAGGGACCTTTCTTAGTAGCATCTTCGTCAAGACCCGGTTCATACAGATTGAAGGATATGGACGGCAACGACATTCCTAGATCTTGGAATGCGGATGAGCTTCGGCGATATTATGTGTAACTTGATGTAACTTTTTATGTCTTTTCTTTTTCATGGCACCCTTTTCCTTTCTAAAGGGGGAGAAAGGTTTTTAATGGGGCCATCATATGTAATTTCCTTTTTTAGTTCTATAAGAGCAAAATCCCCCAAGGAATGTAAATGTAAAAGCTGAGAACGCACCATTGAGTGCCGAAAAGTAAAAGGCGAAGAAGCTCAAAAGTCGTTCCTAAGGGAATGCAGAGCTTACAGCGAAAAGTCAACGCTGATTCCGCCAAAAGTAAAAGGCGAAGAAGCTCCAAAGTCGTTCCTAAGGGAATGCAGAGCTTACAGCGAAAAGTCAACGCTGATTCCGCCAAAAGTAAAAGGCGAAGAAGCTCCAAAGTCGTTCCTAAGGGAATGCAGAGCTTACAGCGAAAAGTCAACGCTGATTACGCCGAAAGTAAAAGGCGAAGAAGCTCCAAAGTCGTTCCTAAGGGAATGCAGAGCTGATGTGTGATTGTTTCTAAGGAAATAATGGCTGAGGGTATGGCTTCGGATATGTGTTTGGACATTCATTCGCACATCACATTACATCATAGCATTTGCATTCATAAACATTCATCCAGGCATATGTAGGATAATCATCATCATGTCATAAGTGGTTGCTTCGGCATAAGAGAAGAGCTTCATCGCGTACAAAAAGGAGAGCTTCGGAAGAAAGGGAAATGTTGTTTTCTATGCTTCGCTGTGTACGAAAAGAAGGGAAGGTGTTTTTTCGCCTTCGGCTCAAAAAAGGATAATTTCGTCCACAACAAAGCACTTCACATACATTAATAGAAGGGTAAGAGCATAATACAAGGTATGAACAGAACTCATTAAAGACAAGTTTAGTTACATTTACACAAGTTATCTCAAAAGTTTCCTGAGTCTGTCTATAGTCTACACCTACTTAATCTTCGAGGGATTTTAGCTTCGGCGTCACTCTTTTTAATCATCGACTTCGGCTTCGTCATCCTACATGAATTAAGTTGTTGTAAGTCAAAATCGAGCTTGAAGGAAGAGGTAAGCACAAGGTATGATTTCTTACTGGTTCAAGATGACTCCGAGCTTCATCTCCAGCCTTTTCTCGCCCGCCTTTTGTCCATATCATTTTTTATAAATCTATTGGAAATACTTCGGGCGAGATCAGGGATGTTATCTAGGATTGATGGTGATAAAGTGAAATTGGGCCTATTGACAATCTTTCCATGGTCGCAGCCAGCTTTTAGGAAAGCTGCAGCAGTACCCCGAGAAGCTACCTAGGCACAGAAGTCACCGTGCCCAGCTATAACTTCGTCGAGCTCGTCAATTTCACCCTCAATATGTTCGAAGGTCTTCGGTAAATCTTCAGCTGAGGGGGTGAATTTCTCACAGCTGGCTCCAACTGAGTGAAAAATTTTTCTTAGTCGTTGAATGCATTTGTTGCTAAATTCCAAACATTTTTCTTGAAGGTCCGCCAATAGTTTTTTCAAATCTGAATTTTGTTGAGCTTCGGCTTCAAGTTTTGCATTAAGTTCTTGCTTTTCTTGTTCAAACTGCTCAGTTTGGCAGAGAAGCTTCGTGTTCAGTTCTGTTATTTTTGCTTCGGCTTCCGCCAATAAACCTTCAGTTGCCTGGAGCTCAAAGTTTTTCTTCTCAATAGCAGCTGATTGCTCCTTTATTTTGTTTTCTAAATTTTCAATTATAACTTCGTGTTTCTTGTCTTCAAAATCTTGCTGCATTTTCAAGGCTTTGCTCAACAGCATACTCTGCACGAAAACAACCTTCGTTAGACATGTTTTCATTATTAAAAACAATATAAGTTAAGGGAAAAGTAGTTCACCTTGAAATTGGAATAAAATAAACTACCAACGATATGTTGTCGTCGGTAGCGGCTAATGTCCGTTTCTAGCTTCGGAAAACCGATACTCTTTGACAGAGTACTGATAACTTTGGCTCCAGTTTGGTTTCGGATACAATCTAATTTTTCATCATCAATACCTCCGAAGAGGAGTGCTCCTGGTTTGTACCCGCAAGATTTGGCATACTCTTTAAGCTCTTCTATTTCGGGTTTTGACAATTTTTCTCCAACTAAATTTTGAAACATGAAGGCTTCGTTCTCTGAAGCTTCGTCAGCAATTTCCTTTCCTTTCCCCGACGCTGCGGCCGCGGCCTCTTCGGCGGCAGTGGTAGCTTCTTCTGTGGCCATGTCTAGCAGTATTTTGTCGATGTGTTCGATTGTGCTTTCCAGGTTCACATCTTCAATTGAGGCAGCTTCGGCAGCCGCGACCTCCGAAGGTGTGATTTCAATATCTGTTCTTTCCTCAGCCGCTGGTGTCTTCTGAGCCGAAGCTCTTGGTGGTGTCTTGTCAATGACCTCTGTCACAGTGATAATTCTTTGTCTCTTTGCTTTAGTCATTTTCTTCGTTTTTTCGGGCTCCTTTTCCTTCTGAAAAAACTTTGTCAGTTGAGGCCCCAATGGACTTAGCTTCGCAGGCAGGGATTCAGTCATTACCTTCAAAATTTCCTCCACGTCAGTGGCAGAGGGTGATGCAGGGGTTTCTTCTTCGTCAGATATTTTTTGCTTCGGAGAAGACGCTTTCCTCTTCTTCGGAATTCTCTTCTTTGATGGTTCTTTCTCATCTTCATTTAAGGCTTCAGTTGTCCTTTTCCTTTTCTGGCCCCCGACACCTTTGTTCAGATTTTCATAGTCAGGGTATTCAAAACCCAGGGCGTCTAGCACTCGATTCAGTCTTCGCTTCGGACGGGTGCCGAAGGCCGCAGTCATCAATTGATCTTCTTTTTTGGAGTAATTGCCAAGTATTTCATTGCACATTACTTCAATTGTATCCAGCCACTCTTGGCAAGGTGTTTTAAAGTATTTCTTAAACTTGAAATAGTAAGGTAAACGCACAAGTTCACCTTCTTTCTTCTCCTCCTTTAGCTTCGGCATTCCCCATTCTTTTAAACTAGGAAAAACCTTGAAAGCCAAAAACTCCTGAACCAGGTCTCTTGTACTGATATGCTCTGCAATAATTCTGAATTCATTCAATGCCTGTTGTGGTTGACCTTCTGGTGTCATGTTGCAGCGAGGTCGGGTTTCTCCGAAGATTAGTTCGAGTGGACTTTGCACAAGCTTCTCCTTGTCGTCATCAACCTTGACATAGAACCACTCCGACTTCCAGCCTGCTGCCCATTTGCTCCGGTAGCTGATTATAGGAAACTTTGTGGTTTTCCGATAAGCAAAATTATAGCAACCAAAATTGTCATGCAATCCATCTTTTCTAGCCTTCGTCTGATAGTGCAGTTCGTGAACTCGACAAAAGCTGTCTGCAAACGGCTCCACCGCTTGGCTTCGGAGGGCCCAGATATAAACGCTAAGCCTAACGATAGCGTTAGGAGTTAACTGATGAAAGTAGATTGCCTAACGATAGCGTTAGGAGTTAACGATAGCCTATTTTCCAATCCGTCCAGTAGCTTCTCTATTTCTCATGATATCCTTCAACGGCTGCGAAGAAGGAACAATAATGTTGTATGCCTGAAAATAATGCCGAAGCTTCCTGGATGCCATTAAAACGGCATACAATACCTTCTCCAGCTCTGTATAATTTTTCTTTGAGACACTAAGGACCTCAGATACAGAATACACTGGAACTTGCTTCTTGACTTGGCCATCAAGCTTCTCCTGGACATGTGCCGCACTTACTGCTGAGTGCGAAGCTGCCACATATAACAACAGAGGAGCCCCTGGCGTTGGTGGAGTTAATGTTGTGAGATCTATCAAGTATTGCTTCAGCTCTTCGAAGGCTTTTTGTTGACTTGGGCCCCATTGAAAGACTTCAGCTGACTTCAGCACCTCGAAAAATGGTAAGTTTCTTTCTGCTGATCTGGATATAAATCTGTTGAGAGATGCCAGCCTTCCTGTCAATCTTTGGGCTCCCTTTCTTGTGGTTGGTGGCTCCATTCGAAGTATAGCTTCGATTTTATTTGGATTAGCTTCGATTCCCTTTGTTGAAACCAAGCATCCAAGAAATTTACCCTTCTTTACTCCGAAGACACATTTTTCTGGATTCAGCTTCAGACCAGCTTGTCTGAAGCTGGCGAAGGTCTCCTGCAAATCAGCAATATGATTTTCCTGCTTCGTGCTTTTTACGATAATGTCATCAACATAGGTCAACACATTTCTGCCTATCTGAGACTGGAGAACCTTCGCAGTCATTCTGCTGAAACTCCCTCCAGCATTCTTGAGCCCCTCAGGCATCCGAAGATAGCAATATGTGCCACTTGGGGTTATGAAGCTAGTTTTCGGCTCATCTTCCTTCTTCATCCAAATTTGATGATAGCCTGAGTAGCAGTCTAGGAGACTCATGAGCTCTGAAGAAGCTGCTGCATCAACTAAAGAGTCTATCCTTGGCAGCGGGAATTCGTCCTTCGGACAAGCCTTGTTGAGATCTGTGAAATCGATACACATTCTCCACTTGCCATTGGCCTTCTTCACCATAACAGTGTTAGCTAGCCACTCTGGATACTTCACTTCTCTGATAACTCCTGCACTGAGGAGTCTTTTTACTTCATTGTGAGCCCCTTCGGCCTTGTCATCAGACATTTTCCGAAGCCTCTGCTTTCGGGGTCTGAAGGATGGGTCAACATTGAGCGAATGTTCAATAACATCCCGATTTACTCCACAGAGATCATTGGCTGACCATGCAAAAACATCTTTGTTGTTGAATAAAAACCTTATCAAGGTTTTCTCCTGGTCTTCAGATAATTGCGAGCCCAACAGCACCTTCTGCTCTGCTATATCCTCACACAATAGCATGGGCTTCGGCTGATCTGCTGAAGATGCTTTCTCCCTTCTAAATTTGTACTGTTCACAAGCTTCAGCTCCATCTATGTTATGGATTGCTTTGGAATCAGTCCAGCTTCCTTCGGCCCTTCTAGCTGCTTCCTGGCTTCCATGAATAGCAATAGGCCCTTGGTCCGAAGGTATCTTCATGCAAAGATAAGCTGGGTGAAGAATTGCTTCGAAGGCATTAAGAGTACCACGGCCAATGATAGCATTGTAAGGATACTCCATGTCAACAATATCAAACACAATTTGCTCAGTCCTTGTGTTGTTAACAAATCCGAAGGTTACCGGCATGGTAATCTTCCCAAGTGCTACAATCTGTCGCCCTCCGAAGCCACAAAGAGGGTGCGTAGCATCATGAATCTTGTCTTCGGGCTCTTGCATTTGTCTGAAGGCTTTAGCAAATATAATGTCAGCTGCACTGCCTGTATCAACTAAGACATTATGGACCAGAAATCCTTTGATCACACAAGAGATAACCATGGCATCATTGTGAGGATAATCCTTAAGCTGAAGGTCTTCCTGAGAGAAGGTAATTGGAATATGGGACCATTTTGACTTGACGAAGGGTCCCTGCACTCCAACATGCTGCACCCTTCTCTGAGCCTCCTTCTTCTGCTTCTTGTTAGCCGGCTCTGAGCAAGAACCGCCTGTTATCGGAAGTACCAGCTTCGAAGCCGAAGCAGCTCCAGCTTGATTGTTGAACGAAGCCATCAGCTCAGAAAAGTGGAAGTGAGTTCACCGGAGGTGGGCGCCAATGTTGGGGGCTTGTTCTCAAATGCTAAGAATTAAGAACAAGGCAACATAGAAAATGTTAAGGGTTAAAGTCCTTCGTCCTCCAAGACATTATATCCTTTCGGGATATAAGGAATTTCGGACGAAGGTTACGAAGGACGTACCTTCGTAAACATAATAGCAAGGAACGAAGTATTCATACAGATCATAAGGTATGAAATAAACATTTAAATATTATCATAGAATCATCTCCATTTTTATTATCATGAACGAATATAAATGACTTCGAATTAAAAATGTACCTTTGATCCTGAGGAAAGCAAAAGTACAGGTGTGATGCGAAAGCAAATGGCAGGTTCGCGTGAACAGTACAGAGGTACTGTTCATCTATTTATAGATACAGGTCACAGCCTGTGACAAATTACAATTATGCCCCTTACAAAAGTTTACAACATTGACTCAGACCTCTATGGATAAAAAGGTCATTCTATCTCTATGTCGGTTTGTAACGCCGAAGCTCCATGAAAAGGAACCTTCGGCCATCTCCTGGGGACAACTTCAGCCGAAGCTGCTTCTTCGTGCAAGACCTTCGGCGCAACGAAGCATGACCCCAACAGTAGCCCCTTTCGCGGTGCTAGATCGTTTTTCGTAACGAGCTTGACCCGTGAAAAAAGCCTCTTCAGCTTCGGGAAGCCGAAGGTCCAAAAAACACCTTCCCTGAGCTCGTTGCTGAGAAACGATCCGATTTCCGAGCGCGTGCCAGGCCCACCTTGCAGAGTTACTGTTTGATCTTTGCGGTCCACTGCACAGCGAGTACAAGTGACTGCCCGCCTGGTGTAAAAATCCTGCCGCTTCGCCTTCTTACCTGCAGCACTATATAAACAGACGAGTAGGTGTGAAGTTACCACAGCATTCATTGCTATTTGCACTGTTTTGCTGCCAAAATTTTTAACTATAGCCGAAGCTTGATTCTCAGAATCGAACGAAGGTCCATCTCGACGTCTGCTTCGTCAGAAAGAAAGGCTTCGGGAGAAAAGGAAAAAGAAAAAGTATCTAACTTCCCCAAATTCAGAATCAAATGGCCAGAGTACGATCTACTGCCAGAGTTGCACGTGAAGGAGACGAAGCCGAAGGTTCGAATACTGTGCCCATCTCCGAAGCGATGCAGCGTTCCGGACTGGTGACTGCGGAAGAAATGCCTGCTGCTGAAGCAAACCCGACAACTGCCGAAGGAGAAGAAGAAAACATTGAAGGGACTGATCCCGAAGATGACTACCATATTGCCATGCCCAGCAAGCCCAGTCACCTAGATTTCGGAAAGTCGACTGTTTCAAAGGCTGATCTTTCCAAGATGGTGAAAGCAGGTTATTTCAGTGAAAATCAGAAGAAGCTACTTCGCTTCGGGGGAGAAGAAACCACCCCGAAGCCAGAGAAGGACGAGATTGTCATCTTCAAGAGCTTTTTAAAGGCTGGGCTGAGATTCCCTCTTCACGAGATTATTGCGGAGATACTGAAGAGGTTTGGTATCTACCTTCACCAGTTAACTCCTAACGCTATCGTTAGGCTTAGCGTTTATATTTGGGCCCTCCGAAGCCAAGCAGTGGAGCCATTTGCCGACAGTTTCTGTCGAGTTCATGAGTTACATTATCAAACAAAGGCCAGAAAAGATGGGCTACATGATAACTTCGGTTGCTACAATTTTGCCTACCGGAAAACCGCAAAGTTTCCTGTGATCAGCTACCGAAGCAAATGGCCGGCAGGCTGGAAATCAGAATGATTCTATGTCAAGGTTGATGACGACAAGGAGAAGCTTGTGCAAAGTCCACTCGAGCTGATCTTCGGAGAAACCCGACCCCGCTGCAACATGACACCAGAGGGTCAAACACAACAGGCAATGGATGAATTCAGAATTATTGCAGAGCATATCGGTACCAGGGATCTGGTTCAAGAATTCTTGGCATTCAGAGTCTTCCCTACTCTGAAAGAATGGGAAATGCCAAAGTTAAAGGGGGAGAAGACGGAGGGGGAACTTGTCCGGCTTCCTTATCACTTCAAATTCAAGAAATACTTTAAGAAGCCCTGCCAAGAGTGGCTGGACACAGTTGAGGTGATGTGTAATGAAATTCTTGGAAATTATTCGAAAAAAGAAGATCAACTGATGACAGCAGCCTTCGGCACCCGTCCGAAGCGAAGGCTGAACCAAGTGCTTGATGCCCTGGGCTTCGAGTACCCTGACTATGAGCAGTTGAGCAAGGGTGCTGAGGGCCAAAAAAGAAAAAGAGTGGCCGAAACTCTGAACAAGGATGAAGAAAGACCAGCAAAAGAGAAGAAAATTCCCAAGAAAAGAAAAATATCAACTCCGAAGCGAAAATTATCCGAAGAAGAGGGGACCCCCACACCACCTTCTACCAGCGACGTGGAGGAAATTTTAAAGGTAATGACTGAACCCGTGCCCACGAAGCTAAGTCCATTAGGGCCTCAACTGACGAAGCTTTTTCGAAAGGTGGAAGAGCCGGAACAAACGAAGATAACCAAACCAAAGCGGCAAAGAATTATTGCAGTGACCGAAGTTATTGATAAGACGCCGCCGAGGGCGTCAATTCAGAAAACGGCAGCTGCTGAAGACACAACAAACGTCGAAGTCGCACCTTCGGAGGTCGCGGCTACCGAAGCCGCTACAGCCGAAGATGTGAACTTAGAAACTACCATTGAGGACATCGACAAAATTTTGCAAGACATGGCTGCAGAAGAAGCTGCCACTGCTGCTGAAAAAACCATGGCCACAGTGCATGGGAAGGGGAAAGAAATAGCCGAAGACACTTCGGACGACGAAGCCTACACATTTCAAAATTTAGTTGGGCAAAAGCTGACGAAGGCCGAAATAGGAGAGCTCAAGGAATATGCCAAATCTTGCGGATACAAGCCAGGAGCTCTTCTATTTGGAGGCATTGATGATGAAAAATTGGGCTGCATTCGTGATCAGGCTGGGGCTAAGGTCATCGGTACTCTATCAAAGAGTATCGGTTTTCCGAAGCTAGAAACAGATATCAGCCGCTACCGACGACAACATATCGTCGGCAGCTTATTTTATTCCAATTTCAAGGTAAACAACCTTTTCTCTGGCTTTTATTGTTTTTAATAATGAAAATGTTACTAACGAAGGTTGTTTCTGTGCAGAGCATGCTACTGAGCAAAGCTCTGAAGATGCAACAAGATCTAGAAGATAAGAAACACGAAGCTATAATTGAAAATCTAGAGAACAAGATAAAAGAGCAATCAGCCATTATTGAAAAGAAAGACTTTGAACTCCAATCAACTGAAGGCTTGCTGGCAGAGACTGAAGCTAAAGTATCAGAATTGAATTCGAAGCTTATCTGCCAATCAAAACAATTTGAACAGGAGAAGCTAGAGCTCAATTCGAAACTTGAAGCCGAAGTCCAGACCAATTCAGACTTGAAGAAATCACTAACAAGCCTTCAAGACAAGTGCTTGAAATTTAGCAGTAATTGTATTGAACGATTAAAAAAGATCTTTTACTCTGTTGGAGCCAGCAGCGGGAAGTTTAACCCTTCAGCGGAAAATTTACCAAAAGCCTTCAATCATATTGAAGCTGAAATTGAAGAACTTGACGAAGTTATAGCCGGGCACGGTGACTTCTGTGCCTGGGTAGCTTCTCGGGGTACCGCTGCTGCGTTCCTAAAAGCCGGCTGCGAGCATGGAAAAGTCGTCAACAGGCCCAACTTCACCCTGTCTCCATCAATTCTGGATGATATTCCTGACCTCGCCCGAAGCATCTCAAATAGATTTATAAAAATGATATGGACAAAAGGCGGGCGAGAGAAAGCTGGAGACGAAGCTCGAAGTCATCTTGATCCAGTAAGAAATCATACTTTGTACTTACCTTCTCCTTCACGCTTGATTTTTACTCGCGATACCTTGATTCATGTAGGATGACGAAGGTGAAGATGATGCTTAAAATATGTTGCCGAAGCTGTCGCCGAAGCTGAAGCTTAGTGGAGATTAGTAGGAGTATACCATGGAAAAAACTCAGGATACTCTTGTAACAACTTTTGTAAATACAATTAAACTGTTCTCAAGGAACTTTGTACATACCTTGTAATATATTCTTACCCTTCTACTGAGTCGCTTTGATGTGGACGAAATTAGTATTTTGAGCCGAAGGCGAAAAAACACCTTCCCTTCTTTTCGTACACAACGAAGCATAGAAGACCACTTCTTTTTGCCGAAGCTTTTCTTTTTTGTACGTAACGAATCATAAAAGACCACTTTAAAAGACCACTTCTTCTGTTTGCCGAAGCAACCACTTAGGTACACAAATGCTATGAATGAATGCTTATGCATGCAAATGCTATGATGTAATGTAATGTGCGAATGAATGTCCAAAACATATGTCCGAAGCCACACTCTCAGCCATTATTTCCTTAGAAACAACCACACATCAGCTCTGCATTCCCTTAGGAACGACTTTGGAGCTTCTTCGCCTTTTACTTAGGCGGTATCAGCGTTGACTTTTCGCTGTAAGCTCTGCATCCCCTTAGGGACGTCTTTGGAGCTTCTTCGCCTTTTACTTTCGGCGGAATCAGAGCTCTGCATCCCCTTAGGGACGTCTTTGGAGCTTCTTCGCCTTTTACTTTCGGCGGAATCAGAGCTCTGCATCCCCTTAGGGACGTCTTTGGAGCTTCTTCTCTTCTTTTTTTTTCAGTTTCGGCACTCGATGGTGCGTTCTCAGCTTTTACATTTACATTCTTTGGGGGATTTTGCTCTTATAAAACTAAAAAGGAAATTACAGATGATGGCCCCATTAAAAACCTTTCTCCCCCTTTAGAAAGGAAAAGGGTGCCATGAAAAAGAAAAGAAAAAACATAAAAAGTTACATCAAGTTATACATAATATCTCCGAAGCTCATCTGCATTCCAAGATCTTGGAATTTCGTTGCCATCCATGTCCTTTAATCTGTACGAACCAGGCCTTGACGAAGATGCTACTAAGAAAGGCCCTTCCCATTTCAATTGTAACTTGCCCACTGTATCTGGGTTGGCCACTCTCCGAAGCACCAAATGTCCTGGCTCAATATTTTTTAGCCGGACCTTTCTATCTCGCCATTTGACTGTTTCAGCCTGGTATTTATTGATATTCTCCACAGCTTGAAGCCTGATCCCTTCTAAGGCATCTTTTTCCACAAGACAAGCATCTTCGGTACCTGATTCTGCCGAAGCTACCACTCTTATTGATCCAGCTTTAGCTTCTTCCGGAGGTATTGCTTCGTCACCGAATAATAACTTGAATGGAGTAAAGCCTGTAGACCTTGATGTTGTTGTATTGTGGCTCCACACCACTTTGGTCAACTGATCTGGCCACTTTCCCCTGGGTTGATTGAAGATTAACTTCATTATTCCTGTCATTATAATGCCGTTGGCCCTTTCAACGAGCCCATTCGACTCCGGATGCCTGACTGATGCAAAATGGATCTTCGTTCCAATTTGATCACAGAAATTTCTGAAAGCTTCGGAGTCAAACTGCGTTCCATTATCTACAGTGATGGCCTTCGGTACCCCGAAACGATAGACAATATTCTGCCAGAAAAACTTTTGGACAGTGGCCGAAGTTATTGTGGCTAATGGCTTCGCCTCAATCCACTTGGAAAAATACTCCACAGCTACTATAACATATTTTAGATTCCCTTGGGCCGGTGGTAATGGACCCAACAAGTCAAGGCCCCACCTTTGCAATGGCCAGATGGGTTGTATCAGCTGTGTCAAAGACGAAGGTTGCTTTTGATCTCTTGCACATTTTTGACAACCTTCGCACTTTTGAACTAACTCCACTGCATCCGAAGCTGCCTTCGGCCAATAAAATCCTTGGCGGAACACTTTTCCAAGTAACGGCCTGGATCCGATGTGGGATCCACACAGGCCTGCATGTATCTCTTTCATCAACTCTATACCTTCGGCTCTAGATAAGCACTTGAGCAGCGGAGCGCAAACTCCATGTTTGTATAATTCCCCTTCTATCATGACATACGGACGAGCTCTTGCCTCTATCCTTTTATTATAAGCTTCGTCATCTGATAGGAAGTTACCCTGAAGGTAAGAGATTATTTCAGTTCTCCAGTCTTCGCTGTAAACAGGAGAAATGTTGAGGACTGCTCTTTCAAGGAGCTCTACTGAAGGTGCCTTTATTGTTTCGAAGAACACATCCGAAGGTAACGGCAGCCCCTGGGCTGCAGACTTGGCTAGCAAATCAGCATGCTCATTTTGCCCTCGAGGGATATTCTTGACAGAAAATCCTTCGAAGGAAGCTTCGATCCTTCGGACCGTGTCTAGGTATTTTTCAAGCTTCGGGTCTTTAGCCTTGCAACTTTTGTCAATATGACCCGAAACAACCTGGGAATCAGTTTTAAGAATCGCCCTTCTGATTCCCATTGCCTTTAGTTTCCGAAGACCCAGGAGCAGGGCTTCGTACTCAGTAATATTATTTGTGCAGCTGAAGTCAAGTCTTGCTGCATAGCAAGTTTTAACCTTGGATGGTGAGACCAACACAGCAGCTGCACCTGCTCCGAAGGTTCCCCAAGAGCCATCACAAAACACTGTCCACACTTCGGCATCTTTATTTGCTTCTTCATCCTGAGCCCCTGGCGTCCAGTCGGCAATGAAATCTGCCAATGCTTGAGACTGGATCGAGGATCTATGCACATAATCAATGTAAAATTCATTGAGCTCCGCAGCCTATTTTCCAATCCGTCCAGTAGCTTCTCTATTTCTCATGATATCCTTCAACGGCTGCGAAGAAGGAACAATAATGTTGTATGCCTGAAAATAATGCCGAAGCTTCCTGGATGCCATTAAAACGGCATACAATACCTTCTCCAGCTCTGTATAATTTTTCTTTGAGACACTAAGGACCTCAGATACAGAATACACTGGAACTTGCTTCTTGACTTGGCCATCAAGCTTCTCCTGGACATGTGCCGCACTTACTGCTGAGTGCGAAGCTGCCACATATAACAACAGAGGAGCCCCTGGCGTTGGTGGAGTTAATGTTGTGAGATCTATCAAGTATTGCTTCAGCTCTTCGAAGGCTTTTTGTTGACTTGGGCCCCATTGAAAGACTTCAGCTGACTTCAGCACCTCGAAAAATGGTAAGTTTCTTTCTGCTGATCTGGATATAAATCTGTTGAGAGATGCCAGCCTTCCTGTCAATCTTTGGGCTCCCTTTCTTGTGGTTGGTGGCTCCATTCGAAGTATAGCTTCGATTTTATTTGGATTAGCTTCGATTCCCTTTGTTGAAACCAAGCATCCAAGAAATTTACCCTTCTTTACTCCGAAGACACATTTTTCTGGATTCAGCTTCAGACCAGCTTGTCTGAAGCTGGCGAAGGTCTCCTGCAAATCAGCAATATGATTTTCCTGCTTCGTGCTTTTTACGATAATGTCATCAACATAGGTCAACACATTTCTGCCTATCTGAGACTGGAGAACCTTCGCAGTCATTCTGCTGAAACTCCCTCCAGCATTCTTGAGCCCCTCAGGCATCCGAAGATAGCAATATGTGCCACTTGGGGTTATGAAGCTAGTTTTCGGCTCATCTTCCTTCTTCATCCAAATTTGATGATAGCCTGAGTAGCAGTCTAGGAGACTCATGAGCTCTGAAGAAGCTGCTGCATCAACTAAAGAGTCTATCCTTGGCAGCGGGAATTCGTCCTTCGGACAAGCCTTGTTGAGATCTGTGAAATCGATACACATTCTCCACTTGCCATTGGCCTTCTTCACCATAACAGTGTTAGCTAGCCACTCTGGATACTTCACTTCTCTGATAACTCCTGCACTGAGGAGTCTTTTTACTTCATTGCGAGCCCCTTCGGCCTTGTCATCAGACATTTTCCGAAGCCTCTGCTTTCGGGGTCTGAAGGATGGGTCAACATTGAGCGAATGTTCAATAACATCCCGATTTACTCCACAGAGATCATTGGCTGACCATGCAAAAACATCTTTGTTGTTGAATAAAAACCTTATCAAGGTTTTCTCCTGGTCTTCAGATAATTGCGAGCCCAACAGCACCTTCTGCTCTGCTATATCCTCACACAATAGCATGGGCTTCGGCTGATCTGCTGAAGCTGCTTTCTCCCTTCTAAATTTGTACTGTTCACAAGCTTCAGCTCCATCTATGTTATGGATTGCTTTGGAATCAGTCCAGCTTCCTTCGGCCCTTCTAGCTGCTTCCTGGCTTCCATGAATAGCAATAGGCCCTTGGTCCGAAGGTATCTTCATGCAAAGATAAGCTGGGTGAAGAATTGCTTCGAAGGCATTAAGAGTGATAGCATTGTAAGGATACTCCATGTCAACAATATCAAACACAATTTGCTCAGTCCTTGTGTTGTTAACAAATCCGAAGGTTACCGGCATGGTAATCTTCCCAAGTGCTACAATCTGTCGCCCTCCGAAGCCACAAAGAGGGTGCGTAGCATCATGAATCTTGTCTTCGGGCTCTTGCATTTGTCTGAAGGCTTTAGCAAATATAATGTCAGCTGCACTGCCTGTATCAACTAAGACATTATGGACCAGAAATCCTTTGATCACACAAGAGATAACCATGGCATCATTGTGAGGATAATCCTTAAGCTGAAGGTCTTCCTGAGAGAAGGTAATTGGAATATGGGACCATTTTGACTTGACGAAGGGTCCCTGCACTCCAACATGCTGCACCCTTCTCTGAGCCTCCTTCTTCTGCTTCTTGTTAGCCGGCTCTGAGCAAGAACCGCCTGTTATCGGAAGTACCAGCTTCGAAGCCGAAGCAGCTCCAGCTTGATTGTTGAACGAAGCCATCAGCTCAGAAAAGTGGAAGTGAGTTCACCGGAGGTGGGCGCCAATGTTGGGGGCTTGTTCTCAAATGCTAAGAATTAAGAACAAGGCAACATAGAAAATGTTAAGGGTTAAAGTCCTTCGTCCTCCAAGACATTATATCCTTTCGGGATATAAGGAATTTCGGACGAAGGTTACGAAGGACGTACCTTCGTAAACATAATAGCAAGGAACGAAGTATTCATACAGATCATAAGGTATGAAATAAACATTTAAATATTATCATAGAATCATCTCCATTTTTATTATCATGAACGAATATAAATGACTTCGAATTAAAAATGTACCTTTGATCCTGAGGAAAGCAAAAGTACAGGTGTGATGCGAAAGCAAATGGCAGGTTCGCGTGAACAGTACAGAGGTACTGTTCATCTATTTATAGATACAGGTCACAGCCTGTGACAAATTACAATTATGCCCCTTACAAAAGTTTACAACATTGACTCAGACCTCTATGGATAAAAAGGTCATTCTATCTCTATGTCGGTTTGTAACGCCGAAGCTCCATGAAAAGGAACCTTCGGCCATCTCCTGGGGACAACTTCAGCCGAAGCTGCTTCTTCGTGCAAGACCTTCGGCGCAACGAAGCATGACCCCAACACCTAGTATGCATGCAATTTAATCAAAGGAAAATACATCATGTAAAACTAGGCATGTAAGGTAAAACTAGATACATGAGAATAGATACACATATATAAAAACAAGAAATACAATAAATCTAGTTACCTTAGTCATGGGTGGGGAATTTGGGTCCAAAGTATTCACTAACCCACTTGGCAATAGACTTGATCCAATATGATGCATCCCATGATAATATGATATACATCCTAATTTTGCCAAGTCTCCAAATTCCTCGAGGTCCTTCAGACTTCTCACTTCCCTCTTGGGATCCAATCCTTCTTGGTGCTTTCCATGGTTGAGATAATCTCCTTTGGCACCTAGATGTGTTTGGCCCCCTTTCCTTTATTGGCTTGCTTATTAGCCTTGATTGTTATCACCTTTCCATTCTTTTTCTTCTTGATCTAATATGGTATAGGAGCCTTTTTGTCCACATTGTTGATGTAGGTGTTGGAGATTTTGCTTGTTGGCTTTTGCTTGAGATTTTTCTTTTGCTTATCCCTGGTCTTCGCCTTGCATTGGTAAGACTTGTGGCCTTTCTTGTGTCATAGCCTACAAATCATAGTTTCTCCCTCCAAAGGCTTTTTCACTCCTGCAGTGGTGTTATCCTGAGAAGGTTGGATTTGTTTGGCTTTGCCTTTTTTGTCATACAAAGCCTTGCCCAGGCGAGCCACTTCTTGCCTTAATTGCTCATTCTCCTTTGCAATCTCATTTGAATATGTTTCTATAACAACATTCTCAACAAGAACTTGGTTGCAAGGGTTAGAATCATCAATTAAATCAAAGCAAGAAGTAGAACCATCTTTCTTAATGTTTTCAGGTATTTCAACTAAAGATACTCCTGGGGTGCTACCAATGTTTTCTAGCTTAGTAGTTAGCTCATTATTGTGTATGCTAAGAATTTCAATTTTCTCTAGCAAGTTTTCAACTGCTTCTTGAGAGCTAGCTAACTTAGCCTTTAGTTTTTAATTATTTTTAATAAGGTCATCATCAGTAGCCGAGGATGGAACATTGGACTCTAATTGCTCAATTTTAGTTGTTAGCTCATAGTTTAAATTTGCAAATGTTTCAAATTTATCTAGAAAACATTTATAATCATTTTGATAGCTAATCAACTTAGTTTTGAAGTTTTATGTTGAGCCTTTTGTTTAGTGCATACACCCTCAAAAAATTTAACGCTTCCGCAAGCTCATCTAAGGAGGGCTTTCCCTCACCTTCACCATCATCACTACAACTATCATCACTAGAGGATGGAATACTCATATTACCTCTTGCCATAAGGCACTTGTATGATGACCGTGATGAGCGTGATGAGGATCGGTGGCTGCGTGTCCTTGGAGGTTCATCTTCGCTTGAAGAGTCATCCCAAGTTTTGACACTTGCAAGCGCCTTGCCTTTGCTCCTCCCCTTCTTGGGTTCAGCCATATTTGGACAGCTGTCACTGAAGTGGCGCTTCTCCCTGCATGTGAAGCATCCTCTCTTTCTTTGCTTTTTCCTATCAATGTTAAAGAGAAGATCCTCGACCTACAGAGGCACATCCATTAGATTAATCTTACAGATCAACCCCATTACCTTTCTGACGCGTCGAATTGTTTCTTCATCGTCAGAGGATGATGTTGACAGTTGATTATCTTCATCATTATCATTTTCTTCTTCCTCTTCTTCACTTGAGAAGCTTGGAGTGGGAGCCTTCTTATTTCCCTTATTCTTTTCAGCACATGCAAAAGCATAAGGTATTGAAGAAGTTGTCTCCTCTTATCGACCTATTTTTTGCGACATCTCAAATGCCGCAATTTTCCCAATCACAATGGTCAGGGTCATTTGACTCAAGTCCTCCATGTTGTGAAGAATAGTGATGATGCTCCCATATTTTTGTTGTAGTAGAAGGGAGATAATCTTCCTCACAATGTCTGCATCACCTAGCTTATTAATGCCAATAGAATTGAGCTCATTGATGGTTAGATTCAAATGAGAGTACATGCCTCTAACAAGCTCATTTTCTTTCATGGCAAAAAATTATAATCATTTAAAGCTAGGCAATGTTTTTGGTCACGGACATTAGATGTGTCATCATGGAGCTCATGCAATTTAAGCCAAATCTCATTAATAGTTTTTAATGTAAAAACTTGATTAAAAATTTCTATGCTAAGAGATTCATACAAGCAATTTTTGGCTCTAGCATTCAAATGAATTTCTTTTTCCTCACTCATGGTGAGCTTCTCAGGATTTATAGGTGGCTTCATCCCGTCACGAGTGACTCTCCAAATACCTAGATCAATGACCTCTAGGTAACAAGCCATTCTAGCACTATAATATGGGAAGTTAGTGCCGTTGAAGTGTGGTGGTCTATGGGTATCCATCCCCTTCCACTAAAAAGTGTCGGCTCGATTAGCGGTGAAGCTAAATCGTTCCAAATGAGCTAAACCAGGATCTGATACCAAGTGAAGGAAATGGTGATGCTTAAGAAGGGGGGTGAATTAGGACTTCTAAAACTTCTTTCTAAACTAGGCCACAAGTAAATCCCTAGAGCAAAACCTATGCAAATAAATAATCTAGAATGTGCAAACTAGGTTTTGTCTAAGTGATGCAATCTCTACCGCAAAGGCTAAGTTTCAATCTAAATAATCTAACCACAAAGACAGGATTGAAACTTAAATACTTAATGTAAATGCGAAAGGTAAAGAGTAAGGTAGAGATGCAAACTCTCGTGGATGACTCCGTTATTTTTACCGAGGTATCCGAAACCACGCAAGGTCCTGACTAATCCTCGTTGGTGCCCCTACGCAAAGGGAAGCCCACACGAGGGCCAAGCACCTCGGTCGAGTAACTCCGCAGAGAGTCGCGGGCCTTCTCCACACGCAAGTGGTGCTCCGCTTTCGGCTCCTCTCAGTTGCTCTGCGCTGTCTCTAGTATCGAGCTTCCGACCAAAATGCTGCGGGCCTCGTTCCCTTCGATACAAAGTGGTGGCCGTGTCACAAACAAGGTTGTCATGGTCTCGCAAGACTCTCACACCACTCGGTACAATTACAATGGCTCGCACAAGAGACGAGGGGTTGTGTGGTTTTTCTAAACTCACTCAACTAACTAGTATTTACCTAGAGCAAGCGCATAAGTGGTCTAACTAACCTAAGCACTTTGCAAAGCACCTATGCTAATCATCGAGTGATTCTATCACTACTACAGTAAAGCTCTGTACAGGCGGTCCGGTTAGCCTCTACACAGGCGGTTCCAGGAACCGCTTGTGGTGCACCGACTGTGATGTAAAACAACATCACAGGCGGTCAATCAAAAACCGCTTGTGATAGACACACATCATAGGCGGTCCGGTTTAAAAGAACCGCCTGTGATAGACACACATCACAGGCGGTCCAGTTTAAAAGAACCGCATGTGATAGACACACATCACAGGCGGTTTTAAATATAAGTCCGACTGTATTTCAATATACAGATTCCAGATTCATATTTAGATTCCAGATTCATATACAGAATTAATAACAGATTCAAACATAGATTCAAACACATATTCCACATATTCATCCACATATCAAGTTCCATACACATATTCATCCACATATCAAGTTCCATCATACACATAGTCATCCACATACAGGTTCCATACATATATTCATCCATATATCAAGTTCCATCATACATAGATTTATACACATATCAAGTTGCATGACAACTCAACATCTCAAAATTCCATAGACAACTAAACATCTAAAGTTCCTAACTAAAGATTTAAACACTGTGTGATATCGTGTACAAACTTAGTTCTGGGAATTGTTGCAAATTTCCATTTGTATTGTAGAATAGCCCTTGTTGATGAAGAACTTCACGGCGCATAAAGTAAAGCAAGTCTTTTACAACCTTAGCCACGCCGACGGAAACCATATCTCTTTCTAACCATTCAGCATTGATCTTGGGTTTAGGAACCTGCAATGAAAGCAAAAAGCAAGCAGTACTAAGAGTAATGTGATGAGCAACAATATAACATAAAAATTGCAACATAGACAATGATTGCGAACTTACATCCTCACGATTGACCATGTAATGGAAGGTGACACGACACCATTCGCATACATAATAACCGCACAAGACAGTACCCGGAGGTTGTTTGTCACCATATGGAAATAATGATATTGACAAATTAGGCTTGTCCTCTGGATGTTCGCCGCCAAGACCTTTCCAATAAAAACGGTATGCACTGCATATAAGAATAGCATTGTGAGATTAAGAATACATTTGTTAAGTTGTAATAAGTACAAGTGTGCAATAATAATCATACTTATCTAAAATCTTCAAGAAGTCATTATACGTAGCCTTTTCCATTCTCAGTGAGTCGAAGACCACGACTTTACCATGCTTTGGAACGATCATGATACAAATGCAGTGGTCACTATATATACATAGACGAAAACACATGTTAAGATCACAATTGCCATAATTTATAGTTCAAAACCATGTCGAGAACTTACTTAAAGTGGTGCGGAGCTATTATTAAGTCCTTGCCATGTTGTACATGATTATACATGGCTCGTCCAATGTATGCCGCCATTACCTTCATTTTCTTTCTCTGATTCTGTTTGATGGCTTTCTCAAATTCAGCATCATCCAAGTCTTTGTATTCTTCTCCATGTCTCCAAGCAACTTCTTTGTAGCGAGCTTGGGATATCATCAACGGGTCAAGAAACCCTGTCTTAAGTTGTTTCTTCTTATCATCCATGTATTGCATCCTACGTGTAAAAGTGTTAATCATTAGACTCTCGTTTATGTGTGCGTGTACAAAACTAACAAATATGAAAGTTTAGAGGTACTTACAAGCAAAATAGGGTTAAGTAGTTGGTTTCCATCCTTTGTCGGTGGTACAACGACCAGAGATCGTCAAAGAATAAATGGCGAACAGGATCTATATTATCATTGCTCCAAAATGCATCTTCTGGCACAACAAATGTGAAGTCCTCGAGTTTGTATTTGTTGCTAGCCACCATGTACCACTCATGCATTCTAATCTCCGGAGTCGACAACTTAGAAAGTTGCACCGTCGTCAAGAACGGCCTCCCATTCACAAATTTAGGAGGAACATCCTCCTTCTTGTATATCGAGATATTGGTTTTAAGACGTAATGATTCTCGAGTATGAATCATTCCATCTTCTTCCCATACTTCGAAATTGTCTATTTGGGACTGTGTGCATACTCCATGAGATGTTGATTCCGCTTTTGGTTGATTTGTCATAACACTCCGCAATTTATGCAGGTAGCGTGCCACTGATTCTGACGGTTTCTTGACATCGTCAGTGGCGATTCGCTGATGAATTTTCTTTGAAATAGTTGGCCCTTCAACATTGGTGTCAACCTTTGCTTCCTTTTTGATGTTTGTGTTGACATTCTGAGGAACAATTTTGTCTACATCCCCCTCGTCGAGTTCCTTCGCAAGAGGTGATATGAAAGTTTCAACCATTTTTGTGGAGGTTGGTGTCATATTTTCCTGCACCATGGGGTATGGAATGATCGAACTATCTTTCTGTTGCATTGGTGTTGAATTCGGCGTTGGTGACTTATGACGCGTTACACAGCTTAAGATCGGCTCATCACCCAACTTGATGTCGCGTCGATGCCAAAGGACCAACTCGTTCATTGCCTCCTGCAAAGTTATGATCCCCTCAACTGGAAAGTCTATCTCCCAATCTTCACAACCACTGTCTGTGATCTCTAGAACTTGGACCACAGCATAGTGTGGCGGGACAGGATTATACTTGTAGTTAACAAGTCCTGGTTTTACCAAACCAGTAGCAGCTTGTTTTGTTTTTGTCCCAGATCGATTGATTGGAATATGAAGAAAGCAAGGCTTGTCCTCAACAATATCGTCTACAGGATACTTGGTGAAGTCTTGCACAGATCCTACGCTGCTAGGGACTATAGGTGGACTCATGTGGCCTGGCTTGAGTTCAAATGATATGCATTCTGTTTTCTTCATTTTGTTCATCACGTCATTAATAGCCTTTTGTACCCTTTCATCAATAGTCTCTTCAAGGGTCCTTTTTGACTTCTCGTGTTTCCTATATGACGACGCATACTCTGGAAACGCCTCTCTCTAGGAAATCTTAGAAGAGATTCCCCGAGCCCGTCCAGTGTGTTCAGGATTGCCTAGTGCTGCAGTTAGTATGTCATTCTCCCTTCGAGGCTTAAATTCGCCCTTCTTTCTCTTATCTGCATATTCTTGAATTTTTGTCGAAACTTCGCCTACCAATTCTGGATGCAAAAGTTTGCCATCCTCACTCAAACCTGCCCGACCTAAGATCCAACGAATAGCTCGCTCATCGATATCTTTTAATATTGGGTCCAAAGTGCCGTTAGCTATAGCTTCCTCGATTATCCTGTTCCACTGCACAACTTTATGGTGATATCCGGTTGACCCTAAGCGATGGGGGTGTTTGTTCATCTTTGCTCTCTGAGAATTAGTTTTGCCCAGTTCTATGGCCTTCAGTTTAGTCTTCTGACGAACAAATTCCTCCCACTGAGCTTGAGTGATTTTCCCCATTTTCTTGGGCGGAGGAACCTTATTCTTCTTAACAAATTCCCTATTCATCTCGGCCTTCCACCCACGAAACATCTTAGCCATAGCAGAGAGCATCGACTTCCTTACTGCATCCTCTGTGCCTTTTGGGAACTTGAATGACTCAGACAACTTAGCCCATAGCTTATTGCGGGTGTCTTCATCTAAATCCTTCCATTTTTGAAGTGTGATTGGCACTATATCTCTAACAGTAGACCCGCAGGAATTTCGAAACTTTGTAACCACGTCAAGTGGTTCTTCAGGAAACCCCTCTGCATTTAGTTTTGTTACGTACATAACTGCACCTTCTTTCATCTGATTGGGACCTCGTCGCCCTCGTTTCCGCTTATGTGAAATGGATGATTCAGGCATCGGAGCATCCTCCGTGTTTCGTGTAGAACATGCATCCTCTTTCTTCTCTTTATTTGAAATCTATATATTGAAACAATTAATGGCCTTTCATATATGAACATTATTTTAGAATATAGTCGGCATATTTCTATTTACCTCTTCATCGTTGGGAATATAGTCGGCATCAAGCTCATATGATGTTTTTTTCTTCCTTGGAGGTATAGGAGGACAAGGATTGTCGTCACTAGAACTATCCTCCCCGCTCCCTTCACCGGAGCTGCTCGTTGTCTGCCATTCAAGTTTGGTCGCGTCTTCATCAACTTTGTTAGACGCACCGGTGCAGACCACATCCATCCTAGTAGGTACCTAGTGCACAGCTAGTTCCATCGATAAAGGGATATACTGTTAGTCTGATATACTGGTTCCATCAAAAAGGGAACTTGGAGAAAAGGTGATTCAAAAGAAATCGAGCCCAAACCCGCCTCCGTGTCCCTCCTTTTACTCCCCAAACAGAAAGCCCAAACCCGCCTCTAGGGCAGGATCGGGCCGGGAAGCACGAAGCAGATAGAAGTGCACTTTCCAATGCAGTTAGACAGAGAAGGCATGGCTGTGATGTTATAATGCTGAAGGACACCAAGAAGAGATTATGGCCTGTCATCCACCACCACTGCCCGTAATTTGTGGGCTTCACCGAGGGCTGGAAACATTTGGTGACAGCAAACGACCTTCGGGCTGGGGACGTCTGCGAAATTGTTAAGGGGCCAGACGATGGTGAGCCGGTGTACTCTGTCCGGATGTGTGGTCACAAAATTTAAAGCCGCCCGACTTCATCTGTGCGCTTCTCTTCTCTTACGTCGGCTACTAAGATCACTTAGCACCCCACCTAAGAGAAGAGAAGCGCACACATGAAGCCGGGGCGGCTTTAAATTTTGTGACCACACATCCGGACATAGTACACCGGCTCACCATCGTCTGGCCCCTTAACAAGCTCGCAGACGTCCCCAGCCTGAAGGTCGTTTGCTGTCACCAAATGTTTCCAGCCCTCGGTGAAGCCCACAAATAACGGGCAGTGGTGGTGGACGACAGGCCATAATCTCTTCTTGGTGTCCTTCAGCATTATAACATCACAGCCATGCCTTCTCTGTCTAACTGCATTGGAAAGTGCACTTCTATCTGCTCCGTGCTTAACGACCCGATTCAGGCATTCAGCCGATGCCATTCTCCATATAAGTCCCAAACAGAGGATAGGGATGAGGTAGTCAAGATTTGGACACAAGTCCAAATTTGGTGCTACTCGGCACCATCGATATCACTACTAGCATCTATAGATATGGACACAAGTCCAAATTTGGTGCTACTCGGCACCATCGATATCACTACTAGCATCTATAGATATGAACACAAGTCCAAATTTGGTGCTACTCGGCACCATCGATATCACTACTAGCATCTATAGACATGGACACAAGTCCAAATTTGGTGCTACTCGGCACCATCGATATCACTAGGGAAAACAAATACATCAAAGAGATCCACTTCCCAATAGTACTCGAAGATAGTTCATTGACTTGACACTCTCTAAGAGGTTCATACAAAATACATTATCTCTAAGAGTGAAACCTACGATACTCATATCGTGTTGTTTAGGACTAAACATCAACAACCCCTTGACTGGTCGCTATCATACTCAATTCCAAAATATTTTTCCAATATGTCGGCTTGAGTAAGGAGATCTGGGCTTGGGAGTTCCTCCAAATCATCTGCAGCTTCATCATCTTCAGCATATTGCAGGGCTTCATCTTGAATAATTTTAGCCCTCTTGGAGTCAGCATACTTTTTGATGGACAGAGCACACTTCTCAAGCATGTCGCATACATCTCCAATTTGAAACAAAGTGGTCTTAAGTGTGTACACTGATTCCGGTTCACTAGTATCCACAACCCCATCAGTCACTAGACTGCGAATGATGTCAACATGTGTCTCGATGACTCGAGCTGAGCTCTCAACCATGTCAAGTGGCTCTTTTTCCATCTCTGAAACTGAAAATGACCAAGTCTCACAATCAAAATTGAGATCGCAACAAAGGCAGGGATCAGAGGGAAAACAAGGATGTGGCTTATAGGGCAAAAAGAGGGGTCCAAATAACATTCTCATGGCTATGAACAAGTCAAAGATGGGAGATAAGAACAAGTCTTATGACATAGGGTTGGGAAGCAAAGATAGGTAGTCAAAAAACTAAGAAGGGAGATAAGAACAAGTCTTATAACATAGGGAGATAATAACATTGTCATGGCTATGTACTTCCATGATTTATGTGGCCATAAGCACATTTGCCCTAATGATTATCAAACAAAGATAGGTAGTCAAAAAAACAGTAAAAATAGACTTGTTGCCCCAATCACTATGGAGATTTTCTTATAACTGAATATGTAAGTGAAAAAACATTTAATCAGAAGGGATAAAAATAGATCCCAATCGATGGAGGGACACAAAATTCTTCATTCGAAGGATACTAACACCTTAATGGTATACAAACATTTAATCAGAAGGGATAAAAGAAATAAAAAACTGATACATGAGAAGTAATTGACAACCAAGCAATAAGCATATGATTCAGGGATAGCCAAACAAGTAATTGACAACCAAGCAATAAGCAATAAGCATATTGACAACCAAACAAAATATGTAAGTGAAAACACCAACAGTAATTAATCTAAGCACTGATAATCAGGGATAGCCATTGATTAACACCTTAATGTGTTTGAACCATTGATTAACCTAAGCATTTGATTAACCTAACCATTTGATTAACCTAAGCTATGATTCAAACACATATATATATATATATATCCAGATGTGTATTCAAACACATATATGATTCAAACACAAGTAATCTGCCATCAACTAACATATATGATTCAAACACATATATAATTCAAACACATATAGGAAATTCGAGCCATGAACTTAGAAGAAATGGAACCTGAACTTTGACCTTACTACGAGAGGAAGAAGAAAGAGCTCGGGGATGGCGGCGCTTGGGCTCAGGGACGGCGGCGCACTCGGCGCTCGGGCTCGGGGACGGCGGCGCTCGGGCTCAGGGAAGGGGACGACGGCGCTTGGGCTCAGGGACGGCGGCGCACTCGGCGCTCGGGCTCGGGGACGGCGGCGCTCGGGCTCGGGGACGGGGACGGGGACGGCGGCAGCCTGGCGGCGCAATGTGTCAGCTCGGTCGGGAAGAGTTAGGGTTCATGCCGACCAACGAGCCTTTTATATTGTAAACAATCGCAGGCGGATATTTAGAAAAACTGCCCGTGATAGATAACATCACAGACGGTTTTTTATTCCGACCGCCTGTGATAGATTAACTTCACAGGCGGTCAGAATAAAAAACCACCTGTGATAGATTAACTTCACAGGCGATCAGAATCAAAAACCGCCTGTGATGTTATATATCACAGGCGGTTTTTTTAAAAATCCGCATGCGATATGTGTACACTATAAAAGGACTAGCCCACGGGTTCCAGAACCCTAACTCCTAGAACAGTCGCAGCACTGTAGCGGTGGCGGGTGTTTTTTGAGATCTACAGGGAGAAGGTTTTGTTTTTGAATTTATTGATTGATTTCAATAGTTTATGCATATATATGATCTCCGTTTGTTTTTTTTCTCATTTTGATGTGATTTTTTGCCTCAATTTTGTAATATAGACCGGATTTAAAGAAAAGCTTTGGAATTCCAAGATTTGGACTTGTAATAGTTGATCTAGTTTAAAGATTCTTTAGAAACACAGTTGTCTCACCTCAAGGTACCTATTGCTACAATGTTTGTTTCATTTTCATGCACATCAATTCGTTTCATGTTTTATGGATGAATTCAATTAATTAATGATTTTATTGATGTTAATCAATATAGGGATAGGTAATGGACCGAAGTTGGATGTACAATGTGCCAAGACCACATCCGTCGTACATTCGAAATTTGAGAAGCTTTATTGAAGCGGCCAACAAGCATGCGAATTTGCGAAAGAGCAAGGAGATATTATGTCCGTGCATCGATTGTGATAATAAGATAGCTTGGAGAGATACAGGAGTAATCCAATCACATCTGCTAAAAAGAGGGTTTAAAAACAATTACACGATATGGTCAAAACATGGTGAGTTGGATCCGTGTGAAGTGCCTGGTAATGATGAGAGAGTTGTCGGAATTTTAGATCTTAAAGTTGATGGTAAAGTGGATAATGTGGATGCTAATCAAGATTTTGAAGAATTTGATTGCGCAGAGATGTTGCGCCATATGGAACCAGAAATGTTGAGTTCTGTGGGATCGCGGAAAGGGCTATCTAAAATGGAGGGACTGGAAAGTGCCTCAAAAGAACCTTTATATGATGAATCAAAGGGTTGTGACAAAGAGTTTACTACACTGCATACAGTTCTAGAACTTCTTAAGTTGAAGGCTAGTGCTGGATGGTCTGATACTAGCTTCACAGATCTTTTGAATTTCCTGTCCCAATTACTACCAAAACCCAACAAACTACCAACAAGCACTTATAAAGCGAAGAAGCTTATATCTCCCATAGCTCTGGGTGTGCAAAAAATTCATGCATGTCCGAACCATTGTATTCTATATCGTGGCGATTTTGAGAACGCATCAAGATGCCCAGTTTGCAATGTCAGTCGATACAAGAAGAGCTACAATCAAGACTGTGTAAAAAAATTCCCGAAGAAAAATAAAAACAAGAAATCCACTATTGGACCTGAAAGTGACGATGACACTTTTGATGACATGGATGGGAAAAAGAAGTCAAAGATCCCAGCTTTGGTGATGTGGTATCTTCCAGTAATTGATGGCTTAAAACATTTGTTCTCAAATCCTAGGGAGGCTGAGCTTATGCGTTGGCATGCTGAAAATCGCAAGCAGAATAACAAATAGATTCGACACCCTGCTGATTCATCACAATGGAAAAATTTCGATCTTATGTATCCTGAGTTTGCCAAAGAAACCAGAAATGTAAGATTTGCTTTGGGTACAGATGGAATGAATCCATTTGGTGAAAAAAGAAGTGTACATAGCACCTGGCCCGTGACTTTAACGATGTACAACCTTGTCAGTTGAGGAGAGAACAAAGATTTGCAAAGGGAAGCCTTACCTCCCCCAGCTAGCTACAACTTGTCAGTTGAGGAGAGAACAAAGATTTGCAAATGTTTGCGTGGGGTCAAAGTGCCCACAGGTTTCTCATCCAATATCAGCAAACTAGTCAGGATGAAGGACTTGTCTCTATTTGGCTACAACTCTCATGACTGCCATGTGATGATGACGGTGTTCCTCCTAATTGCGGTAAGAGCCCTCGAAACAGAGCATGTCAAAGTTGTCATCACACGCTTGTGTTACTTTTTCAATGCGGTTTCACAAAAAGTAATAGCTTTAGAAGACTTGGACTATCTAAAGGCATACATCATCGAGACTATGTGGAAGCTTGAAATGTGTTTTCCTCCATCATTTTTTGATATGCAAGTACACCTAATCATACATCTCGTGGATTAGATAAAAATATTAGGGCCACTATATTTACATCATATGTTTCAGTTGGAGCGATACCTGGGAGTATTAAAAGGTTATGTGCGAAATCGCGCTCACCCAGAGGGTTCAATCATGGAGGGATACACTACAGAAGAAGTGATTGAGAGCTGTATAGATTACATCAGTGACGAAACAATGATAGGTGTGCCTGTACCTAAACATGAGGGTAAACTATGTGGGAGAGGGAGAATGGGCAAGAAAACTTTTCGTGTTGAGGATTACAAGCTAGTACATTGTGCTCATGGTAGTGTACTACAACATCTCACGATAGCCGAGCCTTACATAGAGGAACACCTGGATGAGCTTCGTAAAGAAAATCAGAACCGCACAGAGGACTGGATCATGAGGGAGCACAAACATCGTTTCAGCGAATGGTTAATGGACAAAAACATCCCATTCGGAGACTCTTTGGAAGAGAAAACAATGAAGAATTTGGCTTCTGGGCCATCGTGTTTTGTGACATCATGGCAAGCATATGACATCAATGGGTACACATTCTACACTAAATCAGAAGACATGAAAAGTGTTGCACAAAATAGCGGTGTTCGTATCGATGCTTTTGACCTACATGGACAGAAGACCACATATTTTGGATTCATAGAGGAAATATGGGAACTTGATTATGGCCCAAGCATGAAAATACCCTTATTTAAGTGCCAATGGGTACAACATCCCATGGGGGTGATAGTAGATAACTACGGACTCACACTGGTAGACTTAAAGAAAGTAGGATATTAAGATGACCCGTGGGTTCTCGCCGAATGTGTTGCACAAGTGTTCTATGTACTCGATCCAGCAGATGAGAAGATGCATGTAGTTATTTCTGGAAAGCAAAAAATTGTTGGAGTTGAGAATGTGGGAGACCAAGATGAGGAATACAATAAGTATGAAGAGATGTTCGTCTTTAATGGTCCAGAGAGAATCAAGCATGTGGAAAAGAAAATTGATAAGAACTTAAAGCCATACATGCGGAAAAATGGTAGCTCATGAAAAATTGTATGAATCAAATTGTATTTGTTATCATGTATGATCGACTATGCATTGTGGTTGCCAATTAATTTAAAATATCTCTAGTTATCTATGTGTGCTATTATAATTCATTTAAATTGTATTTGCATATTTATGTTAAAAATTAAATATTAATTCATTTAAATTGTATTTGCATATTTCTGTTAAAAATTAAAATATTAATTCATTTAAATTGTATTTTCATATTTCTGTTAAAAATTAAAATATTAATTCATTTAAATTGTATTTGTATTTTCATATTTTCACAATCACAGGCGGTTTTTCCTTAGGGTCCGTTTGTGAAAAGAATAGAGCACCACAGGCGGTCCTAAACAAAAACCGCTTGTGATACTAATACATCACAGGCGTACCGAACCGCCTGGGACATCATAGGCGGTTTTCTAACTGAACCGCATGTGATGTAAAAAGCCTACCGCTTGTATAGAGCCAAATTGTACTAGTGTATTAAGCACTTGGGTGTTTGGGCACTTGGAAATGTCTACAATATGTCTTGGTATGTTGCTTGGGCTCCCACACCTCCAAATGGCCGGTTGGGGAGTATTTAGAGCCTTCCCCCTCAATTATAGTCGTTGGACAGAAAGTTGATGTTTCTGTTGACAGGCGCACCAGACAGTCCGATGGACGCCGGACATGCATTGTTCACTGTTCGGTGCCCTAGCCACATTAGCCGACCGTTGGGGTCTGTAGCAGTCGGTCGTTGGATCTGACCGTTGCCAGACTATCCAGTGCACACCGGACAGTCCGGTGCTATAGCCTGAGAGTGCATAGTTGCAGGCCTCTCTACACAGACTGCCCAGTGGTCCACCGAATAGTCCGGAGCATACCAGATAGGTACTGTTCCCTGTCCGGTGCGCAACTAGTGCGCTGGCTAACTACCCACTTCATGGATTTCTTTACTGTTTTCTTAGGCTTCTTTTGTTCTTGAGACTTGGACTTCTACGCATCTTTTATGTCTTCTTTTGAGGTGTTGATCCTCAGTGCCTTAGTCCAATCCTCTTCGCATCCTGTGAACTATAAAAACAAACACTAGCAAACACATTAGTCTATAAGGTTATGTTGATCATCAAACACCAAAATCACTTAGCCAAATGATCCGGGGTCCATTTTCCTTACATCACCTATTCACCCCCTCTAGGTGCTCTCAGATTTGCAATAGATCCAGATCGTATCTTTGTAATAACAATATGGCGTAATTTATAAGTGAATCACTTATGGAGATAAGGATAGGAATCTTTGTAATCTCAATAGACCAGGACTCTTAGATCTGGGTCCTTGTCTGGTATGGTTACTGATAGGAACCATGCCATCTTCCCAAGATCTCTAGGATAAGATTAGGACCCACACAAGGAAGGGTGCTGAGACACGAGAAAAGTTAATGAAGGGTGAATCTTTTTACCTTTTCATGCTCCCTTCCGAGAGAAGCCATTGTAAGAGGCCCCCTCCTTGTGCTATAAAAATAGGGGTCGGCCTAATGAGAACTACAAGAGAACGAGAGACAACTACATGTAGTACAATAGGAACACTCACACCTCACAGAGAGTTGGGAACTCTCCCTCTCTCACCCACTTGTAATCCCCTACTACAAGCAATTAGGTGCCGGTAGCACGAGCCACCCAAGATTGTAGTAGAGACATACAACTCACCAATATAACCCTTGTGTCCACCACACACACCATTTGAGCCTCAAACGTGCATACAGAAATTAACTTGCCAGTGCTTGTTTGAAACACTAACACTTTCATCTTATTTTGTACAACCTACTCAAGGGCATACTTTGTCTTTTCCTGTTCACAGGTCATGCCGAAGTTGGTGATGAAAACATACTTGATATCCTCCCATGAATCGACCAAGTTGGTCGGGAGATTAGTCAGCCACTTTCGGGTGCTAGCACTGATGCATATGGGCAAATAATTTGCCATATCTTTTTCATCTCCCACACAGCTATGACTAAGAGTTGGTAAACACCCAACTATTCAAAGGGGTTGGTGCGTCCATCTTAAGCCTCGATAGGACATGATTTGACATTATTAGGCCAGAGTTGGTAAACACCCAAGTTGGTCCGGTGAATGCCTTGATCATGGAGTTAGTTAGTGTGCCGGAGTCAAGGTTCAATAGAGTTTGAGGTGGTACCTCGTAACATGAGTCATCATTTTTGTCCCCTCTTTTTGGGAAAAAACATGGGCTACTAACCTAGGTCTGTTTTGAATTGCCATCCCATCATCACCCTATTTGTTTTTGAAAACTCATTTGGTACCTATGTGGTGGCAGCTTTGTGGAGTTGGTACCTAAAATCCAAACTTGGTTTTTTTCAAAGTTTCCATGCTCCTCATGCATGGTATTAACCCAATGAGGATCAGATAAAGCATGTACACTATCTCGTGGCTCAAAACAAGCAACAAATGCAGAATGAGCAAAGGGTGAGATGTGTTGTGACCTAGATTGAGTGACTCATTTATGTACCTCACTGGTCATTTTTTAAGATGGGAGAAGGCATTGAATGTGTTGTGATGCCTCTCTCAAATAAGTTACCTCCCCCTCAACAGTGGCTTGATTGCCTCCAAATTTAGCAACCACCGACTCAAACAGACCCCAAGTGGTGGAAGAGGTGACATTGGTTCTATTAGCTGAAGTAGTGGAAAGAGGCTCAGTTGGGACAATTGATGGAGATGGCATGGGATCACCGCAATCAACGTCATCTTGCTCCTCCTCCACAAAGATGTTTGTTGGTCACCTGCTTTTGGCTCCTGAGAGAAACTAAGAACAAGGCAACACAAATGAGAATACTTTCCTTTCTCCCTTTAGAAAATTCTTCTCTATGGAGGCAATTGACTAAAGGAACAAGGTAGGATGATAATGAAATCTTAGATCTTATTGGATGTTTAGAAATCATAAAATGAATATTGGAAGAAAAGTGACATGATATGGAAATACATCTAAGGAAATCAATTCAACTTCACTTTCTTTATTTTTGAATGATTACAAAAGTACCTTCAGCTTTTGCAAATAAGAGCACGAAGGTAAAATGAAACACCTTCGAAGGTAGAGCGATTCTAGAATGTTCTGTGTCACAACCGGTTTTAGAAGGCAAACCGAATGCGAACAGTGTACGTGCCAGGATCAGAAATTCACTTAATCAACGATTACATAACTGAACATCATCACATAGTGCTCGAATAATAACATGAAGAAATATTGCTTTATTACATCATGATGTCAGAGACATCCACATAGTCATTAAGTTAAACCATAATCAAAGTGCTAAAGCGAAACACAATAATAACAAGGCCTACATAGGCAGCTGACTTGGGGTTCGCCACTAATCTAATCTAGAACTCCTCGAAGTCCTAAAACACCTAAAAGTCCTCCGCATGGCCTTCATCTTCTCCTGGGTAGGGGTTGCAATGTGGACAACTTGGTGTTTTGTGTTTAAGCAACAGTGAGTACACATCAACGTACTCAGCAAATCTTCCGTTTGGCTAAAAAGGACTAGCTTTATGTGGGATAAGGATCAAAGCAGTTGCTTTTAATATGTTAGGTTTTATCATTAGTGTAAGCCAAGTTTTAACATTAATCCCGAGTTATTACCCATGAGATATCTCCCCATAGAGGAAATATCAGAGTCCATGACTGGAGTTATCATCATTAAACCACCACCTTAAATGTATCTAGAGTATCTCAAATCAAAGGAGTTCCCAAGGCCGCTCAGAACCGTGAACACGACTGATATATCTGTTTCTAGCCCTTTGCAGAGGTCGCACACATTACCCACGAGTCATGATCCCTTTTTTCCTCGGGTTGTACAGACCCTTAAACACTCTCAAGGTGAGTTGGCAAGGTTTCACTATGTAGCTTTTATAAAGATTCCCTAGAAGTCATAGCAGACTGTTAGATTTCTCTAGTTTAATAAACACAGTACCTCTCCCCGCAAGAGGTGTGACTAACAAAAGCAAAACGAAAGAACCTCGTCACCTAGCCTCGGTAGTACACTGAGAATGGTTTGTGAACACCGGGTAGGATAAAAACAGGTGTTGTAGTCGACTTCTCTTTCAGCGCTTCAAATGCTTCTTCACACTTTTGGGTCTACTTGAACTCGACCTTCTTTGCTAGCAAAGCTGACATCGGTCTGCAATCATGGAGAAGCCTTCAATGAAACACCGATAGTATTTGACCATTCCAATGAAACTCTTGATTCCACGAACATCCTTCAGTGCTTTCTAGTTTAGAATGTCTGTTACCTTCTTTGGATCCACAGTTAGCCCTTCTCGGTTTAAGATGTGACCCAAGGACATGACTTCATGAATCCATAACTCACATTTACTAAGCTTGGCATACAACTGATGCTCGTGTAACCATTGTAATACCATCTTCAAATGTTCCACATGTTGTTCCCCACTCTGAGAATATATGAAGATATCATCGATGAACACTGTTGGGGACTTGTTCTCAAGTGCTATGAATTAAGAACAAGGCAACACAAAATGTTAAATGTTAAAGCCCTCCGTCCTTCGAAGCATTATCTCCCTCAGGATATAATGATCTTCAGACGAAGGTTATGAAGGACATACCTTCATCATCATAACACATTTGTATAAAAGACGAAGCATATGAAACATGAGAAACAACATGAATAATTATATGATATCATAATATATATATATTTCTTATTACATAATCATGAATAAATATGAACAATATTGAATTACATTTATATCTTCGGCTTGACAGAAAGTGATAATACAAGCGTGCCGCGAAAGCAAATGCCAAGTCAGTGTGCCCAGTACATGGGTACTGTTCATCTTTTATAGGCACAGGGCGCAACCTGTGAGATATTACAATCATGCCCTATACAAAAGATTACAATTATGACATAGACCCTCATGGACAAAATAGTCATCTCATCTTTAAGTCGGTTTCACCCTTCATCTTGAGACATTTCATAATGCCGAAGCTTCATAAGTGGTAGCTTCGGTGTTGCTTTTAGGGGGATCTGCCGAAGGTGTTTCTTCTTACAGGATCTTCGGCGATGAAGCATGCCCCCAACAGTAGCCCCTTCGCGGTGCTAGATCGTTTTTCGTAACGAGCTTGATCCGTGAAAAAGTCTCTTAGGCTTCGGGAAGCCGAAGATCCGAAAAACACCTTCCCTGAGCTCGTTGCTGAGAAACGATAAAAATTCTTCAAGCGCGAAACAATCCCACCATGCAGCGGGTTCACACGTCCTGGCAATTCACCTTCTCAGGTTCTGTGGCCCACTATTCAGTGGGAGCGAGTGACTGTTTGTTCGGTGCAGAAGACTTGTCGACTCACCTTCCCACCTGCGGCATTCTATAAACAAACAGGTAGGTGCGAAGTTACCACAACATTCATTGCTATTGCACTGTTTTGCTGCCAAAAAATTAAACATAGCCGAAGCTTGTTCATCGAACGCAACCGAAGCATCGCTTTTGCTCCTGCTTCGTCACAAGAGGAAGAGTCTCGGGGAAACCAAAAAAGTCACCAACTTCAAAAAATTGTAAGGAATTCATCATCAAATGGCGAGAGTACGCTCCACTGCCAGGGTTGGTCACGGGGGAGATGAAGCTGAAGCTGCTGAGACCGCTCCCATTTCTGAAGTGATGAAGCGGTCAGGGCTGGTGGTAGCGGAAGAAACTTCCGACGAAGGTGTACCTGCTGCCGAAGCTGAGCAGGTTGATGCCGGGGAGGATGAATATGAAGATGAATATGGCGCCACGCCATCTAAACCGAGCCACCTAGAGTTTGGGAAGTCTACTATTACTGAAGGTGATATGCCCACGATGTTGAAGCTTGGCTATTTTAGTGAAACCAAAAAGAAGCTGATTCGTTTCGGCGGAGAGGAAATTATCCCGAAGCCGGAAAAAGATGAGGTGGTGGTATTTAAAAGCTTTTTAAAGCAGGATTGAGATTTCCTTTACATGATATGATCGCAGATGTTTTGGAGAGATTTGGGATTTATCTTCACCAGCTAACTCCTAACGCCATTGTTAGGCTTAGTATCAACATTTGGGCTCTCTGGAGCCAGGGGGCAGAACCGCTTGCCGAAGGTTTTTGCCGGGCACACGAGCTTCATTATCAGACCAAAGCTAGAGAAGATAGGCTGCATGATAACTTCGGCTGCTATAACTTTACTTATTGCAAAGATGCAAAATATCCAGTTATTAGCTATCGTACCAAGTGGCCAGCTGGCTGGAAGACTGAATGGTTTTATGTTAAAGTGGATGAGAAGAAGGAGAAGCTGGTTCAAAGCCCTTTGAGTTTAACCTTCGGAGAAACTAGACCCCAATGCGACATGAAACCAGATAGTCCATGCCAAATTGCACTGGGCGAATTTCAGGTTATTGCAGAGCATATTGGCACTAGAGATCTGGTGCAAGAGTTCTTAGCCTTCAGAGTATTTCCAACTTTGAAGGAATGGGACATGCCGAAGCTAAAAGAGGAAAAGAAGAAGAAAGAGCTTGTTTGGCTTCCTTATTATTATAAACTCAAGAAGCATTTCAAAGAACCTTGCCAAGAGTGGTTGGACACAATCGAAGTTATGTGCAACAAGATCCTTAGCAATTATTCTAAAAAAGAAGATCAGTTAATGACTGTGGCCTTCAGCACTCGTCCGAAGCGAAGATTGAACCGAGTGATGGATGCTTTAAATTTTGATTATCCTGACTATGAACGACTGGACAGAGGTGCCAAAGGGCAAAAAAGAAAAAGAGTTGCTAGTGTCCTTGATAGGGAAACTGCTAAGTTGGTGAAAAAGGACGAAGAAATTTTGAAGAAAAGAAAATTAAGCCCTGAGCCGAAGATAGCTGCTCCAAAGAAAAGAAAAGCTACAGCTCCGAAACAAAAAACAACTGATATAGAGGAAGAAGCTCCTACGACACCTCCTGCGGCCGATGTGGAAGAAATTTTAAAGGTAATGACTGAATCCTTGCCTATCAAGCTAAGTCCACTAGGGCCGCATCTGACAAAGCTTTTTCAGAAAGAGAAAGAGTCTTCGGCAGAGGAGAAGCATGCTGAGCCGAAGAAACGTAGGATTATTCAAGTGGCTGAAGTCATCCAGCAGACACCGCCGCGAGCATCGGTGTCAAAGATACCACCTATTGAGAGCATTGGTGCTGCCGAAGCTGCCGCCACCGAAACTGAAGGTGCCGAAGCTGAAACCGTTGAAAATGTGAATGTAGAAGTCGCACTTGGTGAAATTGATACCATGCTTCTGGAAGCGGCCGTGGAAGAAGCTACCGTAGTCGCTGGGAAAGGAAAGGGTAAAGCCGAAGATACTTCGAAAGAAGAAGAATTCAATTTCCAAGATATACTTGGGCAAGAATTATCAGAAGCTGAAAAGGAGAACTGAAGGAATATGCTATATCTTGTGGATACAAACCGGGGGCTCTACTTTTTGGTGGAGTTAACGAAGGGAGGTTAGGATGTCTTCGGGACTGGACCGGGGCGAAGGTTGTCAGCACTCTATCAAAGAGTGTTGGCCTTCCAAAGATCGAGGCGAACCTTTGCAGGTACCGGCGACATCATATCGCCGGTAGCCTGTTTTATGCTAACTTTAAGGTAAAATTCTTAAACTTTTTTTAAATGTTTTCTAATGAAAGTTGTTTTTGGCAAGGTTTACTACTAAGCAAAGTCCTGAGGATGCAACAAGACCTCGAAGACAAGAAGAACGAAGCTATAATTGCAGATCTAGAAAAGAAAATTAAAGATTACGAAGCTGTTTTGGAGAAAAAAGACTTCGTACTCCAAGCTATGGAAGGTTCACTGGTAGAAGCCCAGGCTGAAATTGCTAAATTGAAGAATGAACTTTCCTCAGAAAAGAAAAATTTTGAAGCCAGACTCGAAGTTGAAGTTGAGAAGAGTTCAAATTTGCAAAAAACACTGAAGGACCTTCAGGAAAAATGCTTAAACTTTGGCAACCGATGCCTACAGCGGCTGAAGCAGGTGTTCATCTCGGTTGGAGCAAGCACTGAAAAATTTAGTCCTTCGGTTGAAAACCTGCCAGAAACTTTGGAACACATTGAGGGTGAAGTTGATGCTCTCGACGAAGTTATAGGTGGACACGCTGATTTCTGCGCTCTGTTAGCTTCTCGAGGCACATCAGTCGCCTTCATGAAATTTGGCTGTACACACGGAAAAATTGTCAATAGACCCAATTTTAGCTTGTCACCGGCAGATTTAATTGATATACCTAGCCTAGCTCGAAGTATAGGAAACAGGTTCATAACTCAAATTTGGATAGAGGGCGGGCGAAAAATGGCTGGCGACGAAGCTCGAAGCCATCTTAAACCGGTAAGAAACTAGTCTGTTACCTTACCTTCACCTTGAACCTTGAACTTGCCTCATATCGTCTTAATATGTACAGGATGACGAGGCTGAGGAACAAAGAGCCAAATCTTGACCAATGATCTGAAGCTTAGATGATCCGAAGCTTAATGATACGAAAATTGACGAATTTGCTAAAAAAAATTCTATGGAAAATCTCGTAATATCGTTGTAAAAAACTATTGTGATTTTAGGAATCAGATACTCTGTGAATTTGTGCATACCTTATAATATAATTTTACCTCTTCGTTCATGTATGAACTGCTTTGATGTGGACGAGACTTGTATTTTTGAGCCGAAGGCGAAAAACACCTTCCCTTCTTTTCGTACGCAACAAAGCATGAAACTTCTTTTTCTTTTTGCCGAAGCCTTATCTTTATAGGCGAAGCATCTGCCTGTGCATGTTATGATGATGATGATCCTAGTATGTCTAAGTGAATGTTTATGAATGCAAATGTATGATGTAATGTGTCGTGCAAATGAATGCCCAAACACACACGTCCGAAGCCACAACCATAGCCTTCATTCCCTTGGGAATGACCGAAGTCTCTTTGCCGTTTATTTTTCGGCTTCACCGCATATTTTTCGGTGTATCAGCGCTGACTTTTTGCTATAAGTTCTGCATCCCCTTAGGAACGTCTTTTGAACTTCTTCGCCTTCTATTTCGGCGGTATTGCGTTGACTTTTCGCGCTTCGCCTTATATTTCGGCGGTATCAGCGTTGACTTTTCGCTGTAAGCTCTGCATTACCTTGGGAACGACTTTTGAGCAAAAAACTTACGCTACGCTCCCTTAGGAATGGCTTTTTGTAGCTTCGTCGTGCTCTGCATCCCCTTAGGGACGACTTTTGAGCTTCTCCCTGTTTTTTTCCCTGCACTCGATGGTGCATGCTCAGTTTTTACATTTACATTTTTTGGGGGATTTTGCTCTCGTAGAGCTGAATAAGACAAGGAAATTACATGCTATGGCCCCATTAAAAACCTTTCTCCCCCTTTGGAAAGGAAAAGGTTGCCATAGGAAAAGAAAAAAATAAGAGATTACATCAGGTTAGACATAATATTGCCGAAGCTCATCCGCATTCCAAGATCTAGGAATGTCATTGCCGTCCATGTCCTTCAATCTGTAAGAACCGAGTCTTGACGAAGATACTACCAGAAAAGGTCCTTCCCACTTCAGCTGTAGCTTGCCTACTGTGTCTGGGTTGGCCACTCTCCGAAGTACCAAATGCCCTAGCTTGATGTTCTTTAGCCGAACTTTTCTGTCCCGCCATTTTATTGTTTCGGCTTGGTATTTATTGATATTCTCCACAACCTAAAGCCTGATCTCTTCTTTATCATCTTTTGCCACGGAAGAATCAGCTTCGTGCTCTGCCGAAGCCACTGTTCTTATTGACCCTGCCCTAGCTTCTTCTGGGGTTATTGCTTCGTCACCAAATAACAGTTTGAATGGTGTAAAACCTGTTGACCTTGATATTGTTGTGTTGTGGCTCCATACCACTTTGATCAATTCATCTAGCCATTTTCCTCTGGGCTGATTGAAGATTAACTTCATTATTCTCGTCGTTATAATGCCATTAGCTCTTTCAACAAGTCCATTTGACTTCCGATGCCTGACCGATGCAAAATGAATCTTCGTGCCCATCTGTTCACAGAATTCCTTGAAAGCTTCGGCATCAAATTGTGTTCCGTTGTCTACAGTAATAGCCTTCGGCACTCCGAAGCGACAAACAATGTTTTGCCAGAAGAATTTCTGGACGGTAACCGAAGTTATTGAGGCCAAAGGCTTTGCCTCAATCCACTTAGAAAAATACTCTACCGCCACCCACAACATATTTTAGATTTCCTTGTGCTGGTGGAAGTGGACCTAGCAAATCGAGGCCCCACCTTTGCAACGGCCAAATGGGCTGTATTAATTGAGTGAGGGACAAAGGCTGTTTCTGGTCTCTCGCACATTTTTGGTAGCCTTCGCATTTTGAACTAATTCTGCTGCATCTGAAGCTGCCTTCGGCCAGTAGAATCCTTGTCGAAAAACTTTTCTCAACAGAGGTCTGGACCCAATGTGAGATCCAAACAGACCCGCATGTATCTCCTTCATTAATTCAATACCTTCGGTTCTTGATAAACACTTGAGGAGAGGGGAACAAACCCCGTATTTATACAATTCCCCTTCTATTATGACATATGGTCTTGTTCCTTGCCTCCATTCTTTTGTTATAAACTTCGTCATCGGATAGACAGTTGCCTTGGAGGAAGGATATGATTTCAGTTCTCCAGTCTTCACTGTGTACTGGAGAAATGTTTAAGTATAGCTCTTTCCATAAGTTCAACTGAAGGTGCCTTTACTGTTTCGAAGAATACCTCCGAAGGTATAGGGGAGCCCCTGGGCCACTGATTTGGCTAACAAATCTGCATGCTCATTTTCACCTCTTGGAATATTCTTGACAGAAAAACCTTCGAAAGAAGCTTCCAACCTTCGAACTGCATCCAGATATTTTTCAAGCTTTGGATCTCGTGCCTTGCTGCTTTTGTCCACGTGGCCAGCAATAACTTGAGAATCGGTCTTCAGAATAGCCCTTCTTATTCCCATGGTCCTTAGTTTCCGAAGTCCCAACAAAAGTGCTTCGTACTCAGCAATATTATTTGTACAAACTGAAATTCAATTTGACCGCATAGCATGTTTTAACTTTTGATGGTGCCACTAACACCGCAGCTGCTCCTGCACCAAAGGTTCCCCAAGAACCATCGCAGAACACCGTCCAAGCTTCGGTATCCTTGCCTGTCCCTTCTTCATGAGCCCCTGGCGTCCAGTCAGCGATGAAGTCTGCTAGCGCCTGGGATTGAATTGAAGATCTGTGTACATAATCGATGGTGAATTCATTGAGCTTCGCAGCCCACTTTCCAACCCTTCCAGTGGCTTCTCTATTCCTTATAATATCCTTCAAGAGGCTGTGATGAGGGAACAATTATATGGTAGCTTGAAAATAGTGCCGAAGCTTCCTGGAGGCCATCAATATAGCATACAACACCTTCTCCAATTCTGTGTAATTTTTCTTTGATAAAGTTAATACTTCGGAAACAAAGTATACTGGGACTTGGTTCTTAATTTGTCCTTAAAGCTTCTCCTATACTAGTGCCGCACTCATTGCAGAGTGCGAAGCTACCACATACAATAGCAAAGGAGCCCCTGGAGTAGGTGGGGTTAGTGTTGTTAGATCAATCAGATATTGCTTCAGCTCTTCAAAGGCTTTCTGCTGAGCTAAACCCCACTGAAAGACTTCGGCTGACTTCAGTACTTCAAAGAATGGTAAATTCTTTCTGCTGATCTAGATATGAATTGATTCAAAGATGCCAATCTTCCTGTCAGCCGCTGAGCCCCCTTCTTTGTGCTTGGCGGTTCCATCCGAAGGATATCTTCGATCTTGTTTGGGTTAGATTCGATCCCCTTCGTTGAAACCAGACAACCAAGGAACTTGCCCTTCTTTACTCCGAAGACACATTTTTCTGGATTTAATTTCAGGCCAGCCTGCCTAAAGTTAGCAAATGTTTCCTGCAGATCAGCGATGTGATTTTCCTGCTTCGTGCTCTTTACTATGATATCATCAACATATGTTAGCACATTTTTGCCTATCTGAGAGTGAAGTACTTTGGTTGTCATTCTGCTGAAGCTTCCTCCAGCATTCTTGAGCCCCTCAGGCATCCGAAGATAACAATATGTACCACTGGGGGTTATGAAGTTGATCTTCGGCTCATCTTCCTTCTTCATCCAGATTTGGTGGTAGCCTGAGTAATAGTCTAGTAAACTCATAAGCTCTGATGAAGCTGCTGTATCTACTAGAGAATCTATTCTTGGCAATGGGAACTCATCCTTTGGACAAGCCTTGTTAAGATCTGTAAAATCGATGCACATTCTCCATTTACCATTTGCCTTCTTCACCATAACAGTGTTAGCTAGCCACTCTGGGTATTTGACCTCTCTGATAACACCAGCACTAAGAAGTCTCTTCACTTTGTTTCGAGCACCTTTGGTTTTGTCATCGGACATTTTCCTACAGCCTTTGTTTTCTTGGCCTGAAAGATGGATCCACATTGAGTGAATGCTCAATGACATCTCTATTGACACCGCAAAGATCATTAGCTGACCAAACAAACACATCCTTGTTGTTGAATAAAAACCTTATCAAGGTTTTCTCTTGCTCTTTCGGATAACTAAGAACCCAGCAATAACTTCTGCTCTGCTATATCTTCACATAGAAGCATAGGCTTTGGCTGATCAGCCGAGGCAGCCTTCTCTCTTCTGTACTTGTACTGTTCACAAGCTCATTTCCATCTATGTTGTGGATTGCTTTTGAATTTGTCTAGTTTCCTTCAGCTTTCTAACAGCTTCCTGACTGCCATGAACAGCAATAGGTCCTTGTTTCGAAGGTATCTTCATGCATAGATATGCTGGATGAAGTATTGCTTTGAAAGCGTTGAGTGTCCCACGACCAATGATTGCATTGTAGGGGTATTCCATGTCAACAATATCAACACAACCTATTCAGTCCTCGTCTTGTGGACAAATCCGAAG